>WNGS01087441.1:126963-139912 GCA_020271785.1 Procambarus virginalis
GCCATTGTTTTGTTGTCACGCACAGTGCCCACACCTCGGTCCCTCGCGTCGCAAATTTCACCGTTTTTCGCAGTTCTTTCCGTTATCGTGTCATTATATCCCATTCAATACGTTGAAAATGGATGCTGAACAAGGAACAAGCACTGGTACTTCAAAAAGAGGTAGGAAATCGGAGAGAGAAGAGAGATCGCCATGATCCATAATCAGTATCGTGGGGTCAAGCTCACTCCATCCAAGATTCCTGATCTTGTTGAGGCTTTTCCCGATTCAGATGAGGACGATTTTGAGGCTGATGAACCCGAATGTGATTTGTTGTTGATGTTTCTTCAAGTGAACAAGAAAGTTCGTCTGAGAGTGAGGATGAGAGTGAGGAGGAGGACCCCAAGCCCGGCCACGCGGAAAGCGTACGTGTCCGGTACGGAAGAGGGCTAGGCTGAGTGGTGAGTGGAATCGTAGCAATACTCCTCCCCTCGTTGGTGCATTTACTGCAAACCCCGGGATAACAATTACACCACCAACTACGCCATTGCAGTTCATACAGTTATTTTTTACTAGAGCTATAGTAGAATATCTGGCTTATGAAACAAATTGTATGCCACACACGTGATGCACCTCGCGGCTCGCTCAGTACAAAGAGCTTGGAAACCTGTGTGTGTGAAAGAAATGGCCCGATATTTGGGCCTGTGCATACTGATGGGGGTAAACAGGCTGCCTACAATGAGGATGTACTGGCAGACGAACCAGATGTGGCATGCTCGGTTCTTCAACGTGTTTATGTCATCTCCGCGTTTCCAAATTATTTCAAAGTTCTTTCACATGTACAACAATAAGGCAGTTCCAGTGGATAATAGTGATAGATTGATAAAAGTGCGACCAGTGATGGATTATTTGTCTCACAAATTTATGTCTTTATATATTCCTAAGAAAGAATGAGTCTCGATGAAGGTACAATGCCATGGCGGGGCCGCCTCTCATTCAAGGTATACAATCCCAACAAGCCAGACAAATATGGTGTAAAATTTTATATGTTGGCCGAGGGCACATCGGGCTACATATATAATTTGATGTGTATTGTGGCATAGGAAAAACCACAGTCGAAACCGTCACGGGGTTGATGGCGCCCCTAGTCAACAAGGGTTATCATCTCTATATGGATAACTACTATAACTCGGTTTCCTGACAGAACAATTACGTGAAGTTGGGTGTACACATGTGGAACACTTAGACTGCAACGTGGCGCCCCCAAGGATCTGCAACAACTGGCAAAGGCTAAAATGGCAACGGATACCACCATACACAGGCGTAAGGATAACACCTTTATCATAGTATGGAAAGACAAGCGCCCCGTCACTGTTATCACCAATCTGCACAATGCCGACACAACAGAAGTAAATCGCAGGAAACGTGTTCGTATGCGAAACGGCAGAACTGGACTCCAACTTGTGAAAGTGAACAAACCCAAGGCCATATGTGAGTACAATCGGTACATGAAAGGTGTTGATCATTTCGATCAAATGATCAAGTATTACGAGTTGCCAGAAAAACACACAAATGGACAAAGAAGATTACTTTCTATTTTCTACAAATGGCTTTGCACAATGCATACGCATTGTATAAAAACTACTCGACTGATGTCAAAAAACTAACTTTCCTTGAGTTTCACGCAATAGGAATCAAATCCTTATTGATGTGGAAAAGTGATGACTGGCCAGAAACCACAGGCATACCCCATGCTCCAGACATAGATGACAACGTAGCTGCTCCAGACATAGATGACAAGGTAGCTGCTCCAGACGCTAGCAACGTGGATCGTCCTGCTGACGCGGCACCTCCGGCACGTCCTGCTGACGCGGCACCGGCCGGCACATCTGGTTCGAGGCGGGCTCTGTTCACATCGACACCTCAAACCGAGTCATCATCATCACACAATTCTGAACAGGACTTGGATGACATAGAACCCCTTGACATGACTGATGTGACCGTAGATGTAAGCAACAGTCTTATCATTCCTGAAGAAGACACGCTTCCTGAAATGCCCTACAAACAAAAACGAATTGTAGATTCAGAACATAGACTGAACTACAAATTGACGCATGAAATCATCGAGCTGAAAAGGCGTAAAAGGTGCCGTGTTTGTAACAAGTCTGGCATAAGGAAGGACGTAAAACTCGCATGCAAAACTTGTGATGTGGCACTGTGCGCTGTACCTTGCTACACAAAGTACCACCGCAGGAAGGTATTTTGGGTGGAGAAAAAGTAACCACCCGCAACAGCTTCACTCCACCAACGAAACATCTGTTGAGCAACTTCAGGATATCAGGCCTGAAGATGGTGGAGTGAAGAAAAATTGCTCAACTGTTGGTCTTCAATCAACACATACATGGTAAGTACACCTATTTGGAATTTTATTTATCATCACTAACATATTATATTATATACGTATTGTAGACAATTTATTTGCGAATGTTTTGGTACAAAAATGAATATTATATCACCTAAACTTCCTTGAATAAGCAGGAAAAAACACAAAGTATTTTTTGTGGTGTTGCGGGTGTGGCGGGTGTGGTTCTGGGTGTGCGGGGCGTGTTGCGGTGGGTTCGCTTTACCGGTTCATTTTGCTATGACCACCAAAATATTTTGATTTGTATCGTTTATGTCTGTGTACGATTTTTTACTGTGATCACTGTCATACAAATAAAATTGTGTTGAGACAAGTATAAACTTGACAAACATGGGACAAACGAACCCATTGGGTTCGTTTTGGGCGCGCTCGCATAATGACCGACGTTGTTTTCTTTGCCGGAATTCGTACATATGCTTCTTACATTTTTTATACTTATCTTCTTATAGAAAATTTTATTGCGAACACATTGGTACCAAAAACAAATACCCACATAGAAAAATAAGGCCGGGAACAATATAAATGTATAAACTTTCCAAGCGTGATTTCCCACATGTGTTTTCGCTGGTGCGCTCGCGGCTAACTCATTGTCAACTTCCCACACTCTTGCGGGTGGGAAACGACCTAGAATATACATTCATATGCATATGTCCGTATAGAGAATTTTATTGCGATTCCAATGATACCAAAATTAACGATGTAGGACGACTGTGGGCTTCACAACCAATAATAGAATGGAAACATTTTGTTGCTGTTTGGCGCTTTCGGCGAGTAATGTCAATACTTTTTAATGTGGTGCAGCTATGCATTATGATTTGCCGACATTTTATACATATGTTCTTATAGACAATTCTATTGCGAACACAGTGATACCAAATTTAAATACGTAGGCCAACAAATAATGTCAGGAGAGTAAATAGAGTATACACTTTTTTGTCTCACCGCTTGGCCGCCCGAGGTGCCGAAAGCACAAGCCCAATGTTTTTTCTCTTACGCGGGGGGGGCGGCAAAGTGTTTAAATGCCAAGGAATTGTCTTTATTTTATTTTGTTTTCTAGATTAATTAAAGTGCATTTTTTTATATTTTGTGTTTTCGTGTATCTTACCTTACCTTACCACAGATTATCAGACAAGCAGTCACTCTTTTTTTCCTTTTTTTTATAACTTGCATGTATGTGGCCCAGCATTGACACCTGCTATTTGGAAGACTGCCGACCACCATTTCCAACACGTTACCGTCACATATAATTGGGGGCCTGTCCGGGAGCTTCACTCAGGTATTGGTAATTGTGGTAAGCATACTTGGCTTTCATCCCCTTGCTTTCAATATTTACATTAATCATTTTTATTATATGGTGCTGTGTATATTGTGCATTACGGGAGTAGCATATGGTGAGTGTGAGACAACTTTGGATTATGTGGTGACTGTAGGCCTCAGTCATACTCTTAATTGGTCGTCTCCCCCTTCCGTGTTATTACCCATGTTTAACATCTTTTGTCCCTCAGATATTTCTCACATTCTTGACAGATTATCACATAGGTACCTTGGTACTGTGGTCTGTCTTCGGGTCAATAGCACCTAATTTCTGCAATCCGACTCTAGGAGGAAAAAGAGGGCCAAAGTTCCTCAAGCACGGACTTATTGGCGAACTGGGACCTCGCTGATAGTTCTCGTCACCAGTTGACACTCGCACCCCTACTCGTTGGTCAGATTTGATGGTATTTACTCAAGGTAGGGAATTAGCTTTCTTACTTTTGAGCACGAAGTTCGCTAATTCTGTAAATACCATATTCAATTTCAGTGGGTACCTTGCTTATGTTCTATAGTGACTCGGCAAGGTATGACTACATTTTTGGACTACCTCAGTTACTTAGGAACCATTTAGTGTTTCACTTATCTTTTGAAACTCAGTTTCAACTAATTAGTAGGATTTTCTTGCCTTTATCCTCCCACAGTGAGTACCAGGTACAAGATTTCCTGCGACCTTAATCATTTACCATCTTGAATTAACTTTAATTATTAATAATTCCACAGGATAGATATCAGTTGCCACGTTTCCTGTTTCTGACATTCACCATATTCTCACAGTATATTCGTGTCTCATTTATTTGCCATTTTTCACTATGTTTCGTATCCAAACTTTCAAGGCAGATCCAGAAGGTGAAATAGAGAAATTGCGTCAAGCTAAGAGGGTCGAATTGAGAACTCTTGCACATGAGTATCAATTAGAAGTTCCCCCTGACGCCAACAAGTATGCCGTACATAATATAATTTTAGATTATCTTTTGGATGAAGGGAAGATAGATTCTGATACTCACGAACAATATACCATTTCAGATAAGCATGATTTGACAGCAATAAAGCTCAAGCTAGAACTTGCTAAGATCGAGCGAGAGCAACAACAGGAAGCAGCTGCAATCAGAGAGCGTGAAGCTGCCATCAGAAAGGAAGAACAAGAGCGTGAAGCTGCCATCAGAAGGGAAGAACAAGAAAGAGAAATCCGCCTCAAGGAGCGTGAGGCAGCCCTGGCCAAGGAAGCAGCTGCCATCCGGAGAGAAGAAAGTGAAAGGGAGGCCCTACTCCTCAAAGGACAGCAAGAGAGAGAGGCCACACTGAAGAAAGAAGAAAGTGAACGTGAGTTGGCCTTACTCAAAGAGCGTGAAAAATTACAACTTGAAGTACAACGACAACAACTAGAGATGCAACGCGACCACGACAAACGACAAGCAGACTCGGTTCTAGACTATCATAGCAGAGAACTCGCTATAGATGCTACACACCAAGCTCGACTCCAACAAGCAGCAGCTAGTCTTCCTCCAAGTTTCAATGTCTCCCATGCAAGTAAGTTAATGTCCCCATTCACAGAAACGGAGGTTGATGTGTTCTTCACAACATTTGAGACCCTTGCTAATCAACTTAGTTGGCCTGACGACCAATGGGCTACCCTTCTCCGAGTACATTTGACAGGTAGAGCAGCCGTCACACTCAGCACTTTGGCATCGGAAAACGACTACACCACCCTGAAGCAAGCTGTGTTGGACGCCTACCTTCTCTCCACCGAAAGCTATCGACGAAAGTTCCGTGACTACGTCAAGGCAAGTACCACCACCTTCTTAGAATTTGCTAACACCAAACGGAGATATTTCATGAAATGGCTGGAGGCAGCACATGTCTCTACTTTTCCAGAGCTTGTCAACCTCATACTGGTTGAAGAATTTTTGAGACGTGTACCTCCTCCTGTCCGCCTATGCTTAGCAGACAAAGAAGAGACTGATTTGGTGAAGTGCGCAAAGTCAGCTGACACTTACAGCCTCATCCACCGGCTGACACCAGAACCTACCAGTAAGAAGTCTTGGTACAGTTACGAAAAAGCGAGCCCAGATCATGGTACCTCTCAACTGTACTGCAGGTATTGTCGACTTTATGGACATACCATAGAAAAATGTGGTAAGTCCCAATCTAAAGGTAACATAGAACCTCCTAAGCCCAAACCTACTCACCATAAGTCCGGTAAGCCTGTAATGAATGTTGGTGTTCATGCTAATGATCTCTCTCTCTTTAGCAAGCATCTATATCCAGGAACTATCACCTCCACGGTTCAGATCAGAGGACGTTTTGGACTTAAGATCCTGCGGGACACAGCGGCTCTACAATCGATCGTCTTGAAATCAGCTGTGCCCCAACGTCGCCTACACAGGAGAGGACTGTATTCATCACTGACCTTACTGCTACTACTCCTTATCCTCTTGCCAGAGTTTACCTAGATTGTCCCTTCGTGACCGGTGAAGTCCAAGTCGCCGTCAGGGAAAAGCCTTTTCCCATGCCTGGAGTGCACTTCTCCTGGGCAACGACTTGGCAGAAGACCAACAACCGAACAACCTGATCGTCAAGGAATATCCCAGGTGGGTAACTCTGTGTTGGATAACCCGATTTTTGAGCATGTTCAGCAAAGGTTCAAGAGAGTGATGAAGGTTCCTCCTTGTTATGGTGACCACCCGTGCTCAAGCTGCACGACCACAGCCAGCTGACTCTACTGCTACCGCTGTCCTCAAGGCCTTCGAAAATACCCCCTAATTGACCGCTTTGGAGTTCCGTAAGTTAANCCTTGTCTAAAGCAAATCCCATTGATTACTATCAACTAGAAACTCATTGAGAGTAGCTAATCTTAAATTTAATCAAGTCAGATCTGCAATCCAGTCTTATCTCAACTTACTGAATGCCACTGAAACTGATCCTGGTGAAATGGATCAAATTATAGCAGATATTGTTCAGTATGAAGATGAGACTCAAGATAAACTTGATATACTATCCAATATAGTAACACAATCTAAATCTAATGTAAATAATACTATGTCTCAATCCAGTAATCAATTACCTGAGGTTCGTCTACCTACTTTAGACTTACCTACTTCATCCAGCAGGGCTGGATGAAGAAAATTGGGACACATTTTGGACTTCATTTGAAATGCATATCCATAACAAGTCATCTCTTGACAGAGTTTCCAAATTCCCTTACTTGATTAGTCTTCTCAAAGGGGAGGCTAAAAAGGTCATAAATAACCTAGCTCTCACTGAGAGTAATTATGAGGAAGCTATAAAACTACTGAAGTTGAACTATTGCAACAAACAGTTGAGTATAGCTAACCTTTATTACCAGTTGCTGGATCTGAATGCACCAAGTAACCGACCAGACTCACTTTAAAGCTTCAGGCTAGAAGTAGAGTCTCTAGTGAAGGCCTTAGGTACTAACGTTGATGTACCAGCCTCAGAATGGTCAATCAAGTTACTTTTGCAGAGGAAATTGCCTCGAAATATCTTAGCAGAAATCTGCTCACACTATAACCCGAGTTTCTCTCACTCGAGCAAATATTCGAGGGGCTGAGAATAACGGTTAACAGGTTGAAGACTCATGATAAGATTAAACCTGAGTCTAAACCACCTAACATTGACAACTCAGTCAAAAACAAATCGACTTTGAATAAGTCTAATAAATCCAAGCCTAAGACTACTCCATCCACTGGAAAAGGGAGTGGTAGTGTAGGTATTTATTCTGTATCTCACTCTGACGTTACAACTGATATGTCCACTAAAAGGACAAACTCAGCCAGAGAGAGAAGGTGTCTGTTCTGTGATCAAGAACATGTCACCTACAAATGCACTGTTTATCCTAACTTTAATACCAGGATTAAAAGCAAAAAACGTTTCTGGTGTTTCGTGTATACTTACTTTAGTTTTCGTGCTACAGTTGTCATTTATTTATCAAAATATTCCTAAGAAAATAGACAACTATACTACAACAACCTAGGCCAATTATGTGTACTTACCAAGTGAAAGACGATTGTAGGGAAATAAGTTGAGCATTTTCTCTCCACTCCACCTCCTTCAGGTACCGATTCCTGAAGTTGCTCAACAGATGTTCGTAGGTGGAGTGAAGCTGGTGCAGGTGGCATCTTCTTCTCCACCCAATACACACTTTTCCTGTGATAACTGGTGTAACACGGTATGACACACAGTGGAACATCGCAGGTCTTGCAGCCTACACCACTTTCCTTTCTAATACCCGACATTGAACACACTTGACACCTGCGACGTTTGGGGAGTTTTACAAGTTCATGCTTCAATTTGTAGTTCAGGCGAGTCTCTGATAAAACAACACGTTGCTGTTGTCTCAGTGTTGGTTGGACACTAGAGTCTGATTCGTCGCTCTCACCATTATCTTCAAACATCAGTGTAGCAGCAGAAATATCTTCATCAGATTCATGATCGGCTTCAGCTCGAGGTGTCGACGTGAAGAGAGGGCGCCTCACAGTAATTTGAACACCCGGGTAATGTCAACACTCACAGTAATGTCAACACCCACAGTAATGTCAACACTCACAGTAATGTGAACACCCAGGGTACTGTCAACACTGACAGTAATGTCAAAACTCACGGTAATGTCAACACCCGGGGTAATGTCAACACCCGTGGTAATATCAACACCCGGGGTAATGTCAACACCCGCTGTAATGTCAACACCCGGGGTAATGTCAACACCCGGGGTAATGTCAACACCCGGGGTAATGTCAACACCCGCGGTAATGTCAACACCCGCGGTAATGTCAACACCCGCGGTAATGTCAACACCCGCGGTAATGTCAACACCCGGGGTAATATCAACACCCACGGTAATGTCAACACCCGGGGTAATGTCAACACCCGTTGTAATGACAACACTCACGGTAATGTCAACACCCGCGGTAATGTCAACACTCGGGGTAATGTCAACACCCGCGGTGATGTCAACACCCACGGTAATGTCAACACCCGCGGTAATGTCAACACCCGGGGTAATGTCAACACCCGCTGTAATGTCAACACCCGCAGTAATGTCAACACTCACGGTAATGTCAACACCTGGGTTAATGTCAATACCCGAAGTAATGTCAACACTCGGGGTAATCTCAACACCCACCGTAATGTCAACACTCACGGTAATGTCAACACCCGCCGTAATGTCAACACCTAGGGTAATGTCAACACCCACGGTAATGTCAACACCCACGATAATGTCAACACCCGCGGTAATGTCAACACCCGCGGTAATGTCAACACCCAAGGTAATGCCAACACCTGGGTAATGTCAACACCCGGGTAATGTCAACACCCGGGATAATGTCAACACCCACCGTAATGTCAACGCCCGCGGTAATGTCAACACCGGGGTAATGTCAACACCAGGGTAATGTCAACACCCGGATAATGTCAACACCTGGGGTAATGTCAAAACTCACGGTAATGTCAACACTCACGGCAATGTCAAGACCCGCGGTAATGTCAACACTCACGGTAATGTCAACACTCACGGTAATGTCAACACCCGCGGTAATAACAACACTCGGGTTAATGTCAACACCCGCGGTAATGTCAACACTCACGGTAATGTCAACACTCACAGTAATGTCAACACTCAAGGCAATGTCAAAACATGGAGTATTGTCAACACCTTTGGTAATGTCAACACTCACGGTAATGTCATCACTCACGGTAATGTCAACACCCGCGGTAATGTCAACACCCGCGGTAATGTCAACAACCGCGGTAATGTCAACATCCGCGGTAATGTCAACACTCACGGTAATGTCAACACTCATGGTAATGTCAACACTCACGGTAATGTCAACACCCACGGTAATGTCAACACTCACAGTAATATCAACACTCGGGGTAATGTCAACACCCGCGGTAATGTCAACACTCACGGAAATGTCAACACCCGCGGTAATGTCAGCTCCCGCGGTAATGTCAACACTTACGGCAAAGTCAACGCTCACAGTAATGTTAGCACTCACAGGAATGTCAACACTCACAGTAATGTCAACACCCGCAGTAATGTCAACACTCACAGTAATGTCAACACTCACGGTAATGTCAACACCCGGGGTAATGTCAACACCCGCGGTAATATCAACACACGGGGTAATCTCAACATTCGGGGTAATGTTAACACCCGGGGTAATGTCAACATCCGGGATAATGTCAACACTCACGGTAATGTCAACACCCGCCTTAATGTCAATACTCACGGTAATATCAACACCCGGAGTAATGTCAACACCCGGGGTAATGTCAACACTCAAGGTAATGTCAACACCCGGGTTAATTTCAACACCCGCGGTAATATCAACACCCGTGGTAATGTCAACACACGCCGTAATGCCAACACTCACGGTAATGTCAACACCGGGGTATTGTCAACACCCGGGGTAATATCAAGCCCCGGGGTAATGTCAACACCCGGGGTAATGTCAACACTCACGGTAATGTCAACACCTGGGTTAATGTCAACACCCGGGGTAATGTCAACACTCACGGTAATGTCAACACCTGGGTTAATGTCAACACCCGAAGAAATATCAACACCCGGGGTAATCTCAACACCCACCGTAATGTCAACACCCGCCGTAATGTCAACACTCACGGTAATGTCGACACCCGCCGTAATGTCAACACCCGCCGTAATGTCAACACTCACGGTAATGTCAACACTTGGGGTAATGTCAACACCCACGGTAATGTCAACACCCACGATAATGTCAACACCCGCGGTAATGTCCACACCTGGGATAATGTCAACACCGGGGTAATGTCAACACCCGGGATAATGTCAACACCCCCACGGTAATGTCAACACCCGGGTAATGCAATACACAGGGTAATGTCAACACCGGGGTAATGTCAACACCCGCGATAATGTCAACACTGGGGTAATGTCAACACCCACGATAATGTCACACCCACGATAATGTCAACACTCACGGTAATGTCAACACTCACTTTAATGTCAACACCCGCGGTAATGTCAACACCCGAGGTAATGTCAACACCGGCGGTAATGTTAACCACGCGGTAACGTCAACACTCACGGTAATGTCAACACTCGTGGTAATGTCAACACTCACGGTAATGTCAACACTCACGGTAATGTCAACACTCACGGTAATATCAACACTCGGGGTATTGTCAACACCCGCGGTAATATCAACACACACGGTAATGTCAAAACCCGCGATAATGTCAACACTCACGGTAATGTCAACTCTCACAGTAATGTCAACACTCACAGTAATGTCAACACTCACAGTAATGTTAACACTCATGGTAATGTCAACACTCACGGTAATGTCAACACTCACGGTAATGTGAACACAACGGTAATGTCAACACTCACGGTAATGTAACACTCATGGTAATGTCAACACTCGCGGTATTGTCAACACTCACGGTAATGTTAACACCCATGGTAATGTCAACACCGGGTAATGTCATCACCACGGTAATGTCAACACTCACGGTAATGTCAACACCCGTGGTAATATCAACACTCACGGTAACGTCAACATCACGGTAATGTCAACACTCACGGTAATGTCAACACTCACGGTAATGTCAACCCCGGGTAATGTCAACACTCACGGTAATGTCAACACTCACGGTAATGTCAACACTCACAGTAATGTCAACACTCACGGTAATGTTAACACTCACGGTAATATTGACACCAATGGTAATGTCAACACTCACAGTAATGTCAACACTCACAGTAAAGTCAACACTCACGTAATGTTGACACCCATGGTAATGTCAACACTCACTGTAATGTTAACACTCACGGTAATGTTAACACTTGAGGTAATGTCAACACTCACTGTAATGTTAACACTCACGGTAATGTCAACACTTGAGGTAATGTCAACACTCACAGTATTGTCAACACTCACGGTAATGTTAACACCAGCGGTAATGTCAACACTCACAGTAATGTCAACACTCACGGTAATGTTAACACTTGAGGTAATGTCAACACTCACAGTATTGTCAACACTCACGGTAATGTTAACACCAGCGGTAATGTCAACACTCACAGTAATGTCAACACTCACGGTAATGTTAACACCAGCGGTAATGTCAACACTCACAGTAAAGTCAACACTCACAGTAATGTTGACACTCACGGTAATGTCAACACTCACTGTAATGTTAACACTCTTGGTATGTCAACACTCACGGTAATGTCAACACACGGTAATGTCAAACTCACGGTAATGTCAACACTCACGGTAATGTCAAATTTACGGTATGTCACACCCTTGGTAATGGCAACACTCACGGTAATGTTAACACTCACAGTAATGTCAACACCCACGGTAGTGTCAACACTCACGGTAATGTCAACACCCGCGGTAATGTCAACACTCACGGTAATGTCAACATCCAGTTTAATGTCAACACTCATGGTAATGTCAACATTCACGGTAATGTCAACACCACGGTAAGTCAACACCTGCGGTAATATCAACACAACGGTAATGTCAACACCCACGGTAATGTCAACATCCACGGTAATGTCAACATCCGCTATAATGTCAACACTCATGGTAATGCTAATAATTATAACACTTTCGCGCTCTCGGCGCTCGTTAAAAAAAATAGTGCATTGTGTGAGAGGTGTTTGGGCCCTTGAGCGTAAACACCAAAAAGTGTATAATCTTTTCACTGTCCTGACATCAATTCTCGAGCTACGTATTTCATTTGGGTATCAATGTGTTTGCAATAAAATTCTCTACAAGATCATATGCATAAAATGTCACCAAAGCATATGCTATAAATGTATAATTATTGTCGAGGGTGACCCGCACGAGTGTGGGAAGTGGCCGAAGTGTTAGCCGTGATTTCAGCCGTGACGACACTGTTGTGATACAGCGCTCTGAAAGTTTATACTTATTTCACTGTCCTGACATTAATCTCCAGCTACGTATTTCATTTTTTAGCAATGTGTTCGCAATAGATAGGTCTATAAGACCATGGGTATAATTGGTCAACAGAGCGTCAAATATATTTGCGCCGAATAAAATCTTACGCCTGTTCGTACCCTTGAACGTAAAAAGTTTTTACTTTGTTCATGTTTTTCAAGTTTATACTTGTTTCAACCTTTTTTTTTTGTATAGTGTTTGGATAAAATTCCCTACACAGACATATGCCTATCAAATACAATTCTTGGGAAGCCAC
>WNGS01087446.1:0-12631 GCA_020271785.1 Procambarus virginalis
TCAATCATCACCCTCAGGACACATCTAGTCCGGAACATTTTCAAAAAACGGCAATCCGTCCTCTCCCTCCCACGATGATGTTATCAACCCCAAATGTCATATTGTACTGCTGATTTTACAAAACATTAAACAACCACAATCTCTTATATGTCCTAATATATCTGATAACCTTTGAGCTGTATTTTTCCTTAACCAAACTTATAAACAAGCTAGGAGCTTACATCATGTTAATCCGGCATAAGGCTGACACCATATCTAACCAACCACCCAAGTCTAGCTCTGTACTGCACTTGTTCGTCACTGGCCGGTGTTTCCCTATCCACTTAGACCACTTGGGCCATAACAGTTGCTACCGAGACGGGAGGAGAAGCAGAAACAGCCAGAAGTGTAAATTTGGGAAAAGACGAAAGCCTTCTTACCAGCTGGGGTGGAAGAAGGAGAGGAACCAGGTTTCCGTGTCTGAGCGAGACACAGGGACGCCAGTAACAATGTTCTGTACAACAGTCTCTACAGTCTCTGGCGGAGAGGGAGAATGAGAGCAGACAACACAACGACGACCAGCAGGATGGACATCTGCATAAATGGACAGTTGTCGGGTGGGCCCGAGACAGTGGAAGACTAAGAATAATGGGGTGAGAAGTAAGGGAGGGCACAGATGGAAGATGAGAGGAAGTAGAGAAGCGTCACTAACCAGGCAGGTAGAAGAGTGGGAGGAAGGCTGGAGAGGACAGTCAGTACACGTGAGGAATACATGAGGCACAGATCGGAGAGGAACGGAAGAACTGGCACAGAGCCTCTGGGATAAGATATACAAACGTGATGCTTCAAAAGCGAGGATCAGTTGTGCACGCACGCATGAAGTAAGGCGGGGTTGGCCTCGCTACATACCTGGTTGATGGGGTTCTGGGAGTTTTTCTACTCCATGCCTGGCTCGAGGCCAGATTGACTTGTGAGTTTGGTCCACCAGGCTGCTGCTTGCAGCAGCCTCTGGCCCACATATCCACCACAGCCCGGTTGATCCGGCACTCCTTGGAGAAAATTATCCAAGTTTTCTTTTAAAGATGTCCACGGTTGTTCCGGCAATATTTCTCATGCTCGCTGGTAGGACGTTGAACAACCGTGGACCTCTGATGTTTATAGTGTTCTTGATTGTGCCCATGGCACCCCTGCTCTTCACTGGTTCTATTCTGCATTTTCTTCCATGTTGTTCACTCCAGTACGTTGTTATTTTACTGTATAGATTTGGGACCTGTCCCTCCAGTAAGTAAGTAAGTAATTATCAAAAGAAGGCTCCAAACCGGGAAGGCTATGTAGCACCATCAAATGTGCGGAATAATCAGAGGGCGCTAAATATCACCAAGGATGCCAATACGAGAACAAAAACGCATAAGGCGAACGATATCAAAAGTATCAGAGTCACCAAGAATTCTATTGAGGGACAAGTGACCGCGAGAGGCGGTCGGAAAGCAAGACATACGCTCGTCCCGGAAGTCAGGACATTCAAGAAGGACATGCACGACCGTAAGAGGGACAATGCAATTAGGACAATAAGGAGCAGGGCGGCACTCCATCAAGTGACCATGGGTTAAGCGAGTATGGCCAATACGCAACCTCGCCAGAGCAGTTTCCCACCGCCGGTTACGGTGGTAGGAGGATGGCCACGAGGAAACACAACCGACTTAAACTTGCTGTGAACAAGAAACAGCCAATGCTGGATCTCGACAACTACTGGATGAACCGGATTAAAGGACTCGAGAGCCATGAGGGCACTACGAGAGTCAACAACAACCACAAAAGAAGACTGACAACGAGAAAGCAGGAGACGAAGAGCATAGAGAATAGCATAAAGCTCCGCCGTAAAGATGCTAGTCTCTGGAGGTAAGCGACACATATAAGTGTGATCAGGAAAAACAACAGAGTAGCCAACACCGTCCGCAGACTTAGACCCATCGGTGAAAACAGAAACGGAGCGGGAGTGAGAAGAAAAGTGCTCAAGGAAAAGGCGTTTTAGAACAGTAGGAGGGGTAAAAGCTCTAGTGACGTGGGTCAAGGACATACAAAACTGCGGAAGGGGGACTCTCCACGGGGGCAAAGAAGGAACAACACGAGGAGAAACAGTAGAAACACGAACGGAAAGAGAATCCTGTAAGCGAGATAACCGGAAAGAAAGAGGGAGGTGGTGAAGAGGCACAGGAACCGCAGGAGGGGTAAAAGTTAAAGCACGACAGAGGCGAGAGGAAGGATGTTGTAAGGACCGCGCAAGATAGCGAAGACAGTAGCGATCACGGCGGTCCTGGAGAGATAGGAAGCCAGTGTCAACATACAACCTAAGGACGGGAGACGAACGAAAGGCACCAGAACTGAGGCGCAGCCCGGTATGGTGCAAAGCATCAAGGCGGCGAAGAGCAGAAGGAGAAGCAGAAGAGTAAGCAGGGAAACCATAATCGAGCTTAGACAGGACGAGAGAGGAATGCAAAGCAAGGACAGTGCGCCTATCCGCTCCCCAAGAAGTATGGGACAATACTCGAAGGAGGGTAAGGGCCTTGGAGCACTCTACATGGAGGTAAGAATTATGGGGAGACCAAGACAAACGAGTGTCAAGGAATAACCCCAAAAGCTTCGCGGAATCTTTGTACTCAAGGGGATGACCATAAAGTGACAGAGGGACGAAGAACGACCCGTTTCCGAGTAAAAGACATGGCACTAGTCTTAGATGCAGAGAACTTGAAGCCATGATCAGTGGCCCAAGACGACACGGCATCAATCGCAAGTTGAAGCCGGCGCTGAAGGAGAGGTGAATTATCACCCTGACAGCAAAGGGTAAGATCATCAACATAGAGAGCGGAGAAGACACCTGAAGGAAGAGAGGAAAGAAGACCATTGAGGGCAACCAGAAAAAGAGTAGTGCTCAGAACACTACCCTGGGCACACCTTCGTATTGCTAAAAGCGGCAGAGAGAGCGGTACCAAAGCGCACCCGAAAGGAACGACGAGAGAGGAAGCTGCGGAGAAAGAGAGGGAGATGACCACGAAGGCCAAAAGAATGAAGCTGGGATAGAATATGATATGTCCAGGTGGTGTCGTAAGCCTTTTCCAGGTCAAAAAGGACGGCAACAACGGAGGTCTTCGCAGCAAAAGCAGTACGAATATAGACCTCCAAGTTCACCAGGACATCAGTCGTGCTATGGTACTTGCAAAAACTAAATTGAGAAAGAGAGGTAGTGATGGTATTCCAAGTATCACATCAGACGAACATTAACTCAAAGAGTTAATGTTCGTCTGATTTACCCCAATTTCCGAATAAGGAGTACATCGGCATCGAGCCAGTCCTCAGGGACTGACGACGACTCCCAGACCTGGTTATACAGACTTAGTAAATACCGAGACGAGCATGGAGGGAGATGGCGAAGTATCTCATAATGAACGTCATCCGAGCCCACCGCTGTAGAACCGCTGAGGGCCAGGGCAGACTGAAGTTCAGAGAGAGAGAAGGGATCGTTATACGGAAGACAGATGAGTGCGGAAATCTAAGGGATGAGATTTAAGAACGGACTTACGAAGAAGGAATGATTTGAAGAAGATGAGGACAAGAGCTAACAGCAGAAAAGTTGGAACCCAGTGCAGTCGCGACCTTCACTGGGTCCACCACAAGAGTATCATGGAGGTGAAGGACCGGCGAGACATCTGGAACGAACTTACCCTCTATCTTGGGGATTTTCTTCGAGATCTGCTTCCAGATGGTGGAAACAAGATTTCCAACTCTCACGTTTAGCTGTACGGATGGTCCTACGGGCCACCGCACTTACCTTCCGAAACAAAATAAAAGAATCACCCGTCTGCCGGCGTTGATATTTTTGCCAGGCTGCACGCACACAGCGGACAGCCTGAGCACAGTCCATATTCCACCTGGGAACGCGCTTCCGCGTGCCCTTGGAGGTAGAGCGAGGAATAGAGCAGAGGGCAACCTCGAAGATGGTGCCATGAAAAAGGAGGAGGGCGCGAAGTAGAGGCAGAGTGGAGAGTTCGGAGAGAGTAGCACGGAGGGTGGAGGGTGAATAGGTTCGTCAGCCTTGACATACTGCCACCTAGGCAAGGACAGGGGAGGATGAAGAGAGAAAAAGGTAACAAGGATGGGGAAATGGTCACTTATGGAAGTCATCAAGAACCCGCCATGTGAAATCTAAGTAGAGACAACAAGCAGAGAGAAAGATCAAGACAGGAAAGGGTGCAAGTGCAAGAGTTCACATAAATGGGTTCACCAAAATTCAGAAGAGACACGGAAGAATAGAGAACAAACGGTTCGAGAAGGTGGCCTCCGGTGCTTGTCAGAACATCAACCCTGAGGGCATATCGACAGTTGTAATCACCCAACAGGAGCACAGGTTCCGGCAAGGAGTCCCGAAGGTGCTTAAGATCAGGAAGATAAAGTGGGACGTTTGGGGGGAGATAAATGACACATACCATATACCATTTACTCACAATAACACGGGCAGCAGAACATTGGAGAGGCAACTGAAAAAGTAGGGGGACGAAGGGAATATCAGTACGAATCAAGAGAGCAGTAGAGTTAGGAACCCCTGCAATAGCTGGGGGGGGGGGGAAGAGAAAGTATTAATCACGAAAGTGACCAGGACAAGCACCTAGCATCGGCTCCTGGAGACAAACACAAAGTGGTGAAAACTGTGTAATCAGAAGTTGGAGTTCATGGAAGTTGGCATAAAATCCACGAAAATTCCATTGAAGAATAGGCATTGTCAAAAAGAGGATGGGCATCAGCCTGAACACAACCCCCAGATGAAGGAGCATGAGGGAATGCTCGGATCTCCACTCACAGTTAACATATGGAGAATTATTTCGCATGTGTGGCACCACAGTTGGCAGGAGAGAGGAGCAGGTGCCACCTCTAGCTCCCAGCTGGCAGCTCCCAGCAGGCAGCTCCCAGCAGGCAGCTCCTATCCAATAACGGGCAATAAATATTTGAATGTTGGCTGGGCATTGCTTCCCGCGACGGCCGCTGCTTCTGTATACCGGATAACTTGGAAGTGGAAAGCTTACTGTAAGCTGTGCAGTCTCCGTGGTGTAGTGGTAAGACACTCGCCTGGCGTTCCGCGAGCGCTATGTCATGGGTTTGTATCCTGGCCGGGGAGGATTTACTGGGCGCAATTCCTTAACTGTAGCCTCTGTTTAACGCAACAGTAAAATGTGTACTTGGATGAAAAAACGATTCTTCGCGGCGGGGATCGTATTCCAGGGACCTGCCCGAAACGCTACGCGTACTAGTGGCTGTACAAGAATGTAACAACTCTTGTATATATCTCAAAAAAAAAAAAAGCTGTTAGCTAATAGGAAGAATTGGGATCAAAATACAAATTACACAAAGGAATGTATAGTGTAACAGTGATAAATGTATATGGAAATTGAGATAAGACAAAAAAATATATAGAATGCGATAAAACTAAACTGCTGTTTGGCCGAAAATATGTTGAAAAGCTGAACTCCGTAAAGAAATGAGAGCTATTCGACTACTCAAATCTCTAACAATTAGAAAATGGACAAATCATGGGTAAACTCTGCTTTCATTTAAAAGTGAGCGTGCGCCTTGTCCTTTGCAGACTAATTGTCGGTTCAATAATTAGGCATCTGCTTCTACACTCAGAAGTGTCTCTGTCCAGACATCTTCAATATAAGATGCCTGGACATGAGGCATGAGGCGAGAGGATAGGTCTTAGGGAATATAGGTTCATTCCACCATACAACAACTTTGCCCTCTTTTTTCGAAGGGTAACATCACATACAAACATTGATTTAAAATGTCTATTGAACTATCTATTTAGTCTTGTGTGAGAGGTGAAAAATACAAGTAGATGACTAATTATCGAACCGACATTGTATCTATGTACAGTAAATACTTCCCAAATGATATGTTAGGCAAGGCTGGGGTAGGTTAAATTGTTCAAACTACAATACTAGTTTTCCCAGTAAAATAACACACATGCAATAAGTAGAAATAGGTTACGTAAGGGATTATCTGATATTGATATAATATTTGTTACTTTAAACTTTGCCGTATCTTAAATCTACACCCAACCTAAGCATATAAGGAAATACAATGAATGACGAGCTACTTTATGAACGTTGCTACCAGCTAAGAGGGTATGGAGTACAAGTAAGCATAAGACGTTCGAAATCTTAGCACTGTATGTTCACGACAACATCCATAAAAGGCTCTCAGACGTCCTTGAAAGAGACTTCTGGCCTGATGAAATACCACCTAATTACGAAGAAGCTGAAATATTCTCTCTCTGTAAGGTGTTTAAGCTTCCTTCTTACTCTGCACTAAATGCTTTTAGACACTATGTGGAGGATCATGGACGCCGTGCCCCCCCCCCCCACTGAAGATTTACATCCATTATTGAGCTGTTTACAAGTTATTCCAATTAGTACTGCTGCGTGTGAGAGGGAATTCAGTCATATGAACCTGATAACAACAACAATACGCTCAAGAATTCTCATAAATCATGTATCAGCACTTATGGTAAACTACATGGACCTCCTCTAGTTCAGTGGCATCCTGAGCCATATGCCACACCATGGCTGGGGCACCACAGATCCTGAGCCATATGCCACACCATGGCTGGGGCACCACAGATCCTGAGCCATATGCCACACCATGGCTGGGGCACCACAGATCCTGAGCCATATGCCACACCATGGCTGGGGCACCACAGATCCTGAGCCATATGCCACATCATGGCTGGGGCACCAGAGATCCTGAGCCATATGCCACACCATGGCTGGGGCACCACAGATCCTGAGCCATATGCCACACCATGGCTGGGGCACCACAGATCCTGAGCCATATGCCACACCATGGCTGGGGCACCACAGATCCTGAGCCATATGCCACACCATGGCTGGGGCACCACAGATCCTGAGCCATATGCCACACCATGGCTGGGGCACCACAGATCCTGAGCCATATGCCACATCATGGCTGGGGCACCACAGATCCTGAGCCATATGCCACACCATGGCTGGGGCACCACAGATCCTGAGCCATATGCCACACCATGGCTGGGGCACCACAGATCCTGAGCCATATGCCACACCATGGCTGGGGCACCACAGATCCTGAGCCATATGCCACACCATGGCTGGGGCACCACAGATCCTGAGCCATATGCCACACCATGGCTGGGGCACCACAGATCCTGAGCCATATGCCACACCATGGCTGGGGCACCACAGATCCTGAGCCATATGCCACACCATGGCTGGGGCACCAGAGATCCTGAGCCATATGCCACACCATGGCTGGGGCACCAGAGATCCTGAGCCATATGCCACACCATGGCTGGGGCACCACAGATCGGAAGGTCACACCAGGACAAGAGTTGCGCCACACCCCCGAAAACCTCTCACTCATGACTCTCTGTGGACACTATTGTGAAACTTCTCACTGGTTGTATTTTGTGAGCACCAAGTGTTTTAACTTCTTAAATTGATAAATGCATTCTTTATGTTTTTCTTTGTTTGATAATTATATTTTTGATAATTAGTCAGTACAAACGCAAAATACTTAATCGTATGACATATATAGAAGCAGGCTAGGAAATGACAGCCTTTTGTTCAGGCCCACCAGAGCTCTGGCACCTAGAAAATTGGCTCTGGACCCCCCTGGTTATTGATACTGATAATGGCTCCAAAGAGCCACCACCTACAAGCTCACCATAGTCAGTGCTACATGGAAATTATGTTTCAGTAGCTGAATCTAAAACAACAACCTCTCTCCCATTCCCCGAATCTTGCAGTAACCAGTCAGAAGCCATCAACACTTCCACTCTTCTGGTGGAAAAGGATGTCCAGCAGCCGGACACCCCATAAATACTGTCAAGCAGTATCCTCCCTGCTAAAGCAGTCGCATAGTAAGGACTGGCAGTGTTAATGCGAGCACAGCACACAGTATATCATTTCACGACCGAAGATCATATTTACTCCAAAAAATCTACCACTTACGGCCTACTCAAGCCCGTGCCATCTCTTGGGTGACTCAATCTTCATCAATCAATCGTCCTCTCCCTCACAGACGAGTTGATAATGGTCCAGGATGGACTGAAACGTCGTCGTTTTGGGATTTTAAAAAATAGGGTTTTGGAATGGTCAAAAAGATTGGCATTTGCAGTTTAATGTTGACAAATGTAAAGTTTTGAGGCTAGGTAATGATGATATAGTTACAAGATACGAGCTAAATGATGTCGAGATTGCGAAGTCGGATTGCGAAAGGGATCTGGGAGTTATGACTAGTAAGAATTTAAAACCAAAAAAAAATCAATGTATAAATGTTCGAAATAAGGCAAATAGGACACCTGGATTTATTTCTCGAAGCATTAGTAACAAGACACCTGGTGTTGTTCTTCAGCTATATCTTGCTCTGGTTAGGCCCCATTTAGATTATGCAGTTCAGTTTTGGTCGCCGTACTATAGAATGCATATAAATTCACTAGAACGCGCCCTGCGTAGGTTTACAAAGTTAATCCCCCAAATTAAAAACCTGTCATATGAAGAAAGATTGACAAAGCTTAAATTACATTCTCTAGAAAGGCGAATAATTAGTCGTGACATGATAGAGGTATGCAAGTGGATGAATAGGGGATATTAATGGGGGTATTAAAAGTGTCAATACAAAATAGAACACGAAACAATTTGGTATAAATTAGATAAGATTAGATTTAGGAAAGACCTGGGTAAATACTGGTTCGGTAACAGGGTTGTTATCCGTTTCTCTCTTGAATGCCTGACAGTCAGGCGCAGGCAGTCACGGTGAGAGGGTGTGCTAGCTGGAGCTAACAGGTATTTACATCCCTCTGACGAGGTCTTCAACGCAACACTAGCACTCGCACTAGTTGTAGTTATGGTGACGTCTTCAAGCGCCCCACTAGCCCACTCACCAGTACGCTCAGTGTTTAAGCGCTCTACTAACCCTCTGGGTAACACACTCCAACAGTAGTCCTCAGCTCTCAACTAACCCTCTGGCTAGCATACTCCAATCGTGACATCCACAGCGTTCCACTACATAGCCTTCTGTCTGGTTAGCACACCCGAACAGTGAAGTCCTCAGCGCTCAACTAACCCGCTGGCTATTCAAAATATGGGAGATTGGTATCAGCAATACACGCCTTCCTGCGCTTATTGCTTTTACGAGGACATGGTCGAGAACAGAGAAATTAGTACAGAGGGAAAATAACGGGGCAGGGGAAGAAAAACACATGGACCTAAGAAATTGAAATATTCCAATGATCAGCAAGTTAAGGGGTGGGAGAGAATGCTGCGGAGTGCACATAAAGAATGGTTAAACAATGGAATGAAGGATGAAGAGAAAAATACATTGTTGGAAGTGGCTAGGGAATGCAGTCAGGTGAGGAAGGAGGCGCGGGACAGATACTGGCAAGACTTTGCGCAGTCCAATGGTAATACCAAGAACCTAACAGACATGTAGAGAGTAGTAAACAAAATCAGGGGTTGTAAGACCAATTCATTGCTCACTCAGATCCAGGAAAAGTTGCTAATGAGTTAGTAGATAAATGGCTAGTGTTGCTGGTATGGAGTCCTTACCTGCAGACACGAGAGTCATCATTAAGTCATGGATCCACATCTAAAATATTAGATATGGAGTAACTTTATGTGCTTTAAATACAGGATTAGTAACATGCATTGAGAACTTACGATGAGCTACTTGATGCTATAAAAAGTGGCAGCTCTACTGCTCCGGGGAAAGATGGAATAACGTATGACATTCTTAATTATTTAGCCGGTATAAAACCTAGTCCCTTACTTGATTTGTTTAATATGAGTTATAGAGAGGGAAAGTTACCAAGAAAATAGAAGGAGGCTGTTATCATTCCTATCCCTAAGTCAAACGGAGGCTACAGACCTGTCTCCTTAATATCCTGCTTTTGTAAAATGATGGAAAGGATTTTGTTAAATAGGCTACTCTACCTTGTAGGTGATAACATGTCCAATAATCTCTTTGGTTTTATCAAAGGCAAAAGTACTGCAGATTGTCTCTTAAAGTGTTTGTCTAATGTGGATGACAATTGTAGAGTTTTTGTTGATCTGCAAGGAGCATTTGATAAAGCCAATGGGGAAGTAATCTTATACGAATTAGCCAATCTGGGAATAACAGGGAGATTGTTACATTGGATAAGGGATTATCTACAAGGCAGAAAAGGTCAGGTGTATTACCAGGGATACATGTCTGAGGAACGGATGTTTCAGTTAGGTACCCCCCAAGGGGGAGTTTTAAGTCCCACCTTATTCAATGTATTAATGAACAGATTAGCATCAGAGATGTATCCTCCAGGGGTCACGACGATCATATATGCTGATGACATTCTTATACAAGGCACTTCTGGGAACAAAATTCAAACTGCTCTTAACATACTTGGTACAACCTGTCACAAGTTAGGCTTAGTTATAAATGCAGACAAAACCAATAAAAAAGAGTATAGGAAACGAAGAAATATAAAACTAAATGGTGTGGAACTGAGCCGTGTTGAGAAGTACAAGTATCTGGGCATGTATGTTGGATACACATGTGAGAAAAATGCTGAAATAAATCATATCAGCACCTTGTGTAAAGCCCGTCTGCATCCTCTAAAAGCACTGACTTTTCCTGGTGCAGGTGTAGGGGTACCTATCTTGCAGATGTTATACAGTAGCACTGTTCGGTCCCTGATAGACTACACCGCACCCGTTTTGTCTTACACAGGCCAAGGCAGAATTAAAAAACAGAGCTGATACAGTACGAGGCTATGAGGATTATTCTTGGATGTCAAAAAAAATGCAATGATTGAAATAATGAGAATGGAATTAAACTTAGAGTGTGTATGATAGAGTTTGTGACAAACACTAGATTATCTATTCGTTTCATGCTGAGAAAAGGAGGGGGTTAGGTTTTTCAGAGCGTTCACAGCTGCTTGAGTGACGTACACACTTCCAGGACACGGAGAGACATGCTACACGACGGGATTAGCTCATGACCTCAGGGAACCATGTGCAAAGCCTCTCAACAGTGTAATAGGTCTGCTCCCTGGAAAGTACAGAAATAGAAGTCGAAACTGTGCCCTCAAGGTGAAAAGGATTCATCATGAACCGGGACAATTACGGTGTTATGGAAGCATGATATCTGGGTTACCAAGAGGCAATAGTTTACATGTATATTGTGACGGGTCGGTGGCGGAGGATGGCAGGGTGTGGGGTCCTAATAAGGGAATATTCTGAGTTGGGACTGTGGACAGGAAAATTGAACTTCGACTTATTAATTATATATCATCCACACAAGCTGAACTGCAGGCCATTCTGGTGTGTTTGGAGGAAGTACGTCATGACGACAAAGATGTTTTTATATCTGTCGATAGCCGAGGAGCACTTGATTCCTTAAACAGTCGAAATCCAGTCTTCATGTCCATAGTTGAGGATTGTAAGAAAAGTATAAATGAGACAGTTGAAAGGTCACAAAGTGAAATTCATGTACTCACCTAATTATACTCGCCTAATTGTGCTTGCGGGGGTTGAGCTCTGGGTCTTTGGTCCCGCCTCTCAACTGTCAATCAAATGATGTACAGATTCCTGAGCCTACTGGGTTCTTTCATATCTATATTTGAAACTGTGTATGGAGTCAGCCTCCACCACATCACTGCCTAATGCATTCCACCTGTTAACTACTCTGACACTGAAAAAGTTCTTTCTAACTTCCCTGTGGCTCATTTGGGCACTTAGTTTCCACCTGTGTCCCCTTGTTCGCGTACCACCCGTGTTAAACAGTTTATCTACCCTGTCAATTCCTCTGAGAATTTTGTAGGTAGTGATCATGTCTCCCCTTACTCTTCTAGTGTCGTGAGGTGCATTTCTCGCAGCCTTTCTTCGTAACTCATGCCTCATACTCATAGGGAGCCGGTCGGCCGAGCGGACAGCACGCTGGACTTATGATCCTGTGGTCCTGGGTTCGATCCCAGCGCCGGCGAGATACAATGGGCAGAGTTTCTTTCACCCTATGCCCCTGTTACCTAGCAGTAAAATAGGTACCTGGGTGTTAGTCAGCTGTCACGGGCTGCTTCTTGGGGGTGGAGACCTGGTCGAGGACCGGCCGCGGGGACACACTAAAAAGCCCCGAAATGATCTCAAGATAACCTCAAGATAACCTCCTAGTTCTGGGACTAGCCTAGTGGCATATCTCTGAACTTTTTCCAGCTTGGCCTTGTGCTTGACAAGGTACGGGCTCCATGCTGGGGCCGCATACTCCAGGATTGGCCTTACATATGTCGTATATAAGGTTCTGAATGATTCCTTACACAGGTTCCTGAAGGCACTTCTGATGTTAGCCAGTCTCGCATACGCCACATTTTTTTTTATGTGGGCTTCAGGAGACAGGGTGTTTGTGATATCAACTAGATCCTTCTCTCTGTCCGTTTCATGAAAGACTTCATCTCCCATTCTGTATCCTGTGATTCTGTGTCTGGCCTCCTGTTTCCCCTGCCTATTTCATTACCTTACATTTATTCGGGTTGAACTTAAGTAGCCATTTGTTAGACCATTCATGCAGTCTGTCTAGGCTTCTTGTAGTCTCATATTGT
>WNGS01087449.1:0-16904 GCA_020271785.1 Procambarus virginalis
GTGGATGCACCTGTGTATTGAAGAGACTGCTGTGTCGTTGATGAATTCTTCATGTGACATTAAAATTATAACTTATGCAGAGTATATATATATATATATATTATATATATATATATATATATATATATTATATATATATATATATATATATATAACTGAAAACTCACACCCCAGAAGTGACTCGAACCCATACTCCCAGGAGCAACGCAACTGGTATGTACAGGGATGCCTTAAACCACTTGACCATCACGACCGGACATAAGGAAGTGATAGCCGAGGCTATATGAACCACTTCCCCGCCGGCACCTGGATGGTTATCTTGGGCATAGCATTTTATCAAATCACCTCATTTTTTGGGGCAACACGTGAGGAACACGTGTTGGTGTTAGGCTGTGTGCCCAGTATTTATCTTACTATTATTGATATTGATGAATTGATCTATATATATATATACACTTGTGTGTTGAATAACTTTTCATGTGTATAGTTTTTCTGTGTCATTGCCATTGAAGTGAATTACGGTGTTGAAGGACAGGCAGTGTCTTATTACGTTTATTATCATTACTGTGATATACGGTGTTTAATGCCTTATTGTGAGCTACAGTGTTAATTGCTCAGTGGGGTGTGAGTTTTCAGTTGTATCTAGTCCTGGGGACCATTCAGGCTTGTTTGCATATATATATATATATATATATATATATATATATATATATATATATATATATATATATAAAGTGTACCAGTTATTGGTGTTAGGCTGTGTGCCCAGTATTTATCTTACTATTATTGATATTGATGAATTGATCTATATATATATATACACTTGTGTGTTGAATAACTTTTCATGTGTATAGTTTTCTGTGTCATTGCCATTGAAGTGAATTACGGTGTTGAAGGACAGTGCAGTGTCTTATTACGTTTATTATCATTACTGTGATATACGGTGTTTAATGCCTTATTGTGAGCTACAGTGTTAATTGCCATTGGAAAGAATTAGTGAGCATTAAGGCCAGTGCAGTGATTAGCAGCATTTACGACATTATAGCAATTATTGTGTTGATTGCCCGACTGGTGTTTGCTGAGAATTTAAAGAAACAAGCGCTTCATGGTGGGAAACAAGTACATGAACATTCGCACGGTGAAGGGGAACCGATCAGCTGAGAAGTGACAGGAGGGGAGTATTGCCCTCTAGTTGGGCCCCAGTTTTATGAAGAGAGAGTAACTCACTGCCATGTACTTGCTGCTTTGTTGTTGATAGATGGATATGATACCTTGAAACTTTTAAGTAAAATACAAAATACCTCCGCGTTTGTATTATCCCTCCATATTCTTGTTGGTACATAATACTTGGAAAGAGTGAGAGTGATAGAGATACATACCTGCCTGATATCAGATTTATTTAGTGTGCTCTTGCCACTGTTACCACAATTCCACAATACCACTGACGTGTTACTGGACACGGGAAACACCAGTTGGCGACCTTGCAGTTAGTAGTAGAGCCCTTGCCGGGGTGGGCACACGGTTAGGAGAGAGCGAACTGTGTTGCTACTCGTCTCTGGCTAAAAAGGCCGGCCATGGATTGACCGGGATACTCTCCTGGCGAACAGTGGTGCCGCGAGGATTGAGTGAAGACCCGCAGGGCTACAGTGAGTAACAGTTATCGCTAATACTACTGGATAGTGTCTATTGTCGGGGTGTCACGGTTCTTGTTAGTGAAGGGTTAAAGCAACGGTAGACTGGATCTCCTCTCCAGGTGGTTGCTCCGACAATAACCCTTACTCACCGTCGTTCTACGGGTCTTCCCTCGATCCTCTAGGCTCCACTGCACGCCCCGGAGAGTACCCCAGTCGATCTCACAACCGGCCTTAAATTGCAAGATGAGTGGAGGCACAGATCGTTCCCTCAATCTGTGGCCCGCCCCGACACAGAACTCTTACACAGCCTTTAAGGTCGCCAACTGGTGTTTTTAGGTGTCCAGTAACACTGCAGTGGTGAGGTGTAATTGTGGTAATTTGGTAAGAGCAATTTCCAGTAATATGGTATCAGGCAGGTCACTCTGTTTTACTTCATTACACGGTCACAAGATAAATGGAGGGGATGATATCAAACACCAAAGAGTTTTGGTATTTTACTTAAAAGACAACGAGAAATATATATGCATCAATGTATCAGGAACAATATTGACAACTGCTCAATCCATAGCAGAATAATCTGGAGCGCACCGATATGGCAACACCCGGCAGCCCCTGCGTCACCTGTCAGATGTCAGCTGACCGGGACCCTCGCGATCGTGAGAACAGACTAGTACTTGTTTTCTAATTCTATCACGATCCCCGTTTATTTAACTTTTTCGCAAAAACTGTATTCAACATTCACATGGCATACTTATGATTTCACTGGCCTCACGATCAATATCTTATTCACAATGCACTCACAGTGACTTTTCACCGTACCAAAAGATTACTCTATTCTTAATAATATTTACTGTGAATGCACTCGCTTGATCACTGAACTTTCTTTATATCTATACTTTCTCTTAAAGATTTATCACTGGCAATCACTTCACGTATATGATATTATTCAGTACACAGGCATGTACATAGATAAATCAGTAATCAAATCACAGGCATATATATATATAAATCATGAAGATCAATACACAGGCATTTATATCAATAGATCATAGAGATCAACACACAGGCATTTATATCAATAGATCATAGAGATCAACACACAGGCATTTATATCAATAAATCATGGAGATCAATACACAGGCATTTATATCAATAAATTCTAGGCTCATAGCCTAACACCAATATCTGGTTTACTACCAATATATATATAATAATAATCACAGGAAATTAATAATAGTCACAGTAAATTCTTTGATGAATCCTGGTGCTTGCACACACCCACACATAGATATATATGTAAACTGATACTGTGAGCGCTCTGGGTAGCCTCACCACACACTGTGCTCTCTGTGACTTAGACTCAGGTGAGACTTGCTCACGACATATAAAATATCCTGACAAGAAAATATATAGCTAACTAAAGGGGAAATGGGAGGGTAACTGTAAACACCTACTTCACCTATCCTAGGATGACAGTTGGGTTGTAGCTCCTGGTCCAGGCTCTCGCCTCGTTCACCCTCCAGAAACACAAGCCAACGCCTTAGGATTTTCGCGTCTCGCCGCTTTCTGTACACTGCAGGTCCGTGCTCCTTCCCTACAGTACGTCGCAGGGTTGAAGTCGGTCTCCTGGCCGTCAACTTTCCTCCCAACTACGGCAGCCAGCCTACGTCTCGGCGGTCGTCGCACGTTTCCCAATTAGTCCTTGTCACTGTACTCCCAGAGGAACTGCCTCTCACCACTACGAAGTCACTGTGAAGTTATCAGCCGTCCCAGACGATACTGCTTAAGCTCCACACGCACAGCACCCGACTTCAGAGCACTTGAAGCTCACTTCACTGTCAATTCCCTCGTCGTCTAGATATATCGCTAGGTATTTGGGAAGACTTCTCGACGTGCTTGCATCCAACTGTTGACTCGTAGGGTTCCACGAAGGTGGGGTTACTGTCAAACTTGACAGGATCGTCGATCACACGTTCAACCTGGTTGACAAGGCGGTCAACCCGGTTCACTCACGGTGGATTGGCCCGGCCACTAAGCTGTCTCTTATACTGGTGAACTGCCAAGGACGTCACACGTCGATGCCCGGCCCACTTCTTGCAACGCACCTGTCCCTGAGCACTTGTTGCTCAATATTCTGTCAATTCCTTATCTGAGCCACATCGGGGTTGCAGGAAGACCTCACAGAGTGCGCGCTAACAACTGGAGACGCTTACATCCACTGGAGTTCGGTAAATCCGTCACTCTGACAGGATGACCGATCGCACGT
The DNA here is from genome assembly GCA_020271785.1 of Procambarus virginalis. Taxonomy (NCBI): domain Eukaryota; kingdom Metazoa; phylum Arthropoda; class Malacostraca; order Decapoda; family Cambaridae; genus Procambarus; species Procambarus virginalis. Next base: position 3,901 of record WNGS01087449.1, read on the forward strand.
CCTGCCTCTCGGACGTGTCGTGAAAGACTGATAGCGCTAAGGCGCCACCACGGCTGGACTCCCCCTGCCTATGTGACGTCACTTTTCAAAGTCGGTTTTCATTGGCTCCCAGTGCCACGTCGCTGACGGTGACCAATCTGGCGACACTGACGTCACACAGTTTTGGCGGGAGAACAGACTCGCCAGCGCCATATTGGCTCCCTAAAGGGCCTATCCCACAGGCCAAAATACTATATTTTCGCAAATTTCTCGGCTCATCGAGAATACTGTTCTCTCCCACATATGTTCAATTGATGCCTGCAATGTAGAGAACGCTCGGGAATAGTAGACATGACTCTTACAGCAGGCGTGGGAGAATTAGAAGGGGGGGAACACCGTCACACTATGTAGAGAGAGAGAGACACCCCGACGTTGGGAACTGTTGACAGGATATTAAGTACGATCATTGATTACTTGTACTATACTTACAACCAAGGTAACCCCGACATTGGCAATCTTGCCAGGTTTAAGCATTTAGGATATCTTGTGTACTGTTACTTGCCCCGCGCACGCGCACCAAACCCCGACAATGAATACAATAAAATAAAAATACAAGTGTTTACTTACGATAATACTATCGGTGGAACACAATGTATTCTTCTTCTTGATAGTAGGTGCAGTTTGCATGAAGGGTTTGTCCTCCCCATGACTGAACTGACGACAAAATAGCCGCTGTGTTGATGTTGGCGGCGGATGACGCTGTGACGTCACAGGTGAGGGGGACGCTTTGCGCATTCCTCAATCGTCGCTTGAACCCATCATAAATAGTTTTGTTATTATTATTTATTTATATACAAGAAGTTACATTGAAAGTTAACAGAGAATATAGAAAAAAGTTGAATTAACATTCTTGTAAAGCATGCATAGCGTTTCGGGTAAGTCTTTAAACTAACAGAAATTTTTTGATAAATTAACAGTAAAATTGATAAAAAATGTTAGCAGGTATTTTATAGCTTTTCTTTACAGGTAGAGATAATTTTAAGTAGAATAATTACAGTAAAATCAACAAAAATGTTTACAGGTAATTTGAAGAATTTTTGACACAAAAGCAGATCAGAATAATACACAATAATAACAATACACAATAAAGAAACAAGAATTACTAGGTACATAAGAATAGCATTTCAGGGTTATACATTGGTACACTGAAGCACAATATGAGGATCATTTTGAGGAAAAATTTCAAGGAATAATGCAGTAGAAAATGCACTCAATACAACAACCATGATATCAGATGATATCTAAGATTACAATGGTAAAGTAATATGGCTTAGGTACATTTATTGGGGAATTGAGTAGCACTAGATACAGTGTGAAGATAAAGCCCATGGAAGAAAACTATGAAGATGAAATTAGGTACTTTTTGGTATTATTTTTTAATATGGCAAAAGTTGGACAGCTTTTCAAATCATTAGGGAGTGAGTTCCATAGACTAGGTCCCTTTATTTGCATAGTGTTTACATAGATTAAGTTTGACTCTGGGGATATCAAAGAGATATTTATGTCTGGTGTGGTGAGCATGTGTTTTATTACATCTGTTCAGGAAGAGTTTCAGAACAGGGTTTGCACTTAGAAAAAGGGTTTTATAAACGTAATTTACACAGGAGAATGTATGGAGTGAATTTATGTTTATCATGTTTAAGGATTTGAATAAGGGAGCTGTGTGTTGTCTGAAGGCAGAGTTAGTTATTGTCCTGATAGCAGATTTTTGCTGGATGATGATGGGCTTGAGGTAGTTTGCAGAGGTTGAACCCCAAGCACAGATACCATAAGAGAGATAGGGATAGACAAGTGCATAATAGAGTGAGAGGAGAGCAGAGTAGGGTACATAATATCTGATCTTAGAGAGTATACCAACTGTTTTAGAAACCTTTTTAGTTATGTGTTGTATATGGGTGCTGAAGTTGAATCTATTGTCTAAGTACAGGGCCAAGGAACTTTCCATCATTTTTATTGCTAATGTTTACATTATCTATCTAAAGCTGAATTGCATTTGTTGATTTGTTTCCAAATAAGATATGGTAGGTCTTTTCTATGTTTAGTGTGAGTTTGTTGGTTGACATCCACAAGTAGACTTTTTTTAATTAGTTGTTTACAACATTATTTAACATGAGTGGGTTGGGGTCAGAGTAGATGAGTAGTATCATCAGCAAACAATATAGGTTTAAGTATGTTAGAGACATTAGGGAGATCATTGATGTATATAAGAAACAGGATGGTCCTAGGATGCTGCCCTGTGGCACCCCTACGGTGAGTGGTAGTGAGAGAGGTTATATCATTGATGGCTACATATTGGTGTCTGTTACTAAGTTAGGAACGGATATAGTTCAGGACAAGGCCGCGGATTCCATAATGGTGGAGTTTAGGTAAGAGGTAGTTATGGTTAACAGTATCAAAGGCCTTTCTCAGGTCGATGAAGAGTCCAATTGGAAACTCAATTTTGTCAACGGCTGAGAAGATTAAGTCAAGCAGACTAACAATAGCATCATTGGTACTCTTTTGGGAGCGGAAGCCAAACTGACAAGGACTTTGTATATTGAATTTTACAAGATTGGAGTAGAGCTGTTTGTAAAAAAAATTAAAATATTTTTGACAATATAGGTAGATTCGATATGGGTCTGTAATTATTTATGTCTGCCGTGTTACCTCCTTTATGAACTGGCGTTACTCTTTCTTTTTTAAGGATATCAGGGAAGGTATGGCACTCTAGGGATTTATTGAACAGCAATGCTATGGGTGGTGTAAGGGCATGGGAGGCACTCCTCTATACCATCGATGGTATTTCATTAATGTTCCCAGCTTTGGTTTTTAGCGAGTGAATGATGGGCACAACATCTATTGGGCTGACCGGAGAGAGAAGAGAGATTGGATAGCTGCGTGATAGATATGTGGTAACATGTGTCTGAGTCTCTTGGATTTTTCGGGCAAGGTGAGCACCAATCGATGAAAAGAAGCTATTAAATTCAGTTGCTGTTTCAAGATCTGTTGCAGGTGTATAACCATCCTTGGAGATTTTTATCTTATTATGTGAATGTTGTTTAGCTCCTAGGATGGTAGAGATGGCTCTCCATGTGCTTTTCATGTTGCCTTTTGCTTCTTTGAATCTATTCTCGTAATAGGAATGCTTTGCTTTTCTTATTATACTGGTAAGCACTGATGAGTACCTCTTATCTACTTCTTTTGCAACTAGGCCAATCCTAAGTTTTTTTTCATATTCATGTTTCTTGTCGATTGCTTTAAGTATGCCATTAGTGAGCCAGGGATTATTTAACCTTTTGCCAGTTACTTGCTTGGTGAGGAGAGGACAATAAGTATTGTAATGGCTTAGAATTTTGGAAAGAAAGAGGCTAGTTAACGAATTATTATCCTGTGTATTGATAAATTCAGATTCCCAGTTTACATTGTGGAGAGCATTTGTGAGATTGCCTATTGCCGCTTCACTTTGTAACCTAAAGGTAATTTTCTTGTTACCTGGTGGTGTTATGGCCATGTTCGCTAAAAGGAAGGTAGGATAGTGGTCAGTTGTTCTGTCAGTGATTATACTTGATGTAAGAGGAGCTGTTATGTTGGTCCATCAGTGATCCAGGGTAGTCGCAGATGTTCAAGTGAATTGGGTGGGCCTGGTGATTGCGGGGATGAGCATACAGGAATTCATGCTGTTGAGGAAATAGTCTACTTGAGGGCTATTTTGTAGCCCCAGGTCAATATTGAAATCACCTCTGAGAACTATGTGATTTTTGTTGAGATTATTGTTTATGAAAAGATTCTTCAAGTTGTTGTTGTATTTCTCTAGCTTCAGACACGAGCATGTTACAGTTATGTCTTAAAGAGTTGAGAGCAATTAAGGATGATAAAGAGTCACTTACAATTAATGTATCAAGATTGGATACTTGTACACATTTCAGTGCAAGGAGCAAGGCAAATAGTTCGGTCTGAAGGGTAGAGGCCCAGTTGTTTATATGGACTCCCCACTCAAATTATAAGTCATAGCCTATTGTCCTGACAACTGCACTTCCAGCTGCACCCGTTGGGCGCTGTAGGAAACCTTCAGTGTATATGATTTGAGAGAGAGAATGCTCTGTGGACAGAGCATCAATATGGCTTAAGACGTTGAGCTTTGCCTCAAAACGAAGCTGGGACTGATCTCTAATTTGCTCCTTTGATGGAATGGGAGGGATTAAAATTGAAAAGGGTGTAACTTCCTACAGTGCAGGAAAGTGCTAATGTTGTCTCTCCTGGTACAAATTATAAATCTGATACTTTCTGAGTTCAGTTCCAATTTTATTTATCCATTTGAAACAATGTTTACATTCAATAAAGAAATTCTGGAGGGCTTCTGTGCAAGGGTTAGGATGAGCTAGCCTAAAAAATTATACCAATTTGACAGTCAATTTTAGTAACACGATAAACAACGCTCGGAATATTAAGTTCCTTCCTCATGTTAAGTATCTTTGTGGTACGAGGGCAACCAAGGATTATCCTCAAGGCTTCGTTCTGCAATTTTTCAAGCCCTTCAAGCTTTCTTTCAGGATGCCTGAAAGTTAGTTTAGTTCATTTATTATGCACCCATACTTATCTTGTGGGTGGTAGTGGAAAGGGCTACAGAGGCACATAATGAGCTCAGGGACTGAACCCCACAACTCATTTAGCTAAGCAAGTTACAATCTTGATGAGCTCGTTACAAAATTCAGTATAAGTCGTCACATCAACAACGGGTTCGAGGTCGACCACAAGTACAGTTTCTAAATTAAGCAACTGACATATGTGGAGAGCTAGTGTCACAATTGAAATATTTGTCCTACACACCGTCCCCCCTCCCCCCATCCAGTGGGCAGCGATGGACAGGTTACAATCACTCTTAGTTTCTACCTACAGTTAGCAAACTAGGGATATTTGGCTAAAATTTCTGGTAGCAGATCATTTTGAATGAAATATTGACACATCGTTGGTACATTGGTTATCTCTGAATTCACGTATCTTTTCGCACTCCATCACATAGTGATGGAGGGTGTGCGAATAATTTTGTTGACACAGTTTACATTTGGTCAGATCTACATCGGCAGATAATGAGAATTCCCAGAGATACTTGTAAACGAGTCTAAGCCGAGCAGTAGTAAATCTAGAAATCTGCTGATTTTATTGGATGAACCATAGATGTGTGGCTCCTCTTGCATAATAGTACTGAACGAAAGTTAATCCCCCCAAACACTTTCGCGTTTTGGGCAAGTGACCCCTCCACTCTCTCCAGTTTTTTGGACATTCCTCGGTAGCGCGCGAAAATACTGAGAAGTGTGCACTCTTTTCAACTTTGTCATCTTAATTCTCGTCCTATGTCTTTCATTTTGGTATTAATGTGTGTGTCGCAATAGAATTCTCAACAGAACTATATGCATATAATGTCAAAAACAGCAGCGCGCTCCACCTGCCGACAAGATGAATGTAGGCCAAGGTTACCAGAAAGAGAAAGCTGCACCACCCTCAGGCAACTCTCATTACATTAGAGAGCGTGGTAATACTGAAAAGTGTATACCCTTTTCAACTTTGTTACCTCAATTCTCATCCTAGGTTTTTCAATTTGGTATCAATGTGTTCGCAATAGAATTCTCTACAGGACTAAAGGCATATAAACTCCAAAAACCAGGCTTACCATCCGCAACAAACAGAGAAAGCCAGAGGGTGTTACCCGGGAGTGCACAAGAGCGATAAAATGTATACACTCTTTTCATTTTGGTCACCTCAATTGTCATCCTAGGTCTTTCATTTTGGTATCAATGTGTTCGCAATAGAATTCCCAACCGGAATATATGCATAAAATGTCAAAAACAGCAGCGCGCTCCGCACGCTGACGTGATGAAAGCAGGCCGCGTAACCCAGAATTCCAGTGCCTGGCCATCCATTAGAGAGCGTGGTAATACTGAAAGTGGTAATACTCTTTTCAACTTTGTCATCTCAATTCTCGTCCTAGGTTTTTCAATTTGGTATCAATGTGTTTGCAATAGAATTCTCTACAGATTTAAATGCATATAAACTCCAAAAGCATGGCGTACCATCCGCACAAAACAGAGAAAGTAACCCGGGAGCGCTCTAGTGCAATGTAATGTGTACACTCTTTTCACTTTGGTTACCTCAGTTCTCGTCATATGTCTTTCATTTTGGTATCAATGTGTTTGTAATTGTATCTGCTGGCATTTTACCCTTTGCTTGGATCTGAAGGGTTTTAGGCTCACCACGCTGCAATCTGATAGTACCACAGGTGTATACCCTAACTTCAAGCAGCAATTCACTCATGCAAACCGACTTATAATAGTTATCCATATATAAATGGTAACCTTTGTTCTTCAGCCGTTCAAAGCAGGAAGATGTTGGCACGCAGTTTAAAATCAGTCCCCCCAAAATCGGATAAAAACCTGAATTTTAGCAAATATTTAAAATTTTGATGCCATACTTCGTCATTAGTGGACATTTAGCAGCTAAAATTTTGACTCCATACTTTGTCATTAGTGGGCAAAAGTGTTAGAAGCCTATCATATGAAGAAAGATTGTCAAAGCTTATATTACACTCTCTAGAAAGGCAAGGAATTAGGAGTGACATATGGTAGAGGTGCACAGTGGGATGAATGGAATAACAAAGGGGATATTAATGGGGTATTAAAAGTAACAACACAAGACAGAACTCAAAACAAAGTGTAAAAATTTGACAAATTTAGATTTAGGAAAGAACTGCATGGGTAAAATACACTTGGTATGTACCTCAAGGTTCATGTATGCAATATTACAGAGTTCCAATTAACTCCAATGCATGCAGTTAATTTATGTTATGTTTATGTTATTTATGTTAAAATGTTTTTGTTGATTTGTTTGTATATTTTCATAAGTAAAGCATGCTTACCGTCTTATTCCAAGTTTTATGATAACTTTACAAGGTTTAAAATATAAAGTTCAATTATATTCTTGTTTTCATACAGGAATTATACATTAATATAACTTCATAATAACGTAATGATGTCATGTAAATAATGTTATATTGACGTCAAATAAATGTTATATTTATGTTATAAGAAAGTAAATTGGATAGGTTTACATAAAGTAAACAAAAAAACAAATGTTGACTGAAAACTATTTATTCTTAAATATAAAGCATGAAAACATTATAATTCCATAGCATTCACTATTATTTTTAAATTATAACGTAATGATGCCATGTGTGTGATATCATTGTCATGTGTGTGGGGGGTGAGCAACAGTAAACTAGATATCCTCTCAAGGTGGTTGCTCTGGCGATAACGTTACTCACCGTAGTTCTGCGGGTCTTCACTCTATCCTCTCGGCGCCACTGTACACCCAGGAGAGTACCCCAATCGATCCCCCAACCGGCCTCTGGTCAAGGAGTGAGTGGAGACACAGATTGTTCCTTCAATTGTGTGCCCGCCCCGGCAAGAACTCTTACACTACTTACAAGGTCGCTAACAGGTGTTTTCCGGTGTCCAGTAACACTACAGTGGTGTTGCGTAATTGTGGTAATTGTGGCAAGAGCACGCTCGATTAATCTGATATCAGGCAAGTAATTATTCCTGTCACTCTGTCTTCTTTAAATATTCCGTAGTCACAAGGTTTATGGAGGGGATGATACAAACACCAAGGAATTTTGGTATTTTACTTAAAACATCAAGATATTCATGTATCAATAAACACACAAGTACAATACAAGTGCAACAGCCGCTCTCTCCTCAGCAGATAATTTGGAGCACACCGATATGGCAACACACTTCCACCCCTACGTCAAATGTCAAAAACAACTGGTCCGCGCCCTGCTAGTCGTGAGAATGTTTATTGCTTGTTTTCCTGGTGTCGCGCGCTCTATTTCTTTAACTTCTCATGAATCACTATATTTATCATCCACATGACATATCTATAATTTCGATAGGACACAATAAACCACCGTACTGGTCTCACGATCAATAACTCATTCCTACAGCATTTAACGTGATAATTCACTATACTAGAGAACTGTACTGTACTTGATAATAATTACAAAGAATGCACTTAATCACGGTACTATTCTTAGATTCAATAATTCCTCTCAAAGGCGATATCACAATTAATCACTTCACACATGCAAAATTAATCAATACACAGGCGTATTCATATACATAGATAAATCATAGATATCAATAATAGTAATTATACAAATACTGGGCACTTAGCCTAACACCAATAACTGGTTCACTAGTATATATATATATATATATATATATATATATATATATATATATATATATATATATATATATATATATATATAATATCACATGAAATAAATTCTCGTCACAGCAAATTCTTTAGTAAATCCAGGTGCTCGCACACACCACACACACATATATATATATATATATATATATATATATATATATATATATATATATATATATATATATATATATATATATATATATATTTATATATATATATATATTTATATATATATATATATATATATATATATATATATATATATATATATATATATATATATATATATATGCGAACAAGCCTGAATGGTCCCCAGGACTATATGCGAATGAATTCATATATATATATATCATATATATATATATATATATATATATATATATATAAATGAATACTGTGAGTGCTCTGTATAGCCTCACTCCGCCACTGTGCCTAGATACTCTGGCTAAATATATATAGCTAACTAAAGGGGAATTGGGAGGGTAACTGTAATCACCTACTTCACCTATCCTATGATGAGAGTTGAGTTGCAGCTCCTGGTCCAGGCTCTCGCCTCGTGTACCCTCCAGAAACACAAGCCAACCTCTCAGGATTGTCGCGTCTCGCCGCGTTCTGTCCTCCGCAGGTCCATGCTCCTCCTCCACATCTTGTAGGGTTGGAGTCGGTCTCCTGGCCGTCAACGTACCTCTCAATTACGGCTGCCAGCCTACGTCTCGGCGGTAGTCGTACGGATTCCCAATTAGTTTCTTCTGTCACTGCACTCCCAGTGGAATTGGTCCCGCCACTATGATGTCACTGTGAATGTCCCATGTCACTATCAGACGTCCCAGACGATACTGCTTAAACTCCACCTGCACAGCACCCAATTCCAGAGCACTTTTAGCTCAATATACTGTCAATTCCCTCGTCGGTCCACACACATGGAATGAAGGAAAACTTCTTGTCATACTTGCATACAACAGGTGACTCGTAAGGTTCCACAGGATTGTTGTACTACTGTCAAACTGACAGGACCGTCGTTCACACATCCAACCTAGTTGACGAGTCGGTCAACCAGGTTTCCTCACGGTGGAATGGCCCAGCCACTAAGCTGTCTCCTAAACGAGTGAACTGCCACAGACGTCACATACGTCACTGCCCAGTCCACTTCTTGCAACGCACCTGTCCTGGAGCACTTGTTGCTCAATATTCCGTCAATTCCTTCTTCGGTCCACACATGGAATGAAGGAAGACCTCTCAGAGTGCGTGCAGACAACAGGAGACGCTTATATCCACCGGAGCTCGGGTAATCCGTCAACTTGACAGGATTCCTTGGCGCACGTCTTGCCTCGCTGACGTGCCGTGTGAGACTGTGGCACCAACCCGACGCTACTGCTGGACCCCCCTGCCTTCGTGACGTCATATTTGCCAAGGGAGGTTTTCATTGGCTCCCAGTGCCACGTCGCTGACGGTGACCAATCTGGTGTCACTGACGTCACACAGTTTTGGCGGGAGAACAGAGGAGCCAGCGCCATATTGGCTTCCTAAAGGGCCTATACCACAGGCCAAAATACTCTTCTTTTACAAATTTCTCGGCACTGCAAGAATACTATACTCTCCCACATATGTCAAACTGAGGCCCGTAACATAGAGAACGCTCGGGTAAAGTGGACATGACTCTTACAGCAGGAGTGGGGAGAAATAGAAGGGGGGAAACACCATCACATACCCCTCCCCTTAAAATAAGAGTCATGCCTGGTTAGTGTAAGCGGGACTAGGCATCCGCAACTGCGTGGTCCTTCCCACTGAAAAGCTTGACTTCCAGCCAGTACTCCAGCCGCCAATGTGAGACACTCCTCATGTGTCTGTTGACCATTCCCACGGTCATCCTTGGCGCCCACTGCTTTTCTAGCACGGACCGAGGACTCCACACCTCGTGTCCGTTCACCATCTGGAACGGCGAGAAGTCTTACGGTTCTGCCACTGCGTTACGAATGGCCAACAAAACCGGGTCCACTGTCTCTTCCCACTCATCTTCCTGCTCTGCGCAGAACATTCTCAGAACTGTCTTCGAGGTGGAGTGGAATCTTTCGATCGCGCCCTGCGACTGCGATCGGTAGGGCGACGACCGAATCTGCATCACTCCCCAACTTGTCGCTGTTTGTCTGAAACACTCAGACCGGAATATACTTCCACAGTCCGTCTGAAGTTCTCTGGGCATTCCTATCCAAGAGAATAAACGTTGTAGCTGCCCGGCTACTCCTCTCGACGTCGAACGTCGCATCGTGGTCACCCCCAGGTGACCCGCAGAGTCAACAGAGTGCGACAGATCCAACACTGCCGCTCTGCACTTGGCTGGCAACACTACCCGGTTTCTCGTACCCAGAGAGGCTTTTCCGGCCTCCATCCTTACAGGTCTCCACTGTCTCATTAGTATGCCGTTCCGTCTGTAGAAATGAGTGGCCCTCTCGGGACCAACACATCCTCCTTTGGCCTCGCGAATCAATTTGGGAAATTCTGCCTGCTGCAACTCCTCGAGACGAGTGCGTTCACCCCAAGAGAACTGGTGAGGGTCACCTGTACCTCACCATCCGGGCTGCCTTCGCCCTCCACTCGCTCTCCGGGTTCCCTGAAGAGGTGATCGATTCCCAGGCCGTCGGACGTCTCCTCGTCGGCCTTCTCAGATCCACACCCTCCTTGTCCGTCGCTCTGCCTCGGAACTACAGCACAAACAGGGAACGCCATCGTGGCGATTCCTTTATCGTCCCCACAGGCGTCCAACAACCCGCCTTTCTTCTTGTTGTGCTCCAAGCACTCCTCGCCCTTCACGAGGTTCGGGAGGACACGTCCTCCACATGCGTCATTTCCCAAGATGACTTGTGCCTCCATCTTGGGCATCGACGCACAGACCCCCACTACTAGGGTCTGGTAGCCATAATCTGAATTCAGGGTCACCCGATGTAGGGACATCCGCACTGGGCCTCCCACAGTGGTCACACTTGCCACTCCCACACTGGTACTCCCGTAATCCTCGGGGAACAGGGTTTCGCTCACCGGGGTAAAATCTGCCCAAGTGTCTTTTAACATTTTCACCGGGATGGGGTCTGCATTGTCGGGGTGTCACGGTTCTCGTTAGTGAAGGGTTAAAGCAAAGGTAGACTGGATCTCCTCTCCAGGTGGTTGCTCCGACAATAACCCTTACTCACCGTCGTTCTACGGGTCTTCCCTCGATCCTCTAGGCTCCACTGCACGCCCCGGAGAGTACCCCAGTCGATCCCACAACCGGCCTTAAATTGCAAGATGAGTGGGGGCACAGATCGTTCCCTCAATCTGTGGCCCGCCCCGACACAGAACTCTTACACAGCCTTTAAGGTCGCCAACTGGTGTTTTTAGGTGTCCAGTAACACTGCAGTGGTGAGGTGTAATTGTGGTAAGAGCAATTTCAAATAATATGGTATCAGGCAGGTCACTCTGTTTTACTTCATTACACGGTCACAAGATAAATGGAGGGGATGATATCAAACACCAAAGAGTTTTGGTATTTTACTTAAAAGACAACAAGAAATATATATGCATCAATGTATCAGGAACAATATTTGACAACTGCTCAATCCATAGCAGAATAATCTGGAGCGCACCGATATGGCAACACCGGCAGCCCCTGCATCGCCTGTCAGATATCAGCTGACCGGGGCCCTCGCGACCGTGAGAAAAGATTAGTACTTGTTTTCTAATTCTATCACGATCCCCCATTATTTAACTTTTCCGCAAAACACTGTATTCAACATTCACATGGCATACTTATGATTTCACTGGCCTCACGATCAATATCTTATTCACAATGCACTCGCAGTGAATTTTCACCATACCAAAAGATTACTCTATTCTTAATAATATTTACTGTGAATGCACTCGCTTGATCACTGAACTTTTCTTTATATCTATACTTTCTCTTAAAGAGATATCACTGGCAAACACTTCACGTATATGATATTATTCAGTACACAGGCATGTACATAGATAAATCGTTGATCGAATCACAGGCATATATATATATAAATCATGAAGATCAATACACAGGCATTTATATCAATAAATCCTAGGCTCATAGATTAATAATAGTCACAGTAAATTCTTTGATGAATCCTGGTGCTTGCACACACCCACACATAGATATATATATGTAAACTGATACTGTGAGCGCTCTGGGTAGCCTCACCACACACTGTGCTCTCTGTGACTTAGACTCAGGAGAGACTTGCTCACGACATCTAAAATATCCTGACAAGAAAATGTATAGCTAACTAAAGGGAAATGAGAGGGTAACTGTAAACACCTACTTCACCTATCCTAGGATGACAGTTGGGTTGTAGCTCCTGGTCCCAGGCTCTCGCCTCGTACACCATCCAGAAAACACAAGCAACGCCTTAGGATTTTCGCGTCTCGCCGCTTTCTGTACACTGCAGGTCCGTGCTAATTGACAGGAAGTGAGTTTCAAGTGCTCTGAAGTCGGGTGCTGTGCGTTGGAGCTTAAGCAGATCGTCTGGGACGGCTGATAACTTCACAGTGACTTTGTAGTGGTGAGAGGGCAGTTCCTTTGGGAGTACAGTGAACAAGGAACTAATTGGGAAACGTGCGACAACCGCTGAGACGTAGGCTGGCTGCTGTACTTGGGAGGAAAGTTACGGCCAGGAGACCGACTTCACCCGGCGACGTTCTGTAGGGAAGGAAGCACA
>WNGS01087454.1:5661-17070 GCA_020271785.1 Procambarus virginalis
TGCTAGGCAGGCTAGGCAGGCAGGAAGGCTAGGCAGGGACAGGGACAGGCACAGTACTAGACAGGGAGGACAAGGGAGCAGGCAGCGAGGAAGAGACGAGATAGGAATGACCTCCTTAAACTAGCACTCCGAGTAGAAGGAGGAGACGAAGCCCTGACCTGATTCTCAGACACGGGAGAGACGAGAGAGAGAGAGAGAGAGAGAGAGAGAGAGAGAGAGAGAGAGAGAGAGAGAGAGAGAGAGAGAGAGAGAGAGAGAGAGAGAGAGAGAGAGAGCAGTCATACCTGTAGCCTGCCCCAGAAAATACCAAACCTTCCAGCGTGCCTGAAACCAAGGTGTAATTTGCCAGAGTTTCCAGTCTGGCCACTAACAAGGCGCATCTTTACCTCCGCTCCGCTGCCAGACATGCTCTATCCGGCTCCTTAAGTTACTGTCCGGCCCTGCCAGCCTCTGCCTTGCCTCCAGCAACAGGCAAGACTGTTGCTCTCAAGACAAAGTGGAAGCAACACAGCGACTCTTACCTAGAACACAATCACCACCTCAAGCTTAAGGAGTAGGGAATGTAATTCTTATTTTATGCATTACGTAGACACACACACACACACACACACACACACACACACACACACTTGGAAGGGTAAGTCCCTGAAGTTCTTGGATAGATTGCAATCATCATCAAGAATGTCAATTATGAATCAAGAGGAGAGTAAATACAGAACAATAACACAGGGACGGGAAGGGAGGTAAATAAAGCAAGGAAGGAGGGTAGATAGGGAGAGAGAATCACAAGGGAGGAAAGGGTACCTTACCTTGAGGATACCTTGAGGTGCTTCCGGGGCTTAGCGTCCCCGCGGCCCGGTCATCGACCAGGCCTCCTGGTTGCTGGACTGATCAACCAGGCTGTTGGACGCGGCTGCTCGCAGCCTGACGTATGAGGTATTGTAAAGCCGTACCTCAACTCCACACCTTATTGTGCAGTAATCATGAGAAGTAGTCTGGTCATACCACCACTACCACATCCCTTCCTCCCAGCCACACCACCATCCAGAGAGAGACTCAGCAGCAGTGAGAGGATATGATCACTGTCTACAAAATCCTGAAGGCAATAGTGCCACTGTCAAGCCATAACCCACCAACGTCAAACAACCACCCCTAACAACGCAACATTCACACAAGCTAACTCTTAACGGAAGACTAGAGAAATATTAACTAACGAAGCACGAGAAGTCAGAAAGATCCTTTCATGAGGTCTCTGGTTCATCGACTTGAGAATGGTCCAGGATGGACCGAAACGTCGTCGTGCCTTCACCTTCTAGTGTGTGGTCTGGTCATGATACTTCAGCCACGTTATTGTGACTCCTCGCCTGCAAGTCTCTGGTTCATATATTCCTTCGACGCCAAAGTCTGGAGGCAGATTTTAAGAGTAGTAATAAAGACTGACTCGGTATATTAAAACTACTACAAAACAACGTCTGGAGAAAGTTACTCAAGACGAAAGTTTAGAAAGTAAGAAGGTCATTTCCTCAAGGTGTCGCCTTCATTCAAAAGTTTTAGAAAATAGTATATTACGAAATGTTAAAGTGACGAGGTGACTGGAGGCCTCGTCTCCATCGTCACATTAATGACCTGCTAATGTTTGCATCAACACACAGTACCAAGTGATACACACTGCTTAGGTAAACCATTGAACAGTTTACAGAGTTTAGTATATGAAATGAACCCCCCCTGGGCAGTGTACACCCCCCTCCCCCTCTAGCAGGAGACAACAGAGGGGGACACTGTTACCAGAACCCACCAACGAGGTAAACTCGAAAAGTTTACAACGAGGCTGTTTGAAGATCGACTTGGGAAGGCCCCACCAAGAAAAGTTGAAGGTACTGAACCTAACGACGCCACAGAAGACAGAGGAGGCATGATAGAGACATATAAAATATCTGAACAGAATGCAGAAGACTCTCACACAAAGACTTACAATACAGGAAGAGAGCGCGGGTGGAACTCTCAAATAAACCGAGGAAATGTGCGATAAAAATTTTGTTTTGACCATACCAGAAAGTAGAGACCCCATTCGATAACTGCCAACAGGAAAGACGGAGTCCAAGAGCTGAAGTTCGATCCTGTATGCACAAATAAGGGAGTACAAACTTCTGTATTCCTTACACCTCATCTTCCTTACTCCTCCTCCCCTCACACACGCCACGTCAGGCCTGAGCAAAGGACATGAGCGTGCACACGTCAGCCTACAGCACACATGTGCTAATGTGTACACTCAGAAGAGCTCTGCCAGCAACACATCAGCAACATGAAGCCGCCTCATTACACACGCTACATATTCATATCATTACCAACATAATGCTGGAAACGCCGAGATGAGGTACAGGGGAAGTGCACCACATGATAGACAGGAAATGCGGGAAAGCTGTGGGACGGGCGGGCAGTGGATGGGCGGGCAGTGGACGGGCGGGCAGTGGACGGGCGGACAGTGGACGGGCGGGCAGTGGACGGGCGGGCAGTGGACGGGCGGGCAACATAATAGCCGTCACTAATCAAGAACACAATATCTCACAAATAGGGTCGAGAAAGCTCATTACGAATGTATTTGAACAAGTTTGAGAGAGGCGAACATTCGGTGGAGGGCCGAGGTCCCCCGCCCGTCCCCAGGAGGGGCCAGACAGCACCGAGCGCGCCACCCCAGAGGGAAAATATTTACTGTAACTTTTAAAGCCAAAGTTGAACATTTTGTCAAAGTTAGGAGCCCGCCGAGTCGGCAACTTGAGAGAGTCAATCACATATTTTCTTTCACCGGACCCAAATTTGGGGTGGGATGGGCCGTAGAAAATGTGAGCTAGACATGCAACTGGTGCCCGCTTGCGTCTGCAACACGCGCATGTGCACACGCACACATACATAATATTTAGTGCATCAGCAAGATTCTGACGGGGTCTGTGATCTCAAAAAAGCCAAGTGTGTCATCACTCCCTCACCCGCACCACGCTACACCAATGTCGTCCAGTAATTAAGACACACAATATGACCTTATCTACAGCTAAGTAGGATAAGGAGGCGAGGCCCAGGAGGAGAGAGTTGCCCTGCTGACACACACCAGTATGAACCTGGAGTCACCAATCCTCAAGAGCTTACAAGCACCACAGTGGAAGATAAGGAAGGGATAGAGGATGGAAGAGGAAGGAGGAGTGAGAGGGGAGAGAGGAGAAGATGTGAGAGAGAGACATGCTATGAATCCTCACGCCAGAAGACTGAAGCATGTTAACATACCATCTACCCAAGCTTGGTAGATGTTAACATACCATCTACCCAAGCTTGGTAGATGTTAACATACCATCTACCCAAGCTTGGTAGATGTTAACATACCATCTACCCAAGCTTGGTAGATGTTAACATACCATCTACCCAAGCTTGGTAGATGTTAACATACCATCTACCCGAGCTTGGTAGATGTTAACATACCATCTACCCAAGCTTGGTAGATGTTAACATACCATCTACCCGAGCTTGGTAGATGTTAACATACCATCTACCCAAGCTTGGTAGATGTTAACATACCATCTACCCGAGCTTGGTAGATGTTAACATACCATCTACCCAAGCTTGGTAGATGTTAACATACCATCTACCCGAGCTTGGTAGATGTTAACATACCATCTACCCAAGCTTGGTAGATGTTAACATACCATCTACCCAAGCTTGGTAGATGTTAACATACCATCTACCCAAGCTTGGTAGATGTTAACATACCATCTACCCAAGCTTGGTAGATGTTAACATACCATCTACCCAAGCTTGGTAGATGTTAACATACCATCTACCCAAGCTTGGTAGATGTTAACATACCATCTACCCAAGCTTGGTAGATGTAAACATACCATCTACCCAAGCTTGGTAGATGTAAACATACCATCTACCCAAGCTTGGTAGATGTAAACATACCATCTACCCAAGCTTGGTAGATGTAAACATACCATCTACCCAAGCTTGGTAGATGTTAACATACCATCTACCCAAGCTTGGTAGATGTTAACATACCATCTACCCAAGCTTGGTAGATGTTAACATACCATCTACCCAAGCTTGGTAGATGTTAACATACCATCTACCCAAGCTTGGTAGATATTAACATACCATCTACCCAAGCTTGGTAGATGTTAACATACCATCTACCCAAGCTTGGTAGATATTAACATACCATCTACCCAAGCTTGGTAGATGTTAACATACCATCTACCCAAGCTTGGTAGATGTTAACATACCATCTACCCAAGCTTGCAATGTCTGATTGACCCATATTGCAGGAGTCAGAACGCTGTGTGAAAGAGTTCTGACCAAACTCTCCCCCCCCCCCCCCATCCAACCCCACTTTTGTCCTAAGTAATGTCCAGCCAAATGTGGCCAAAACCTAACCACAAAGTGGCCAGGTGAAGCCCAAGTCTGGATTAATCAATCCTCTCAAAATTTATATAAATCCAGGGAAGTTCTAATCCAGTTTGGCCAGCATTAAACTCAAGACCGGTTCTTTTATTTAAACTAATACTGACGAAATTATTATAATCAAAATCAAGTTAAATTTAATCAAAATTTAAGCCAACCTCTCAAGTGAATATTGTGGAGGAATATCCCACGGCAATATTGAGGGGGAAATATCCCAAGAGAATATCCAAGGAGACAGTGAGGGAAGGATAACGAAGATAGGAAGAGTGATAACGTGATGATAATGAGAGCCAGACAACGTAAACGCAGAAGGAGAATCAAAGATAAAGGACGAGATAGATAGATAGATAGATAGAGAGAGAGAGACAGAGACAGAGAGAGAGAGAGAGAGAGAGAGAGAGAGAGAGAGAGAGAGAGAGAGAGAGAGAGAGAGAACAAGAACAGGCACTTAGTACGTAAGATAACTGCCCAGTTGTCTTACATGCATAATAATAAACCATACGTTAATGGCCCCCAGGTCTGTTATTGGAGGAAAAATATTATGGAAGACTTAGATGGTTGTTAAGGGTCGTTAAGAGCAGTCGTTTACAGTCGTCTTCTGAAATACTGTAATGGGTAGTTGCTCTATTTGTTCTGTCTGGGCTCTATTAAACTATATCAACAAGAACGTGGCCAGTATATATATATATAATATATATAGTTACTGTCTTTTCAAATGTGAAATATTTTATGATAGTGTATTTTCACGTTGAAATATTTATATAATAATATATAGGATATATAGGAAATACACCTCTTAAGTAGACAGAAGCTTGTGATCTTCCGTGTCTGCCGCGGGGC
This sequence comes from Procambarus virginalis, assembly GCA_020271785.1. NCBI lineage: Eukaryota > Metazoa > Arthropoda > Malacostraca > Decapoda > Cambaridae > Procambarus > Procambarus virginalis. Next base: position 10,948 of record WNGS01087454.1, read on the forward strand.
AGCAGACACGGAGGGCAGCAGACACGGAGGGCAGCAGACACGGAGGGCAGCAGACACGGAGGGCAGCAGACACGGAGGTCAGCAGACACGGAGGTCAGCAGACACGGAGGCCAGCAGACACGGAGGTCAGCAGACACGGAGGCCAGCAGACACGGAGGGCAGCAGACACGGAGGGCTCCTACACTTCTGCCTTCAGTTCTCATCTAATTATTGGTCTCTGGACAACTCTCACGTTATTTGGGTGGGTCACGGAGGGGGGGCCGCCGCCCCTCAGGGCCCTCCCTGACTCCTGCAGGAGGGGGCCGCTGCCCCTCAGGGCCCCCCCTGACTCCTGCAGGAGGGGGTGCCGCCGCCCCCCAGGGCCCCCCTGACTCCTGCAGGAGAAGGGGGCTCCAGCACCATTCTTGTGGTCAATGGAGTTCCTTCAGGTGTGCCACCAGTCAGCCTCGTCTGCCACTCTGCTGACCAACTTCCACACAATTATTTTCCATAACACCCGTGGCCCTCGGTGTGTTAACTGTGCTGCTCGGTATCTTGTACGTTGTCATCATGTCTCCTCTGGTCATCTCGTGTGTAGTTATTACGCTATGCTTCTCATTCTGTTTCTGTAGATGATCTTCCCTCACACAAGTCTTACAAACATGTCGTGTCTTAACTTTCATCTCTCGTGTTTTCTGGATCTTCGGTGGCTTCTACTGGCGCCAAAGTAGAAGCCAGCGAAGAACGAAGCGTGTTCTGCCTCTCTCCTCCTCCCTGTGCCAGCGTCTTCGTCTACTTGGGAGACACGTAGAGAGATGGAGGGAGGGAAGAAGAGAGGTGATGCAAGGAGTATAATCTCCTACTTGCCTCTTCCCTACATTGTTCTTTTGTTACATTTTATTCCTTAAATTCATCAGTTTTTGGTTGATCTGTTCTATTTCTCTTCCTAACTCCTCTGTTTCTCTTCCTAACTCCTCTGTTTCTCTTCCTAACTCCTCTCTTTCTCTTCCTAACTCCTCTCTTTCTCCTCCTAACTCCTCTCTTTCTCCTCCTAACTCCTCTCTTTCTCTTCCTAACTCCTCTGTTTCCTACTCCTGTTGACTCGTCTTTCTTCCATTCTATCATTGGTCGTTTAGATGATGCTCCCCGCCCCCCTCCCCCCCCCTCCTGCAGCCTCTCGTCTCACCTCTTTGTCTCTACTATCCTCCTAGCTCTATAGCTTGTCTCGGGGCTTCTCTACTCCTCTACTTCACTCTGCTAAAATATATCCCCAGCGCCTTACTCATCGCTGTATGAGTCAGTGACTCAGCTGGGGTGACAAGTCTGCCTGTCCCGGGATGGCGGGACACCTCTATCACTGTCTCTCGCTCTTGTGTCCTCTTCAATCTTCTCTTGCCTCTTTATCCCTCCTCTTTCACCCTCCTTTATCTCAGAGTTCTTCTCATTCCTCCAATAATCACTTCTTCCAAAATAGTATATCTATTGTCTGGTTCCGGGGATCAATGTCCCCCGCGGCTCGGTCTCTGCCCCAGGCTTCCTGGTTTTGGGGGTCTGATCAACCGGGCTGTTACACCCCCCTGCTTGCATCAGGCATCTGATCAGCCACCTTTATTCCACTATGTCCGCCCCCTGTTGGTGCATGTGTTCCCCTACTGGGGTGAACACGCACGCACGCACCATGTTTGCGTGCGTGCGCGTCTGCTCAGTGTGTGTGTGTGTGTGTGTGTGTGTGTGTGTGTGTGTGTGTGTGTGTGTGTGTGTGTGTGTGTGTGTGTGTGTGTGTGTGTGTGCCAGTTGCTCGCGGGTGGTACTGAGAACACAATCAGGGAGCCCGGGTCCGGCCTCCGGGTGAGGTATAGATGAAGGCGGGCGTGGTCCTCCCTCCCTCTCGTGCTCAAGCAACAAGTCATGAGTAACTGATCACTCATCCTCTGTGATGACGCACGTTATGAGGTCACCCAGGCCCTCACCCCACACTCACAGTCACCCAGGCCCTCACCCCACACTCACAGTCACCCAGGCCCTCACCCCACACTCACAGTCACGCAACTCTCAAATCGACAGATGAAGTACGTCCCCACACACACGCGCGCACACACGCGCACACTCACACACACACACACACACACACACACACACACACACACACACACACACACACACACACACACACACACACACACACACACGCCAGATATTTGGAAAGCAGCTAACGTAGTCCCGATATACAAGAAAGGGATAGACAGGAGGCACTGAACTACAGGCCAGTGTCCCTAACCTGCATACCATGCAAGCTGATGGAGAAGATTGTGCGAAAAAAACTAGTGGAGCATCTGGAGCGAAGGAACTTTGTAACACAGCACCAACATGGGTTCAGGGATGGCAGGTCCTGCCTCACAGGGTTACTTGAATTCTACGACCAGGCAACAAAAATAAGGCAAGAAAGAGAAGGGTGGGCAGACTGCATATTTTTGGATTGTCAAAAAGCCTTTGATACAGTGCCACACAAGAGGCTAGTGCGAAAGTTGGAGATTCAGGCTGGAGTGAAAGGGAAGGTACTCCGGTGGATAGAGGAGTACCTAAGCAACAGGAGACAACGAGTCTGTGTGAGGGGTGAAGTCTCAGATTGGCGAGACGTTACAAGTGGAGTCCCGCAGGGGTCAGTCCTTGGACCTATACTGTTTCTGGTATATGTAAATGATCTCCCAGAGGGTATAGATTCGTTCCTCTCAATGTTTGCCGACGATGCAAAAATTATGAGGAGGATTGAAACNTCTCAACAAGCACTACTAACGACCCAACCCACACGTGCAACACAACTCGCATGGATGCAATTGATAATTAAAACAAAATGGAATTATTCTGGAAATAAATTCATCAACAGCCATTGCTTCATGCACACTTTATATAAATTATAAATTTCCAAATTGATTTGCCGGATATTGCAACAGTCAATAGGTATTGTGATCCATTTTTTGTTCTCTCCCAATAAATGATTACTAAAAAAATCGTTTAGCGAATCAGTTGATCCTTTCGGTAAACAATGCAGTTAGAGGTCAGTAGTTTATCCTCAACACGGTAACAATGCTTGCCAAGCTGAACTATTTATCCAACGTCGTCATAATTCATAACGATTATACTGGCATGGGGAGCCGGTCGGCCGAGCGGACAGCACGCTGGACTTGTGATCCTGTGATCCGGCGAGAAACAATGGGCAGAGTTTCTTCACCCTATGCCCTGTTACCTAGCAGTAAAATAGGTACCTAGGTGTTAGCTGTCACGGGCTGCTTCCTGGGGGTGGAGGCCTGGTCGAGGACCGGGCCGCGGGGACACTAAAGCCCCGAAATCATCTCAAGATAACCTCAAGATAAGATGGGCACAAGCCACAGTCTTGTGCAATGAAAGCCAAAAGTCACACTCTAACCTCTCGTCCATTATGGCTGATCAGCCGGGACAGGAAGCACCAGCGCCCACCATCCAGCACAGGAGTAGCCAAGACCTGTGTTATATAACACGAGCTCTAAAGGCTCTAACTCTTCTATAGAGACTCTTGTCTAAGCTGCCAACACCAGACCTGGGTCGCCCCTGGCAAGGTGGTCTCCAACCAGCCCAATAACTACCACAATCGCCATCACCATCACCACAGCCATCACAGCTACCACCACCACCACAGCTACCACCACCACCACAGCTACCACCATCACCACAACTACCACCATCACCACCACAACTACCACCATCACCACAACTACCACCATCACCACCACAGCTACCACCACCACAACTACCACCATCACCACCACATCTACCACCATCACCACAACTACCACAACTACCACCCCCAATAACTGGGAGAAGAACAGGCCTGCGATGAAGCTTGAGAGAGGCAGCACCTGGCAGTCTCACACTCACCTCTACTCACCACAGTGAAGGTCAATCAGGGGGACATGACAACAACGTAAAAGATATTAAGGAAAACCATCAGCGTAGCTGTGACACCCTTACCTGTGGCACCTCCCCACAGTGCCACCCGTCAGAAGACCTCCACGGTGCCAGGTAGGACACGGGAGCATCGTGGCACCCCACACTTTACAGTCTCAAATAAAACCCACCAACCACACTTGTGTAAATGTGACGAGGTCTGACCTTGTTAATAACGGCGCGTGGACACGGTGCCTGCTTCGTGTGGCACTCTGGCACTCCTCTCCGTCGGTGCCTTGGTCAATGAGCAGGAGGTACTGGCCAGGTGGCCTGTGTGGAGGACCTGCTCTCTCAGAGGTGTGGCTCACCACTCGACACGCACCAGCGTTCGTATCCAACCTCACACACACTGTATACATGGTCCAGTAACCTCTCACACACTGTATACATGGCCCAGTAACCTCACACACACGGTATACATGGTCCAGTAACCTCACACACACTGTATACATGGTCCAGTAACCTCACACACACGGTATACATGGTCCAGTAACCTCACACACACGGTATACATGGTCCAGTAACCTCACACACACTGTATACATGGTCCAGTAACCTCACACACACGGTATACATGGTCCAGTAACCTCACACACACTGTATACATGGTCCAGTAACCTCACACACACGGTATACATGGTCCAGTAACCTCACACACACGGTATACATGGTCCAGTAACCTCTCACACACTGTATACATGGTCCAGTAACCTCACACACTGTATAGGGTCAGATAAACCAACAAACATAGACCACATGGGAGCTACACACAACACAAACCACGCCAACAATCAATGCCTAACAAGAGATCACAATCCACAGCGCCTCGATTTCCTGGAACAATATACAACAATTAAAGGAGTCAGGAGTAGACTCTTTGTTTGTGGTGTAACCGTAGTGGCCACGGCGGCTCCGCAGGGAGCCTAACATGGAACGTGAACACAGGAGGAGATGGCACTGTGGTGCCACACCCCCACTACAGTGCCACCATCACACATGGCAGCTACCTACTCCACCACAGTGCCACCCTCACCACAGTGCCACCCCCACCACAGTGCCACCCCCACCACAGTGCCACCCCCACCACAGTGCCACCCTCCCACCACAGTGCCACCCCCACTACAGTGCCACCCCCCCCCCCCCACACAGGGACCAACTCGGCCCAAAATAACGCGAGCTAACGCAAGCCGGAAATAAAAGGCAAAACAGACAAGGAGAGAGCGACACTTGACAACTGGCGGACAAACAGGCCGGTGTTTGCTGCCAGTACAAACTTACTTCATTATTGCCAAAATGGTTTTCCAAAAGCTCAATTATAACAGATTTACCTCGCCAGGCAAGCCTTTTTTTTTTTTGAGGGGGTGAAGGGGGGGGGGGGAGAGTTGACAGGGGGGGTAGACCCCCCTATCGTGGGCAAACTACATCCTCGTGGTGCAGGGGGGGTTGGGGAGGGGGGGAAGGAGGTCACACATGCTGGCCAATAAAACGAGAAGGTGATTACATTCCAAAGGTCCCGGTTCGATTCCTCGGCAGGATGACACGCGCGGCGCATTTTCTTTCACCTGTTGCCTCTGTTCCCCTAGCAGTAAATAGGTACCCGGGAGTTAGACAGCTGGTGCGGGCTGCGTCCCGTTTCCGTCGCTGGCCCCAGACCATAATAAACCAGTGGCATCCTGTCCCGACAGTGGGAAACTTACCTCATTTTACCTAATGTATATCGTAATATAGAATATCTGTCTCTGTCAGTGCAAGGAGGTGAGGCCAGACGCTTGCCGCTAGACTCACACAACTGAGGCATGTGGGCTGCTCCTAGGAGTGCCACAGCCCAGTCGTGGTCGGCCCTAGTGCCAGTTGTTCGTCATTATAAACGGGAGATGACGGGGTAGATTGCAACATTTACCTGGTGTTGTTGAGGCGTGGCTGGTGGTCAGCCGCCAGAGTTGAGACAGGTCAGTAACCAACCCACACTGGAGCCCTCAGCCACCTCTCTCCTCACACAAACACTCTACTGATAGCCGGGGAACAACGCCAATTTTGTCTCTAACTGCCCCACCACAACCACCACCTGATAACAGCTTCCGTAATTGAACATGTAAAGCCAAAAACTTTGTTGTACTGGAGGAAAAAAAACCATTACGACTATATAGCACTGGGAAGAGTTCT
>WNGS01087457.1:0-11555 GCA_020271785.1 Procambarus virginalis
TTTTACTAATATTCCTCTGTTGGAAACCATTGATATTTGTATAAATCAGCTATTTGCTGACCTAATTTAGTATCTGGGTTTTGTAGTAAAATATTCAGACGGTTTTAGAATAGCGGTTAAGACTCTGTCTTTATGTTTAATATAATACTATAAACAAATCGATGGAGTAGCAATGGGGTCTCCCTTAGGTCCTGCACTCGCTAATGCGTTTTTGAGTTTTCATGAAACAAATTGGCTTGATAAATGTCCTTTGGCCTTTAAACCAGTCTGTGTACAGGATATATGTAGATGACACATTTTGTTTATTTAGGGACAATGTCATATTGAGAAATTTAGAGAATATCTTAATGCACAACATAGTAATATACGTTTCACTGCGGAGCGTGAAGTGGATAATTCATTTCGTTTCTTGATGTCAAAGTGAACACCTTATGGGTTCAACACTAATGTGTTTAGAAAACCAACTTTTACTGGGTTAGGTTTAAATTTTAATTCTTTTGTTCCTGATATTTTAAGAAAAATGCAATTAATACTTTACTGAATAGGCCTTTGTTTATGTTCTAATTGGAATAACTTTGATCAAGAAGTTAATTTTCTTGTGAAATTTTTTCAAACAATGGTATCCTTTACATATGATTTATACTTTTATAAGGAATTTCGTAAATAAGAAGTTTCACCCATCGTGTAGGATTGCTACAGTAGAAAGGGATATATATAAATATAAATTACCATTCTATGCACGATTAGTTTTTCTGTAAGGAGTCGTCCTGAGGAAAATGTTGCAGCTTGTGTTATCCTCAAGTAGACTTTAGATTTATCTTTTCAACACTAATACCATAGCTTCTTATTTTAAATTTAAAGATAAAGTGCCTACCCCCCTGTGCTCTAGTGTCGTATATATGTATTAATTGTTCCAGCTGTAATGCTGGATATATCGGGAGTTCCATTCCGGAACTTAAGATTAGGATACTTGAGCACCGGGGAGTTTCTTTTAGGACTGGATTACCATTGTCTAAACCAGCATTTTCGGAGATTAAAACCATTGTTATGATTTAATCATTCTCTGCTGGAATCTGATTTTAAAATTTTGGACACTTGTATAAATGGCCAGTCAGATTTGAGAATATGGAATCCTTATATATAAAGGAGCTGCGGCCTTTATTAAATAGCAACCTTTCGGCTGTTCAATTGTACACTGTGTAGTGCACAGTAGGCCCTGTAATTTGCTTTATAGTTCATTCTGGTAGTTTAATTTATTATAATTTTGCTTTAGTCTACCATGTTTTTGCCTTTTCTTACTTATTTCGGGCTTGACATTGTACATTATTATAATCTTTTTTTAGGAGGATACATTTTTGTTGTGTTATTAGTTTTTATTTAATATTTGAGTTTTTATACGATTCTGAGTAGTATTTTATATTTGTCGCTTACTCTGTTTGTATTTTTATATACATTTTTTTGTAGATTTGTAGTCATGATATGAATATTTGTTATAGTATTCTATATATGTTGTAGCTATCAAGTCTCATTCCAGTTGATCACTTCACGTAAGTTTATAGTAGGTTTGTTGTAGTAGTTATAAAATTCCTTGTTGTAACTGAATGTTTTTGAATTAGCTTTTTGACAATTAATAAGTTTTATTTGTATTGATCACTTTAAGTAAGCTTAAGTGTTTTGTTTTTTAATAATTTTCCTTTCTTTGATAGGCAGTCATATTCAGTATGAGTTCTTTGTTTTGCCTCTTATTTGATTGTGATTTCTATTTTCTTTTAGATCTGATGATGAATACAAGAAGTATTCGAAACGTTATGAATTTTAAAGTAAAGAATCTGAAACAAGATGTTCAGTATATCCTTGGTATTCCTATTTATCTTAATAATTATATATATATATATATATATATATATATATATATGTATATATATATATGTATATATTTATATATGTATATATATATATATATATATATATTATATATATATATATATATATATATATATATATATATATATATAATATACATGAGAGGATATGCAGTGACTTAATATCTAACATATTCAGAGATTTGAGTAGGGGTACTGAGTGATGTCTAGGGGCCAGAGTTGGATATTGTCCTAACAGCAGCTTTGTGTTGAGTAATTAGAGGACGTAAATGATTTTGGGTAGTAGAACCCCAAGCACAAATACCATAGTTGAGATAAGGATAGATGAGAGAGCAATAGAGTGTCACCAAGGTAGGGCAAGGTACACAATATCTACTCTTAGAAAGAATGCCAACAGTTTTTTAAACTTTTTTTGATATATTTAGAATGTGTCCATGGAAATTCAGCTTGTGGTCAATGAGAATGCCAAGAAATTTGCCATCTACTTTATTACAAATTTGGGTATTGTTTATCCTGAGATTTATTTGATTTGAGGATTTATTGCCACACAGAATATGGAAAGTTTTGTCAATGTTGACTGTGAGTTTGTTGGCAGTTAGCCAAAGATGGCCTTTATTTAGCTCAGTATTCACTGTGACGTTTAAAGTAAGGGGGTCAGGACTGGAGTAAATGAAGGTTGTGTCGTCAGCAAATCGAATTGATTTGAGGTGTTGGGAGGCATTTGGAAGGTCATTAATGTAGATGAGAAAGAGGAGAGGGCCGAGTATGCTGCCCTGAGGAACACCAATGTTGATGGGTCGGGTGGGAGAAATTGAATTATTCACAGATACATACTGGAGCCTGTCAGTAAGGTAAGATTTGAGGTATTGCAGGGAGTGACCTCTGACTCCATAATGATGTAATTTAAGAAGAAGGTTTTGGTGGTTGACAGTGTCAAAAGCCTTACGCACCTCAACAAATAACCCAACAGGGAACTCATTTTTATCAAGAGCTGCATGTATCAAGTTAATCATACTAATAAGTGCATCGTTAGTGTTTTTTTGGGTCTGAAGCCATATTGCCAAGAGCTAAGTATATTGTGTTTGGCTAGATAAGAGTAAATCTACTTGTAGATTAGTTTTTCAAATATTTTTGACAAGTTTGGCAGGATTGATATAGGTCTGTAGTTGTTAACATCAGTGAGATCACCACATTTGTGGACAGGGATTACTCTCGCTTTTATAGAATATCTGGAAAGGTTTGGAGTTCAATTGACTTCTTGAAGAGCAATGCAATAGCAGGAGCTAAAGATCTGGAGGCTTTTTTGTAAATTAAAATTGGTATCTCCTCAAGGGCACTAGACTTGGTTTTAAGAGAAAGGATTATCTCATTAATTAACATCAGTGGAATTTGCAGGCGTTAGGTACAGAGACTGTGGATAGTTACCTGTAAGATAGTCCAGAACATCAGTACTGGAAGATGGAATATCTTTTGCAAGGGATGACCCAATGGAAGAGAACCTATTGAACTCAATAGCAGTATCACAAGGCTGTAATTGAGGCCTCTGAATGCATAATAGAGCTTATAAGTTAGCCAAAGAATCTGCCTTTAAAGGAGCCGTTGAGTGTAACCTTGGATTGTCAATGAGCAATCTGAGAGCAACAGTACACCGAGACCTTCAACATGATCTTGTAGATCTGAGGCAAAGTGAAATTGACACCAGTATTTCCATCTATCATCATACTATCATGCAAGAGGAGCCACACATCTATGGTTCATCCAATAAAATCAGCAGACTTCTAGATGTTACTACTGCTCGGCTTAGACCCGGTTACATGTATCTCTGGGAATTCTCATTAGCTGCCTATGTAGACCTGACCAAATGTAAACTGTGTCAACAAAATTAATCGCACACCCTCCGTCACTATGTGATGGAGTGCGAAAAGATACATGAATTTAGAGACAATTCTATAACCAATGTTCCAACGAAGTGTAAATATTTCATTCAAAATGATCTGCTACTAGAAATTTTAGCTAAATATCCCCAGTTTGCTAACTGTAGGTAGTAACTGAGTGATTGTAACATATCCACCGCTGCCCACTGGATGGGGGGGCGGTGTGCAGGACAAACATATCAATTGTGACACTAGCTCTCCATATATGTCAGTTGCTTAATTTAGAAACTGTACTTGTGGTCGATCTCGAACACATTGTTGATGTGACGACTTATACTAAATTTTGTAAATAGCTCATCATGATTGTAACTTGTTTAGCTAAATGAATTCAGTCCCTGAGCCCATTATGTGCCTCTGTAACCCTTTCCACTACCGCCCACAAGATGGGTATGGGGTGCATAATAAATGAACTAAACTAAAAAAAACTGAGGCACATGTGCACACACATTGACGCTCTGAGGCACATGTGCACATAGTAGTAGGGATGAAGCCTTAAACACGATACTTTTTTTTTTGGGGGGGGGGGAAATATCGTGTTTGAATCACAGGGTTTCCAGGTCAAAAGTCGTCCATGTGTCATGGGTAAAAAGTCGTCCATGTGTCACAGGAGTTTTCAGGTAAATTTGGCCAGTCACTGATTTGGAATTAAAGAATTCTTATGAGAAAAATAATTTCCGAGATCTTAGAAGTTTGTTAAAGTTCTTATGGGAGAAAATAAGTAAGATATATTAAAGAAAAATTCAAGGGCAAAAGTTACCTCTCACCTTACTGAGAATAAACTCTACGGACATTTTTTGCTTGTTTTCAAATCCCGCATTTTTCAACCCATTCTCGCACTTTCGTATAGTCAATATTGACTTATTAAATACATGCATAGGTGACATACTAAACATACCAGCTTGCCTTGAAAAGCTTCATAGAAAACACCGTCCTTACCTAACCTTCTTAGTATGTTAAGATAAGCACCTTATTGCTTCGTAATTACAATTATTACTTAACCTATACCTATAATAGGTTAAGTAATAATTAAGTAAGGTCGGTGTTTTCTATGAATTTTTTCAAGGTAAACTAGTATGTTTAGTATGTCACATATGCACGTATTTAATAAGTCAATATTGACTGTAAGAAAGTGCGAGAACAGGTTGCATTTTTCTAGGATCATTTTCGGATAAAGCGTTCATAAAAGCTGATTAAGAGTTCGTATGGGGAAAAAAATTTCCGAGATCTTTGAAGTTTGTTAACAGTTTTTATAGGTAAAATTCAAAATTTTTCAGAGTTCAGTTTTATTAAAATATTTCAGAGTTCGTGTAATCATAGTAATTTATTTATGAGTTTAAGACCAAAATTTGGAAAAAAGACCATTTTACAGAGAATATGTTCAATGAAGTTTTGTTAAGGAAAACAGGCATTTTAGTTGTGATGTTTAGTTTTATAACCATTTACAACTATTTCACCTATAAAAGACCGATTTTCATCGGAGACCAGTTTAAATACCCAAAATTATTCAGAGACTAATTATTGGGCTGTTAGTAGCGAAAATGCGGTCTAACAAATTTTGGTCTGGAAATGGTCTCTGTCATATTTTTGGGTCTCAATTGGACTCTGATAATATTTGAATTTCCTCCATAAGAACTCTTTTAAGAACGAAGGTGTAAGTAAAACTCTGAAATATTTCAGTTTAAAATGGTCTCTGACTAATTTTTGCCATCAATTTGACTCTGATTAATTTTCTGTCTTTAATTGGACTGATGAATTTTGGGGACTTAAAGTGAACTCTGGCTAATTTTCGGTCTTTACTGGTCTCTGGCTAATTTTTCGGTCATTACTGGACTCTGAATATTTTCGGGCACAAACTGAACTCTGGCTAATTATGGTCTTTACCGAACTCTGACAATATTTGAGTCTAAAATAATCTCTGTCTTAAAGTGACTCTGAAGAAAACTCGGTCTTCAAACAGTCTCTGAATAATTTTGGGTGTTTAAACTGGTGTCTGATGAAAATTGGTCTTTTATAGGTGAAACAGTTGTAAATGGCTATAAAACTAAACATCACGACTAAGATGCCTGTTTTCCTTAACAAAACTTCTATGAACATATTCTCTGAAAAATGATCTTTTTTTCCAAATTTTGGTCTTAAACTCATAAATATACTCCTATGATTACACGAACTCTGAAATATTTTCATAAAACTGAATTCTGAAAATTTTTTGAATTTTCCCTATAAGAACTGTTAACAAACTTCTAAGATCTCGGAAATTGTTTTCCCCATATGAACTCTTAATCAGCTTTTATGAACGCGTTATCCGAAAATGGTCTTAGAGAAATGCGCAATTTGAAAACAAGCAAAAGTTACACACATTGATCACACTAACGTGATGCATCAAATGAACAAATCCACAAGGGCCGTGATGAGGATTCGAACCTGTGTCCGGGAGCATCCCAGACACTGCCTTAATCGACTGAGCTACGACAGGGTAAAAGAGTTGAAACCGAAGTTCTACTGAACTTACTGGATCCCGTAGCCTCTCGGAGGCACAAACCAGGGTTTTACACAACTCCCCCCTGCACCCGAGCTATGTCAATAGGCCGTTTTCCCCCTTCGCCCTTACATCATTACACACAAAGATCACACTAACGTGATGCATCAAATATACAAATCCACAAGGGCCGTGACGAGGATTCGGCTAAGTCATATTCGGCCAATATACCTCTGAGGCACATGTGCATACATGTATGCTCTGAGTTACATATGCACACATGTATGCTCTGAGTTACATATGCACACATGTATGCTCTGAGTTACATATGCACACATGTATGCTCTGAGGTACATGTGAACACAAGTACACATTGAGTCACATGTGCTCACATGTATGCTCTGAGGCACATGAGTACACATGGATGCTGTTACGAATCCAAGTCAGTTATGGATTCTGACAGTAATTTCATTTAATGAGAAATAAAACAAAATATTATAAATGTATGTGTGTTGACTCTAATATTATGTTAAGTAGGACATTGCAACATATTTGGGGACGTGGCTGGCTTGTTGGGGTAGACCTGAAGTATTCCTGTGTAATACCTGTGAGTTAGTAGAACATGAGGAGAGACGTGATCAGCTGTTGGGTTGCTAGATGTCACCTCATTTTAATAATAAAACCCTTATTTACATATTATAAAGCATGATATGCTATAGTTATATTATGTACATGAATTAGAACATTATATTAACATGATTGTGTCTGTGTGAGAACGATTACTTTTGTCATAAATTATTAATGATGTAATATTAATCGTTTGCCCCCCCTTGTAGAGGTGGGTGGAGGGGGGGGGTGTTAGTGAGGAGCGCTGGAGCTACCAGTAGCTGAGGAACGGTCGATTGAGTAACAACTAAGTTAAGCCTTGTAGTGTTTCCTTTGTTGCAGTAGTGGGCGATAGTTTTATTTGTGGAGACACATAAATGTTATAGCCATTTCTAACCTAATATTAATATGTTGAATATCAATTTAAAAAAGCAGCGATTTATATACATATATATATATATTCTTATATAAATTTACAGGTGTTTTCACTTGTCCTTTTCCTTTTTTAAATCAAATTGTACCAGCTAGGGGCAAACCGGTGTATTAACCGTATGGGCAGTGGCATTATCCCTAGATATAATCCACTACTAATATATACTTGAGTCTTGCTAAACCTCGATTGGTAACAAATTATGGGGGACCTGTATCCGGGAAATTGTTCCCACATAATAATTACTTTATTAATTTAATAATAACGAATTAGCTGAAGCGTCAAGTGATCAGTTAGCATTAAAACGTCTTGAGTTAGAATCTCAGCTTGAACTAGCTAGGCTTAAGGCTGAACACAAAAAAAGTAGAATTTGAGGCTCAACAGAGGCAATTAGAAATAGAGGCTCAAAAGCAAGAGAAAAAAATAGAGGCTCAAGAGAGACAACAAGTAGAACTTGAGGCACAGATTGCTAGAATTGCAGCTCAGTTACAATTAGAAGAAGCAAGCAGAGGAACAAACTAGACAATTAGAAATTAAACGACAAATGGCAGAGGATACTAATAGAGTTGAAGCACAGAGAATTGCATCTGGACATGGTAATACTAGTAATATTCCCAACAGTACCAACCCTCAATCTAGGATTAATAAATATGTCGAGTTGCCCAAATTTAATGAGGAAGATCCGGGGTCTACTTCTCTCATTTTTCAAACATTCCAGTCAGTATGGATTGGCCTATAGATCAGTGGGTGGCCATAATGCAAAGTCAGTTAAGGGAAAAAAAGTCAAGAAGATTTCGCATCACTTCCTAATGCTAATAGCTTTGACTATCAATTTGTTAAGAAGAACATCTTAAATGCTTATCAATTAAATCCAGAGGCACATAGACTAAAATTCCGGAAATTAAAGAGGGCACATGATCAAACTCTTGCTGATTTTACTAGTTTAACAGTAAATTATTGTGCGAGATGGCTTAAATCAATTTCAGTTACAGAATTTGAAACTCTTAAAAATCTTCTAATTACTGAAGAAGTTTTATCTCGTCTCCCAGATAAATTATCCACCTTTATGGCTGAACAATAGAGCACTACAGACATATATGAACTCGCTGATAAGCATGAAGTACTTACTTGGGCACAATTTAAAGCCCAGTCTAATAATTTTCATAGTAGAGTAAATTATAATGCTCATAACAATGTTTACCGGACCAAACCCTGTTATAATTCCTCAGCTACTCCTATGAACTCTTCTCTACCTTAAACTAAACTTGAGAAACCATTGTTGGGGATGCAACATCCCAGTAATGTAAATCCTAAACCTGCAGTGGAGTCAACTGGTATGACCACTGGCAAATATTGTACTCATTGTAAGAGGAGAGGTCATGTGGTAAATTCATGTTTTAGTCTGCACCAAGACCTACTGGTCTAATCATGAGTAGAGGGTTGCAAGTCAATAATTCTCTCTGTATTACAGTCAATCCCCATTGGATGACTGAATTTAAACCATATATGTTCACAAGTACATTGATGTGTAAAGATGGAAAGTGTAAGACTGTACAATTACTCCATGACACTTGAGCTTCTCAGTCGCTCATTTCTTATAGTGTTCTATCTGATGTTGACACAAGGGATCCTGGTGAGGTTGTATTACTACGAGGTATGCAGGTAGTGTTCAACAAGTGTCTTTGATAGAAGTTACTCTTGATTCAACTTTGACTTCTGGGTGGTGCACTGTAGGAGTAAGTTAACAGTTGCCCATTCCAGGAATAGACATTATTGTAGGTAATGATTTTGGGAATCGTAAAGATGAAGGGACTGAGTGTCCTATAATGTTGCTTAACCCTAACAGTGTACTAGCTCAACATGATGTAGAGTATGGAATTATATACTCTGCATGTGTTGTGACCTGGTCACTGGGGAAAAAGGGTGTTGTTAATCCTGCTACAACCAAGGTAGAAGTTCCAAAGACTAGGACCCCTTCGTACAGGGAGTGGGAGGTGGATCTTGTGGATTCATTCATGACTCAGTTGGATGATGAGAGTGAGTTATTTGTGGAGGCTCCGCCGAGCCCTAGCCTCAAGGAGGGTGAAAGTGAAGAATCTGTTTTACCCATGACTTACCCCCCATGCTCCAGCCTCTGAACCAGTTGTCGTGAGTGAAACTGTAGTGGCCATGACTCCGCTTTATTCTAACCAAACAGGGCTGGGAAGGGATGTCAGGTATCAGATACTTGCCCACTCGCTCCAGAGTTTGAGTCTTTGACCGTGAGTACGTTGAAAAATACTGATCCTAATTTATCTGAGCGTAGTGCTGAGGCCGCTGCTAATATAGATACATTGGATGATGGGACAGGTTTCTATTTCAAGGATCGACCTCTGATGAGAAGATGGAGACCCGAGGGGCTCTGTTATTAGTTGATTGTGAGACAAGGACCCAGCTAGTTGTCCCCAGTGATTATCGGGAGCATGTCTTGCCGGCTACACATGATGACCCTATGAGAGGTCACCAAGGTATCACTAGCATGTACCATAAAAACTGTAAGTATTTCTACTGGCCCAAATTAAAGGAAAATGTGGTCAGGTACTGTCATAATTGTTTAGCCTGTCAAACTATGGGTAAGCCCAACCAAACTGTGCCAAGAGCACCATTACAACCCATTGTAATTCCAGAGGAGCCTTTTTCACATGTAGTTATGGATTGTGTGGGTCTTTTCTCAAGAACTAAATCGGGTAAAATATTTATGTTCACCTTGATGTGAATGACTACGAGGTTTCCCGAGGCGTATGCTTTGCGGAATACTAAGGGTAAAAACCTTATAAAGTGTTTGGAGCGGTTTTTCTCCTTATTCGGTATACCTCGTGTTATTCAGATCGATAATGGTGGAAATTTTTGTTCTAGGGTTTCTAAAACCTTTTGTGAGTTTTATGGAATTCAGCCTAAATTTTCTAGTCCTTACCATCCACAAAGTCAAGGTGGAATTGAGCGTTTTCACCAAACGTTGAAGCAAATGTTGAAAACCACAGGGGAGACTTATTCATGACATTGGGATGAAAATCTTCCTTTTGTCCTATTTGTAGCAAGAGAAGGGTTGCAAACGTCTCATGGCTGTTTTCCTTTCGATCTTATGTTCGATCACCGGGTACGAGGTCGTTATAAATGCTTCAGGAGAAGGTGCTTGGTGATGTATCAGTTCAGCAGAGTGGTAGTTACCTGAGTGATGTTAATTAACAGTAAGTGGTGTCACACGAAGGAGCTAGCTATGAAACATCTGGGGGAGGCTCAGCAGGTGATGAAGGAGCGAAATGATAAAAAATATAAGGCAAAACTCAGATCTTTTGAGAGTGGTGAGTTAGTATTGGTGTTGAAACCTCGAATGGGGACTTCCATGTCTCACAAGTTTAAGGGACCCTACAAAATTGCGGAGAAATTGGGAAATTTATCTCATTAAGTATGTAATCCTAACCTTTCGAGACAATCTATGATTGTGCATTTAAACCAGTTGAAGACATATTGTGGGTCAGGTATTGTGGATTTTTTGCTCAGGAGGAGTTCCTACCTGAGGAAGTCTGTAATGTGGTAAAAGATGTTAATCTTCCTTGTTTCAGCTCCAGTTCCAGAGGGGAGTTGCTTAGTCATTTGCAGGAGGAGCAGCGTGATGAGTTCCAGGATCAGCTGGAAACACATTCGAATCTGTTTGGGGAGGTACCCACTCAGACTCCTCTCATCACCAACGACATCCAAGTGCTTGACGACACTCCTATTCGACTGCATTCGTATCGAGTGACTCCAGAAAAAGAAAAATCATATAACAGGAGGTGGATTTCCTACTGCAACACGGATTCATACGTCCAAGCTAAAGTTCTTGGAGTTCCCCCTGTTTGTTAGTACTAAAACCAAGGGAAATTGACGTCTGTGTGGACTATCGAAAATTAAATAAGGTAACAGTGGTTGATGTGTTCCCATCAACCATTGTTGATGGGAACATGTGCACATGTTATTGGAAGAGGGTATCGACCAAATTGGTCATGCTCAGTTTGTGTTGGAACTTGACATTTCAAAAGAATATTATAAAATCCCATTAACTAACCACGCTAGGGAAGTGACAGCTTTTATAGCTCCTGATGGAACTAATGAGTTTATTATCATGCATTTTGGGTTAAGAAATGCTCCTGCACTTTCCAGAAACTAATGATTCTTTACTTAAGGACGTGTCCAATTGCAGGGCATAC
>WNGS01087460.1:0-10768 GCA_020271785.1 Procambarus virginalis
GGGGTACAACACGCATGCGTACCGGAGAGTCTTCCTCTGTGCTGACCATGATCTGGATGGCTTCAAAAGCGTGAACGACGGCTTTGGCACACCGCCGGCGATGAGGTGCTGTGCGAGGTGGCCAGGCGCTTGTCGCAGCAAGTGCGCCGGGCGACGTGCTGGCACGCATGGGGGGCGATGAGTTCGCTGTGGTCATGCGCCACGGCGGCTTCGCAGACGCGACCGCCTTGGCGCAGCGCATGACGAAGGCGGTACAGGCACCCATCAACTTGTCTACGGGCGACACCGTGGGCGTGGGCATCTCGGTGGGTCTTGCGGCGTATGCCGACACGACGCCGTCGGTGCAAGCCCTGCTGGCGCAGGCCGATCAAGCGCTGTACCAGGCCAAGCGCCTCAACGAGCGGCGCTGGAACATGTTTGTCGGCGTGCGCATGCGCTGACACGGTGCGCCCCTCGCTTCATTGAGGCAGATCAATGTGCGCGGGGCCGCCAGGCCCTAGCTTCTCGGCTGCGCATAGACCTAGAGCAGCACCCCATGAATTTCACTGATCCTCCCGCGTGCCGGCCATTGATGCAAGCTTCGTCGCACCCTTGTTGCAAGGCGCCCTCAAGCCGCTGGAACTCGCTGGCCGCCGGCTGCTGCCGATCGTGCAAGGCGGCATGGGGATCGGTGTGTCGGCACACCGCTTGGCAGGCTCGGTGCCGCGTGTGGCGGCGTGGGCACCTTGTCATCGGTCGACTGCGTCGTCATCACCCCGATCTGATGGAGCAGACCACCGGCTTGGGCATGGGTCAAGCTGCGAAAGACGCCATCGATGCCGCCAACCTGGTGGCGATTGATCGTGAAATCGTGACTGCGCGAGCCTTGTCGGGCGGCCGTGGCCTAATCGCCATCAACATCATGCGGGCCGTGGCCGCTTATGCCGCACAGGTCAAGCGCGCGCTCGAAGCGGCGTTGATGCCATTGTGGTCGGAGCCGGTCTGCCGCTCGATCTGCCGGATCTGGCGGCTGATTTCCAGAAGACCTTGCTGATCCCCATCCTGTCTGACGCACGCGGCGTGCAACTCGTGGTGAAAAAGTGGGAGCGCAAGAAGCGCATGCCCGATGCCATCGTGATCGAGCACCCGCGTCTGGCCGGCGGGCACCTGGGCGCGGCGCGTGTGGGCGATCTGCACGACCCGCGCTTCGAGTTCGAGCGCGTGATTCCCGATACGGTAGCCTTCTTGCGCAGTCTGGGTCTGGAGCGCGACGTCCCCGTCATCGCAGCCGGCGGCATACGTTCCCGCGAAGACATCGCGCGCCTGCAAGCGCTGGGTGCCGCCGGGGTTCAGCTCGGCACGCCGTTTGCCGTCACCACTGAGAGCGATGCGTCTGACGAGTTCAAGCGCGTGCTGGCTGATGCCAGGCCCGAAGACATCGTCGAGTTCATCAGCGTGGCCGGCCTGCCAGCGCGCGCCGTGGCCACCAAGTGGCTCAAGTCGTATTTGAAGGTCGAGCCCAAGCTGCAGGCCGTGGCGCATTCGAAGTCACATTGCACCAAGGCATTTGACTGCCTCGCGCAATGTGGCCTTCGTGATGGCAAACAAGGCTGGGGGCAGTTCTGCATTGACAATCAGCTGGCCGCCGCGATGCGCGGTGACACGCAAAAAGGCTTGTTCTTCCGGGGCGCCGGGGCGCTGCCGTTCGGCGCTCAGATCCGCTCGGTGCGTGAGCTGATCGAGCGACTGCTGGTTGGCACGCCGGACGAGCAGGTCACGCGCGGACTGTTCGACCCCAGCGCGCCGAACCTGTGCGCGCCGCAAACCATCAAACGAGTCGATTTTGCAATCTAGTGTTTACACTAGTGTATGCAACCGGTAAGTGCAACAAATCGGGCCCTATGATGGCCCGCAGCATTTGCAGTAACGATCCCGGAGACCTTGTTGAGCGAGTTCATCCTTGAAACCCACCAACTCACGCGTGAGTTCAAGGGCTTTGTCGCAGTCAATGATGTCGCCTTGCGTATACAGCGCGGCCACATTCATGCGTTGATCGGCCCCAACGGCGCGGGCAAGACCACCTGCTTCAATCTGTTGACCAAGAGCTTGGTGCCCACGCGTGGGCGCATCCTGTTCAACGGTGTCGATATCACCAAAGAGCCGCCGGCGGCGGTGGCCCGACGTGGCATCGTCCGCTCGTTTCAGATCTCGGCGGTCTTCCCCAAGCTGACGGTTCTTGAAAACGTGCGCATCGGCTTGCAGCGTCAGACGCACTGGTCGGTTCAGTTCTGGCGCAGCGAGCGCGTACTGCACAAGCTCAATGATCACGCCATGGCGCTGCTGGCCGAGGTTGGCCTGGAGGGCTTTGCGCATGAGACCGCCGGAGCCATGCCTTATGGCCGCAAGCGCGCGCTCGAGATTGCCACAACGCTGGCACTGGAGCCCGAGCTGATGCTGCTAGATGAGCCCACGCAAGGCATGGGGCATGAAGACGTCGAGCGCGTCACGCAGTTGATCAAGCGGGTCTCGACCGGGCGCACCATCCTGATGGTTGAACACAATATGAATGTGGTCTCGAACATTGCCGACCGCATCTCCGTGCTGCAGCGCGGCGCGGTGCTGGCCGAGGGCACCTATGGCGAGGTCTCGCGTGACCCGCGCGTGCTTGAAGCCTATATGGGCACAGCCGCTACCGAGTTGGAAGGCGCGCACTGATGTCCGAGCGCCGCACTGCCTTGAACTTGGTTGGCTTGAACGCATGGTATGGCGAGAGCCACATCCTGCACGGGGTCGACATGCATGTCCACGAGGGCGAGGTCGTCACCCTGCTCGGACGCAATGGCGCGGGCCGCACCACGACGCTGCGCGCCATCATGGGGCTGGTGGGGGCGCGTCAGGGCTCGATTCGCATCAACGGCTCTGAATCGATTGCACTTGCGCCACACCACATCGCGCACCTGGGCGTGGGCTACTGCCCCGAAGAACGCGGCATCTTTGCCGGGCTGTCCACGTACGAAAACCTCGTGCTGTGGCCGCGCGTCAAGGCGTCGCGTCACGACCCCAAGGCCGCGATGAGCCTGGACGAAATTTACGAGCTTTTCCCCAATCTCAAAGAGCGCTCCGGCAGCCCCGGCACACGCCTGTCGGGTGGTGAGCAGCAAATGCTCGCGATTGCACGCATTCTGCGCACGGGTGCGCGGTTGCTGTTGCTTGACGAAATATCAGAAGGTCTGGCGCCGGTGATCGTGCAAACGCTGGCGCGGCTCATCACCACACTCAAGTCGCGCGGCTACACGATCCTGATGGTCGAGCAGAACTTCCGCTTTGCCGCACCGCTGGCCGACCGCTTCTATGTGATGGAGCACGGCCAGTGGTCGAACAGTTCGCCGCCGCTGAGTTGCCCGCCAAACAGGCCACATTGAATGAATTGCTAGGCGTTTGATTCGACTCATATCCAACCTAAGGAGCTACCCATGAAATCCACCTCTGCCCGCGCCAAATCCCGCCAAGGCTTCGCGCTCAAGGCCTTGCCCGTTTTGGGCGCTGTTGCCTCATGCTGGCGGGTTATAGCGACGCTCAGGCGCAGGCCAAGATCAGCGGCGACGTCGTCAAGATCGGTTTCATTAGCGACCTGTCGGGCGTCTATGCCGACATCGACGGCCCCGGCGGCGCTGAAGCCATTCGCATGGCGATTGCCGATGCCAAGGGCATGGTCGCGGGCAAGAAGATCGAGTTCGTCTTCGCTGACACACGAACAAGGCCGACATTGCCTCGAGCAAGGCCCGCGAGTGGGTCGACACCCAGGGCGTCGACCTGTTGATCGGGGGCACCAACGATCGGGCGTCGCATCCGCCACTGGCCAAAGTGTGGCAGCCGAGAGCAGAATGTACAGCCTACATCACGATTGGCGCTCGGCTCGCCCGGTTCTGACCAACGAGACTGGTCACGCCCAGTACACCGTGCTACTAGGGCCTACGACACTGGTGGCCGCTGGCCATACGGCACGGAGCGGCGCGGTCGTGAAGGCGTCGGCGGCAAGACCTGGTATTTCCTGACTGGGGACTACGACTTTGGTCATTCGCTGCAAAACGACACGTCGGACGGTGGGTCGCCAAGTGCTGGGTGCGGGCAGGTTCTGGGCAGCGCGAAGCATCCACATTCTCTCGGCCATGCGATTTTCTCGTCGTTCTTGCTGCAAGCTGCAAAGCAGCAAGGCGCAGATCTCTGGGCTTGGTGTCCAATGCAGGGGCGACACCATCAACACCATCAAGTGCCGGCCAATACGTAGTTTCCGGTGTCATCCAAGACCATGAAGCTGTGCCGGCCTGCTGAGTTGTTCATCAACGATGTGCATGTCGCTGGCTGACCTGGAATAGAGATGGGGGCATGTACGTGACCGACAGCTTCGGTAAGCTGTGAACCAGACGCCGGAGGGCGCGCGCTCTGGAGTCGCCGCTACTTCGTAGAAGGTAAAGCACATGCACGACTTCGCTGTCAGGCGGCTTGACTACTCTGCTGGTGGCGACCTATCTGACGGCCGTCGAATGCGATCAAGACCGCTAGATGGTGACGTACGGTAATGAAGCAGCTCAAGTCGGCCAAGTATCAATGACTTCTATGCACGCGGCGAGATCCGGCGCCGACGGCCGCATGGTGCATGACATGTTCCTGCTGCAGGTGAAGTCGCCGAAGGAGTCGGTCGACGTCCGTGGGATTACTACAAGGTCGGTCGAGAGGATCCCGGGCTGATAGACCGCCTTCACCAAGCTGGCCGATGTGCGAAGTGCGCCCTAATCAATGAAGTAATTGGGCGGACGATCTAAGCCAGCTCAAACCATGACTTGAAAATTTGGCGTCCCGTTGCCTGCGCTGTTTGGTCAGCTCCTGCTGGGGGCTGGTCATACCGGCTCGTTCTACGCCTAGTCCTGTCGCTGGGGCTGGCAGGTGAATTTTTCGGGCTGCTTGAGCGTCATCAACTTTTTTGCACATGGTGCGCTGCTAGACATGTCTGGGTGCCATGGTGGCGTGGCTGGGGCTCAGCCTGTTTGGCCTGAACTACTGGGTCATGGCTGCTGCTGGCGCCGCTGGGTGGTGGGCGCTATCGGCATGTTTGATGGAGCGCTCACTGATCCGCTGGGTCTACAAGCTAGACGATCCGTCTCTATGGTTTGCCTGCTTCCGTTTGGCCTGACGCTTGCTGATCGAAGGGCTGTTTCGTTTCGTTCTACGGTGTGTCGGCCAGCCTTTACCACGTTGTGCCGGATGCGCTGTATGGGAGCCATCGAACCTGTGGCTTTTCATGGTGCTGCCGTATATTACCGCGCCTGGGGTGTGTGTCTGGCATCGCTACATGGTTTGCCTGGCAACTTGGCTGGTGTATCGAGAAGACCGGTGCTTCGGTTGCCTGCTGCGAGCGGCTACCGAGAACGCCAAACGTCGTCCGCAAGCCATTTGGGGTGAATCCCTGCCGGTAACTGGTGATCGCTCACCTATGGCTTCGGCGTCGGCTGGCTAGCTTTCGCCGGCTGTGCATGGCTGAGCGCCCGGTGTGTTTGCAGGGTTTTCGCCGCTGATGGGCAGCAGCCTGATCATCAATTGCCGGTGTTTGCCGTGGTGGTGATTGGACGGCATGGGGTCGATTCTGGGCTCTATCGTGACGGGGCTGGGCCTGTGGTTTTGTGGTCGGATGCGGGGCTGACGCGCGTGTTCCTACCCCGAGGCATCGAGTACGGTGGCTGTTTTTCGTATGGTCGTAGGGCTGCTAGCTGCTGCCGCCCCGGCCGGTTTGTTTGGCATTGGGAGGAGGCCTGATGCTTTGTCCACCTCAAATTTCGTTGCGCGCACAACTGGGTGTAAGCCAGGCTTGTTGTTGTTGACACTTGATCTTGCCTAGCGCTCGGTGTGATACCCGGTGTTTGCGATGAAGGTGATGTTGGCTACGCGCTGTTTCGCCTGTGCCTTCAATTTGCTGATCGCGCTACACCGGTTTGCCTGTCGTTTTCGGGCATGCGGGCCTTCCTGGGTTATGGCCGCCCGTTCACCTGCGGCCACGCATTGAAAAGTCTGGGGCCTGCCCACGCCTCTTGGGGCTGACGCGGCGTGGCAGCGGTCTGCGGGAGTGGGGCTTGTCTTCGGCTGGGCTGGCCATCCGACGCAGGGGGGCATCTATTTTTCGATGATAACGACTCGGCCATGGCGCAGAGTGCTGTACTTCGTGGTCTGCAAGCGACCATTCACGGGGGGTGAAGACGGCCTTTCAAATCGGTGCCGGTGGGCATTTGTTCGGCTCGATCTGAGCACGCAGACCTGCGTCGTCTGTAGCTACTTGTGGTGTTGAGCCTCTTCGTGGCGGCCTTCACCTGTTCATTCACCGCAATCGTGCACTCGCTCCGTTCGGAGCAGGTCTGTCAAGCCATTCGCGAAACGACGAGCGCGCGCCGTGGTCGCTGGGTCTATGACGTCAATCGGTTTCAAGCTGCTGGCGTTCGTGCTGGTCAGCAACGCTGGACAGGCCTTGTGGCAGTGAGCGCTCAAGACCGAGGTGCTGGGTTTTGTCGTACGCTCACGGACGCCATCTGGACCACCTCCGGCTATGGTCATTTCTGATGACTCTGTTCGGAGGCATCTGGCTACCCTGACTCGGGCCCACTTCGTTGGTGCTCGTGTGTGACTCCTGCTGCTGGAGACCAAGGTCGGTGATCTAGGGCATGCATGGCCAAAGCGACACATATGCGAATGGTTCAACGGCTGGGTGAGGCGGTCACCCATCGTCACCGGCTTTGATTTTCGTGCTGTGTGTTTTGGTATGCCGCTCGCGGCATTTCGTTGGCTGATCCGCTCAGTGCCTGGCTGGGGACGCAAACCAGCGGTTTGGACCCAGCAGCCACCCTGCTGGCGGCGCCGCTCGCTGATCCGGCTGTATGGCTGTTGGGCTTAAGTCAGCAGCATATCGCCCTTCGACTACCTGCCCGATTTCCTGCTGGGCACGGCGTTTTTGGTGTTTTTAGGCGCTGGTCCAGTTTGCTGTGGCAAGCCCTTTTGGCCAGATACTGCGGCCGTCCCATCTCCGGGTTCAGCTCGTATCGGGCGCAAAGCCTGCGGTGCGATAGGCGTTTGGGCCGCCAGGTTGCCCGACAGGACTGTCGAGGTTTAGCTTGCAGCAGCCCAGCTTAACGGCCAGCGCTTTCTGGCTGCTGCGCAAGCAACTTTTGCCCACCGGATGCCGTCGCTGGCCGGCGCGTGGTCGTGACGATGATGTCGTGCACATTGAGCATGTGGCTGGCAGGCTGAAGTGTCGAGAAAGCCTTCCATGCAGATCAACATCCCAACGGCCTGGGTGCGTACGACGCGGCTTGTCTTTCTAGTGCAAGCAGCACGTGAGCTGTTGGGCTCGCTATGCGCAACTCATGTGACCAGGATTTGTTTGACGAATTTGGGCAAGGCTTGTGACCGCATCGCCCATGGTGGTCGTGGTGCGTTTCGTTTAGCAAGCTTCCACAACAGCTTGCGCGTATTCGGTCGCGACAAATCGGCTTCGACAAAGCCGCAGGGTTGGATGGTGTGGCTCATGCGTGAGTGCTAGCGGGGAAGATTCCAGATCAGGTCTCGATGGCCCTGCCATTCTGTAGGGCAAGCGCAAGTCGATAGTTTGGCATCCTGCGCGTGGGTTTTGAACGAATCTGCATGCCGGCCTCGAAAGTGCCCGATCAGCAGGTTCGTGGGCTGGAGCCGGCTCATACAGAGGCAAGAATGAACCGTCCTGACAGATCGGCACCACGCGCTTGGCGGTCTACTGCTTTGCACCACTTCGCGCCAGTAGCCGGGCCCGAAGCAACGTCCGCCCAGCGTGGATGGTCTGCCGTACCAGCCCGGGGCGGACGCTGCCCCTGGTCTTGCCTGCTTGACCGCCCGGGCCGCAGCACTGGCACCCTGCGCGCTTTGCCTGGTACTTGTTGGTACCTGAAGGTCCGGCGTCGTAGTTCCATATAGAAGGGTGGTTCACCTCATGAGCAAAACCTGTCGTCTATCACCGGGGGCAATTCGGTGGCATCGGCCTTCTGGCTCATCGACGCACGAAACTGGCCCAGCTGCGGCGCGACCGTCTGCCTGCTTGTCGAGACCAGGCCAAGGGTTTGCGGCAGCCGTGCCGAGTATCCTGGTCCGGCGCGCCCCGGGCGTCAGGTGAGTCTGTACGAGCTGGATCTCGCTTCGTTTGACTCAAGATTCCGACGCTTTTGTCGAAGCTCTTCAAGGCCTGCGGCAATGACCGACGTTGATGGTGCTCATCAACAAACGCCGGCCTGCTGGCGTCGCTCACCAGCAGTTCACCGTCCGAGGGCTTCGAGATGGTCACATCGGCGCCCACGATACGTCGGCCCGGTGTCTTGCTGACTCAGCTGTACTGTTGCCACTGCTGAAGGTGGCGGCTCCGTATCGATAGGCGGTCGTGGGGCGTGGCGATGCGCGCATGACGTGCACCTCTCGTCTATTTGCCCACACCTTTGGCAGGTGGACAATGAACACCTTCGCTGGGGGCTCGCAAGCCGTATCGCGCGCTGCCTGCGTATGGGTCAGTCAAGCTGGCGAATTTGGCTGTTCAGCAATGTGCTGGCGCGGCGGCTTGCCAAAGGGCCATCACCTCGCAGGCGCTGCACCCGGGTGGTCGTGATGTCGCCTAGGCTCTACCGCGACTTGCCGATGCTGTGCAATACGCGGGGTGATGAAGCCATTTCTGATCCAACCCGAGCGCCCGGCCAAGCTGGTGGCCTGAGCTGGCAGTCTCGAATCACTGCGCGCAGGTGGCGATGACCGGCGGTCTCTTTCTCAGTGCAGCCACCCCTGAAAAGATCGTCAGCTCGCGCTCGCGCGATCTGGCCATGCAAGACACGGCTGTACGAGCAGACCTGCGAGTGGTGTCGGCGTCGAGGCCCTGCCGCCGCAAAGGCATGATTGCGTGTCGGTTGAGCCTCGACGCGCAGATGTCTGTACCGTGGTGCCGGGTCGAGAAAGGTCACGGGGTGTGCGAGCCTTGTGTGCAATGGCTCGGTCGCCTGAACCCTATTACTATCGGCGGTGTCTAGAGGTCCCAGCGCGGGCTTGCGTTCGCTATAGTGGTTCCCATGTTCGATGTGCTGTCTACCTCTACGAAAATCCTATTCGGCTGCTCTGGCTGACGCCCTGTCCAGACGAGACGCAGCCTGGCTCGCAATATGACGGCGGTCGGCCTTCGAGAACGAAGAAATTCAAGAGGCCGCTGAGCTGGCTCAAGCGGGTTTGACCGTGGTGACGCAAGAGTTCAGCTTGCCCGCAAGGCGAGCACAGCATTCGCGTCTACACCGCAGTCGAGGCAGCGCATTTGGGCGATGAGTCACATCAGCTTTCTCACACCTTCCTTGAGTCAGCCGGCGTTTGCCCGCGTCAATGCGCGAAGTCGTCGTCGGACCGTGCGATGGCCACAGGCAACGAAGCGGGGCACCCTGTCGCTGGAAGGACCTGAAAAATCATCGTCCCTGATGGGGTTCTGGAGCCGTGGGTGAAGAGCCGGATGCGTTGATTCTCGATGAGTTTGTTCGTCATAGTCGGATAAGATGCCTGATTCACTGATCTGCCAACTGATCTTGCCAGCCCGCCCAAATGGCGGGTTTCGATTGCATACGGACAAACGGCGCCCTTGTGTTGCAGGCGCCGTTTTCTTGTTGGTGCAGAAAACTTCGGTGACGAATCAGTTCAGCAGCCGTTGTGGGTCGGCGTCGAGCTTGGCCAGCGCCTGCGAGTGGCGCGTGCCGTCAGCGATTCGTCTCAGCCGGCACCATCAAGCCCGCTTGCAAAAACGACGCGAGCCGATGCTGCTGAAACAGCACCCCACGGCCATGGGGCGTCACGAACAGCGATAGGTGTTTGCGCAAGCATTGCCACGCCAGCTGTAACGGGCTCGACCCGTTGCAGGGTAGTCAAGCTGATACACAACTGCCCACTTGCAACTGCTGAGCCCATGCCACCATGGCAGGTGTCCGGGGCCGAGCCGCCTTCGCCGACGACTTCGAGTTCGGCGCTTTCGTCGGCCGGACAGATCCATGATCGTGGCCGGATCGATCTCGACGTCGTTCGATTCGGGGCAAGCAGTTCATCGAGCGCTTCAAGGCGATCCATGAGCTGTGAGAGGCGAGCGTCGGAGATCGGTGCGGCCTTGCGGTGAAGGCCGCTGCCAGCGAGCTGTTGAGCTTCTGGATGTGCTCGTCTTGTTTGGCATTCGGCACTGTCGCCTGCACCATGCCCTCGCGCAGCGTTTTGAGCAGGGGCGGCAGGCGCCGGAATCACTTCAGCGCGCTCTTCGCGCGCGAGATCTTGGCGCCGGCAGACCAGATCAGATCGGTGGCCGCACGTTCCATGCTTTTGGTCCATGTCACTGTTTGCACCGGTCTTGACGCTGTAGGCCAGCACGTCAGCCCAGACGTGAAGAGAAGTCGCGCACGCCTTCTTGTACCGGCACCTCGTTGAGCATCTTGCGCAGCTCGATACGTGTACTGGATGGCCAGCGTTTCGCGCTGCTCGACTTGCTGCGCCAGCGACACGCTTTACGCGAGGCTTCGTTTTCGGTCTGAAAGTAATGCCGCAGAAAGCGCTCGAACTCAGTCAGCACGGTCTGGAAAACGCGGCGCCCCGTGTCGGGGTAACGCTCGACGACCTGGACCACGCGTTTGATCTCGCTTTCGAGGCGCATCGCCCACCATCGCCGCGCTGACGTCAAAACCCATGACGCATGAGCCCATGCGATCAATCAGTTGACGAG
>WNGS01087464.1:2500-18796 GCA_020271785.1 Procambarus virginalis
CTCTCACTCTATGATGAGTCCTCTCACTCATACTGAACGCTCCTCATGACACGTGGCGTTGGTGTGGTTGTGAGTGGGATATGGAGTCTTGAGAGAGCTTACATGTTGCATGTTTGGTGTTAATATTATTATTATTTTTACTAATATTTACATTTTTATGTTAACATGTTCGCGCATCAATAATGTTCACACACACACACATGGGGAGGAGAGGGAGTGAGTGAGGGGGAGGAGGAGGAGGAGATGAATAGGGAAAGAAGGAGGGGAAGGAGGAGGGGAAGGAGGAGGGGGGGGGGGGTTGAAGGTTAGCAGGGAGGAGTCAGCAGGTAGGGGAGGGGTGGTAACATTGAGATGGTGTTGGGGAACCAATGGCCTCTTCATAATTGGCTGCCTGTTTGTCAGTAATTATCATGTTTCTCTCCCTCGTGTGGTGATGATGGTGTCAATGGTGGCTATGTTGGGGTAATGAGGGTGTGGGTGGGGGATGTAGGTGGGTGAGGGGTGGCGACAATTATCAACAAAACGTGTCCATCACCCTACAACATTGCCCTCTCTCTCTCTCTCCCCCACCCAAACACATTAAAGCAAACTCTATTCATAATTTTAAAACTAGGTATGATAGAGAAATAGAACCGCAGTCATTGCTGTAAACAACCGATGGCTCGAAAGGCGGGATCCAAGAGTCAATGCTCGATCCTGCAGACACAAATAGGTGAGTACACACACACACAGCAAAACACGAACGCCTCAGATAACTATCCACTACGCGTTGAAGTCTCCCGGTGTCTCAATCCTCCTCCTTCCCGCCAACCCTCACGGCGCGTGAGGTGTGATCCAACCCCAAGCAACGCGCGTGAACAGGTGTAACTCTCCTGCCTCGCCTGCAACAGACAGGTCGTGGTGTCGGGTGTGGCCACGACCAGTGCATTAGCATACGAAAGAGGCCGCATGCGGTCTAGTGCTCCAGTAGCAGCAGATATTACGTGGCTTGACTCCACCTCTCCGGTACGGGCGTCCTTCCTGGTGTTCTGGGAGTCTGACCTTCTTCTTGTCCCCCATCACCGTGGTGGGTGTGAAGGGGTCGCCTGTCAGCTTGGCTGTGGCATATTTACACACACAGGAACCCAGGTAACGAGGCTCGTAGGTGTAGAGTAAACCAGGTGTAGAGGCACGTAGGTGTAGAGGGATCCAGGTATAGAAGCACGTAGGTGTAGAGGCGCGTAGGTGTAGAGGCACGTAGGTGTAGAGGCGCGTAGGTGTAGAGGCACGTAGGTGTAGAGGCACCCAGGTATAGAAGCACGTAGGTGTAGAGACACGTAGGTGTAGGGGCACCCAGGTATAGAAGCACGTATGTGTAGAGGCACGTAGGTGTAGAGGCACCCAGGTATAGAGGCACGTAGGTGTAGAAGGCACGTAGGTGTAGGGGCACCCAGGTATAGAGGCACGTAGGTGTAGAAGGCACGTAGGTGTACAAGGCACGTAGGTGTAGAAGGCACGTAGGTGTACAAGGCACGTAGGTGTAGAAGGCACGTACATATACAAGGCACGAAGGTGTACAAGGCACGTAGGTGTATATGGCACGTTGGTGTATGTGTAGAGACATATACACCTACGTGTATATGTCACATGATATGTACACAGTTATAAAGGTACATAAGTCAAGAACAGAATGTCTGATACACCGGACCCCAAAAACACGTCTAATTTAACTGACATGTTAAGGAGAGAGAAGTGATACAGGGAGAGCCAGGTTGGCGGGGCACTTCAACACACACGCTGACGGCTCTGTGCGCGCGGCTGTGTGTTTGTCGTGAGAACTTGTTGATTACACACACATAAGAAGGTCCTTGCTCAGTTACTTTGCTGGTAACACAAGAATAACAGTGTGTGTGTGTGTGTGTGTGTGTGTGTGTGTGTGTGTGTGTGTGTGTGTGTGTGTGTGTGTGTGTGTGTGTGTGTGTGTGTGTGTGTGTGTCTCTAGCTGTCTCCCATCCACTACTGCTACCACGGGGGTAATACAGGTGTGTCTCCCACTACTGCTGCCACGGGGGTAATACAGGTGTGTGTCTCTCCCACTACTGCTGCCACGGGGGTAATACAGGTGTGTGTCTCTCCCACTACTGCTGCCACGGAGGTAATACAGGTGTGTGTGTGTCTTGCTGTCTCCCACCCACTACTGCTGCCACGGAGGTAATACAGGTGTGTGTGTGTCTTGCTGTCTCCCACCCACTACTACTACCACGGGGTAATACAGGTGTGTGTGTGTGTGTGTCTTGCTGTCTCCCACCCACTACTACTACCACGGGGGTAATACAGGTGTGTGTGTGCTTGACAGGAGGACCTGCTGATCCACGGGGACAGCGTGTACGACATTATTGACAAGCAGGACCACGCTGCCGTACAGGCAGAGCTGGTGAGGGCCGGTCACGCCTCCCAACACCTCGACGAAGACCGTCTCTTCCTCTGTCGTATGAACGTCTCCAGGAACGCCAGAAGACAGATGAGGTTCGGCGACCAGAAGGTGAGGCCCGTCCACCAACCTTTGTGTACTGAGGTAATGCCAAGTTTTTCAAATATAAGGCACCAAAATAGACTTATTGCTGCAGTATTAGTGACGAGTTACCGACATAGATGATAGGGTACAGAACTCGACATAGATCGAAGGGTTCTTACAGTTAAGTTTAAGTCTTAAGGCGAGAAAGGCGCCAGAGAGCAGGGCTAAGGGAGCCTGGTGATAATGGCGGCAATCCTGGGTCATGGTAGTAACTGGTGTACTTTATATAATAAGATTATTAACTTGTACTATCATTCTGTGTACTGTGAATACTAGTGTGTCAGAAGCACTAAAATGTGAGTCAAGTAATCTTATATTGGTACAATATTGTGGGTGAACACGGGGCTCCTGTAGCACTAACAGGTGTAATGTGCACTTGCTGAACATAACAGTGTGCTGCATCCCATGGGAATATTACCAGTGTAACGTGAGCACTAGCACTTTACCTTTACCCGCAGGTGGTGCTGGTGGCCGGACACTACCTGTCCTACCTGCCCTTGTGCTCGAGGAACGAGCCGGTGTTCCTGGCCCACTGCACGCCCGTCGCCATGCCGGAGACCAGAGAGAGTGTGGTGCAGGGCGCCACCAACGTCTTCACCTCCGTCCACACCCTCGACATGAAGTTCCTCAACCTCGACAGAAAGTGAGTACTGGCTTGTGTTGCGTCTTCCTTGGGAGTCTTGGGGCGTCTCTCCTTCCCTCTCTTGTCCACAATGTCTCCCAAGACGACAGAAAGTGAGTACTGGCTTGTGTTGCGTCTTCCTTGGGAGTCTTGGGGCGTCTCTTCTTCCCTCTCTTGTCCACAATGTCTCCCAAGACGACAGAAACTGAGAACTCAGTACTGGCTTGTGTTACACTTTCCTTGGGGTGTTAGTAAAGTCTCATTCGATGTTTCATTTCATTATGCTCCAAATTCGACAAAATGAGCACCCACTTGTGACGCTGTGCCAGGAGTATTAACCCTTAGATTACGACAAACGTAAATGATGCATAACAACAGTTATGGTCACAGTGTGACTAGCGATAATAAACACCAATTGTGCGTGGGTGTGGCGATGCTTTACCAGGACTACAGGTGATGTCCTCCCACACGTTGACACGTTGATGCCACAACCAAAATAAGAACGCCTAAGACATTGTACACAACTACCAAAATCACCACCACTACTATATATCACCACTATAGTCACAACCACCACCACCACAACTACCACCACTACCACCAGTTCCAAGGTTCCCACGCTCCCCTCCCCCCCCCCCCCATCAATATTCATGCATGGGGGGGGGGTGTAATGACTGTTATAACTCCCGCTCCACCATATGCGAGCGTTTGACACATAGTGGAGCTGTTATGTGATTTGTCTGTCTGTAACCTGCTGAAACATTTACTCTCTGGTACCTGACCTGGTGAATACCAGGTGTGGGGGAAGTGCAGGTGTACTCGCCTAGTTGTGCTGCTTGCGGGGGGGGGGTTGAGCTCTGACTCTTTGGTCCCACCTCAGATGTGTCAGATATATGATGACTACAACAAATGTGGAAAACTGCAGGTGTGGGGGCTATGGGGAAGTAACACATGCGGAGCTGTCACACCATGAGCAGCTTCGACACACGTCCAAAAATGTACTGTTGCACCCAAAAACCTTTCACGTTTGTATCAATGAATTAGTCCAAATGACAAAATTGTAAATCTATCCAAGCAATGCTAGGCCAAATATACGCTACCTCAGGCCTAAAATATTACATGTATGTCCAATTCTAGGCTCAGGAAAGGTTATGCTTCTGGCTGTGTCTGATCGTGACCTCTACCAAACCTAAGGGTACAAAACAGTGCATTTTTTTGTGCATTCGACCAAATAGTTGAGTTTAAGTACTATAAATTTAGGAGGATGGATTGGGCCTGGTACACCACGTGTACCAGGTGGTACTACGTGTACCAGCAGATGTACCAGCGCAGATGTATCAGATGTGTGTAGGTGTGTGCTTAATGACATGTGTGTGTGTGTATGATCTGCAGGCATATATGTAGCTAAGTGGCACGTATATTTGAAGAGGAAAGCGTGCATTAAGATTCAAATGTTTGCATTAGGAGTCACGTGTGTGTGTGTGTGTGTGTGTGTGTGTGTGTGTGTGTGTGTGTGTGTGTGTGTGTGTGTGTGTGTGTGTGTGTGTGTGTGTGTGGAATGAGAGTCAGGTGTGTGTATTAGTAAGTGTAGGTGTATGGACATTTTTGGGTGTTGTAATTATCAGAAGAGTAGTTCGTATCAGGTGTGTGGGAAATACTTTAACCCCCACACTCCGTCACACCCACACACCGTCACCCCCACACTCCCTCACCCCCACACACCCTCACCCCCTCCCCACACACACCATCACCCCCACACTGACGACCAGAGAACGTTCCGCCTGGATAGGCGAGCCGAGCAGAGGTCAGCCATCAGCAGGTCTCTGCTGTGGTGTAAAACAAAGAGAAGATAGCCTTTTGGCGGGGTTTTCATGCCGCTTGCTCTTGTTTTGCGTCGAGTAATGGCGGAGAATCCAGACTGGGGCGCGATCAATTTCGAATTGCTTTTGGCGCGTTTTTCATTCTTTTGTTTAACGGCTCGAGAATCCGGAGCACGGCGCCTCATTTTCGAATAGATTTTGTCCATTTTATTCTAGTTTTGTCTATTCAATTTTGTCTATTTTGGGGCATTAAAGTTTGTTTAGCATTTTTTCCCTCAGAATGTTCGTGGTATTGCTTCTGTTATTGTTAAAAGTTTTGAAATAGATTTTGATCTCGTATAATCGTTAAGAGGTAATTATATCGTTCAGGGAGTCGTGTACAATCATATTTATAGTGCTAAAATTCGCCAAATAATTAACATGAAAATAACGCTTCTGTAAAAGAAACTGAATTATTAAAATAACCCACATAGCGAGACAGGATACAGAGTCGGAATTCACTAAACGTACTTAAATGACCTCTTACGAGATTCGTATCTCTTGCCTCCATCTTGGAGGCGACATTGTCTACATTTATTAAACAATTTATGAGCTCTGAAGCACTATATACGAAGTTGTTTATAACAATAATAACCCTGAGTTGTGACGATTTCCAACATCGCAAACTGTTTAATACATGAAAACAATGACGCCATCATTAAAGATGGACAGGTTTCGTAAGAGGTTAATCCCGGTGGTCTGGGATTCAAGGAGCACTTACGTGTCCACTGCTCTCTTACTGGCTGGTGGCTCTTACTGACTGGTGACTCTTACTGGTTGGTGACTCTTACTGGTTGGTGACTCTTACTGGCTGGTGACTCTTACTGGTTGGTGACTCTTACTGGTTGGTGACTCTTACTGGTTGGTGACTCTTACTGGTTGTGACTCTTACTGGCTGGTGACTCTTACTGGCTGGTGACTCTTACTGGCTGGTGGCTAAATGGATGAAAGGGTCAAAACCCTGTTTGGTCAATGGACAGATTTTGGCGAGAAGGGACGAGGTGAACAACGGGTTAACTATAGATCCAACTAGTTTTATTTTTTATTATTATTATTATATTATTATTATTATTATTATTATTTATATTATTATTATTAATTGTTTATTGTTATTTGTTATATTACATGTGTATTAACGCAACGAGAAGCTGTTAACTAGGTTAGCTGTTAAAGATAAGCTGTTATCTTTAGACCATCATTGTTGACCATCGGGCTTCCTTCAGACCAGGCTTTTGGACCTGNCACACCTGTGACAAGGTGCACAACTCATTAACATTCCTGGAGGCTGTCTCGGCAGGGCAAGGGTGAGAAAGATGGTCATGGCCACCCTGCGGGGTTCTGGGGGGGGGTGGGGGTGGGTGGATAAGGGGCGGGGCAAGGCGGGGTGGATAGGGCGGGGCAGTGTGGGATGGATAGTGGGGGGGGGGAATAGAGGTTGGTCGAAGTCATGTAGTCGAGTGTCGGTGTTTTCCAGCGGGGGTCAAACGTCGATTCCTCCGCCCTCCCCCGCCGCACCCTCCGCTTCTTGGACAGGGTGGGGGAGCTGGGCGGGGCGGGGCGGGGTGGGGCGGGGACGGGCGGGGCGGGACGGGGTGGAAAGATACACGAAGTTCGGACAGGGAAGGACTGAAGCGTCCCGACAAGGACACGGGTGGCGCTGGGCTGGCGATGGGTTGACAGAGGCGGGAAGAGATTGCTACTGATTGACAGGAACAGTTGACAGAAGCAGGGAGGGATTGTGGTGTATTGACAGGACCAGAGAGTAAAGGGGGAGGGTTAAGAAAATACAAGAGGACAGGAAGAGTTACAATGAGGATGAGAAGGGGGACTGTCAGAATGTCAGCATCAAAGACTTATTATTACTATCATTATTAAACCGTACAGAAGGAAAATAAAGCAATCACTACAGCGAACCTTGTTCACATGACACCTTAATACTTTTCAAAGAGCGGAGTACGAGAAAATGAGAGAACTTCTGAAGAGGATGCAAATTACACGTTAAATTAGACGGAATATACGATGGAATCTCTCTCCCAGAACTCACAGAGGTTACAGAAAATGCTCATCTTCTTTAGAGGGTTCACAGAGAGGGGGAACTATGCAGAAACAAAAAACACGACCCAGCGCACAGCCACTAGAAATATTGGTTAATTATATAAACACAAATGTATCGGAAGCAGGCGAGAAGCAGAAAAGCAATTTGAGAATGACGAGGAAGCCAATGTAAGTGGAAGCCAATGTAAGTGGAAGCCAATGTAAATGGAAGCCAATATAAACGTTTGTGAGGAGCTATATACGAATTTCAAGAAAAATCCAAAACTGCATTTCAATTGATGCCAGATATTGTAGGGTGGACTCTTGCACTAAGATGAGAAACGTTGTAGTTAAAGAATAACAAGAAGAGAAGCTCCTTGAAGAATTAGTTTCAAGAATAGTAGAGCCAGACATTGTTCTACGGTAGATATTGAAGGAAGTTAAGGAGAATCTGTGAAAAATACTAATGACGACTTAGATCACACACGATAGGAAAGAAAGGATAAGCTGTAATTTTTCTTGACTGCCAGAAAGTCTTTGACACCATTCCCCCACAGGAAAATAATAGTCACATTGCAACGGCTGTCTGCGGAAACTGGAAGAGCACGAAACTAACAGAATAATTAACATAAAGAAAATAGTCACAGACCTCAGATTAACGCGTTCCTTATTTAAGTAAATGACCCGATTGTGACGATGAATATGACGATGTTTCCAGATGATGTGCAGAAGAACAGAAACTAAAGATGACAGCAAAAATGTTACAGTAACATTTGAACAACATTTAAGATGGGTCCGAAGAGTGGCTGCTGGAAATCAATCCAGGAAAAATGCAACGTAATCAGGGGCTAGAGTCGGAATTAAGACGACCCGGGACAGAAAGTGACAATTACATCATTTGCGTAACACTGACAACCATTCTTAGTGTGTGTGAACCTCGAACCACTGTACCATTAATGGTATAACATTATCTTTAGTACCTGATTAAGCATGTTATGTGACATAACAAGATGGAACGAATGTTAGAAACTGTGATTCTCCCCGAGTTCCTCGGATGCCAGGGTGGAACCCTCTTTGAATCGCCACGCTGAGGCGATAGGTGGCAGCTCTTTAACTTATTATTACCTCGACGAGCTTGGAACCCAACTCTCCGAAAGGTAATATGGCGCTTGTGTCAAAGTGAACCCAAACTCCTGGATGATACTGGAAAGTTACACTGAATGACCAAATCCCCTGGACTTGTAAACTTAGCTGACTGCATCTCTATTGCTGGTGGCGTTATCCATACAGTTAATCATTTATATAATGGAGGGTAACAATAAAATCAATACCATATATATATATATATATAATGTATATATATATATATATATATATATATATATATATATATATATATATATATATATATATATATATATATATATATATATATATATATATATATATATATATATATATGGAAAGTGAGAGTTATGTATGCGGGAAGGAGTGACGGAGAGAGAGGGATAATGTGAAAAATTGATAAGAGGGATGGAGAGAAGGAAATCCGGGAAGATCGGAGATAAGAGCAAAACGAAGGATGGTAGGAGGGAGGGAAGGAAGAGAGAGGGGGAGGGAAGGAAGAGAGAGTGAGGGAATGGAGAGAGAGGGAAGGAGGGAGGGAAGAAGCAGCGGTCGTGGGCAAGTGGTGGCGACCTTTGCTTGGCAAAATATTATCCTACTCGAGTCCAACTTACCTGTAACATGTTGAACAAAGACCTCACACTCGGCGCTCTCAAGGACCCCTACCTCACACTGGAGGTGCTGAGAGGCTCCTACCTCACACTGGAGGGACTGAGGGACTCCTACCTCTCACTGGAGGGACTGAGGGACTCCTACCTCTCACTGGAGGGACTGAGAGACTCCTACCTCTCACTGGAGGGACTGAGGGACTCCTACCTTACACAGGAGGGACTGAGAGATTCCTACCTCTCACTGGAGGGACTGAGGGACTCCTACCTCACACTGGAGGGACTGAGGGACTCCTACCTCTCACTGGAGGTTCTGAGAGGCTCCTACCTCTCACTGGAGGGACTGAGGGACTCCTACCTCTCACTGGAGGGACTGAGGGACTCCTACCTCTCACTGGAAGGACTGAGAGACTCCTACCTCTCACTGGAGGGACTGAGAGACTCCTACCTCTCACTGGAGGGACTCCTACCTTACACAGGAGGGACTGAGAGATTCCTACCTCTCACTGGAGGGACTGAGGGACTCCTACCTCTCACTGGAGGGACTGAGAGACTCCTACCTTACACAGGAGGGACTGAGAGATTCCTACCTCTCACTGGAGGGACTGAGAGATTCCTACCTCTCACTGGAGGGACTGAGAGACTCCTACCTCACACTAGAGGGACTGAGAGACTCCTACCTCTCACTGGAGGGACTGAGAGACTCCTACCTCACACTGGAGGGACTGAGAGACTCCTACCTCTCACTGGAGGGACTGAGAGACTCCTACCTCACACTGGAGGGACTGAGAGACTCCTACCTCTCACTGGAGGGACTGAGGGACTCCTACCTCACACTGGAGGGACTGAGAGACTCCTACCTCTCACTGGAGGGACTGAGAGACTCCTACCTCTCACTGGAGGGACTGAGAGACTCCTACCTCACACTGGAGGGACTGAGAGACTCCTACCTCCCACTGGAGGGACTGAGAGACTCCTACCTCACACTGGAGGGACTGACAGACTCCTACCTCACACTGGAGGGACTGAGAGACTCCTGCCTCTCACTGGAGGGACTGGAGACTCCTACCTCTCACTGGAGGGACTGAGAGACTCCTACCTCTCACTGGAGGGACTGAGAGACTCCTACCTCACACTGGAGGGACTGAGAGACTCCTACCTCTCACTGGAGGGACTGAGGGACTCCTACCTGACACTGGAGGGACTGAGAGACTCCTACCTCTCACTGGAGGGACTGACAGACTCCTACCTGACACTGGAGGGACTGAGAGACTCCTGCCTCTCACTGGAGGGACTGGAGACTCCTACCTCTCACTGGAGGGACTGAGAGACTCCTACCTCTCACTGGAGGGACTAAGAGACTCCTACCTCACACTGGAGGGACTGAGAGACTCCTACCTCTCACTGGAGGGACTGAGGGACTCCTATCTCTCACTAGAGGGGCTGAGAGACTCCTACCTCCCATTGGAGGGACTGAGGGATTCCTACCTGTCACTGGAGGGACTGAGAGACTCCTACCTCCCATTGGAGGGACTGAGGGATTCCTACCTGTCACTGGAGGGACTGAGAGACTCCTACCTCTCACTGGAGGGACTGAGAGACTCCTACCTCTCACTGGAGGGACTGAGAGACTCCTACCTCTCACTGGAGGGACTGAGAGACTCCTACCTCTCACTGGAGGGACTGAGAGACTCCTAGGTAGACTCCTAGAGAGGTAGAAATATACTCACCGGCCTCATAACTCCTCTCTCCCTCACTGAGCCCACCTAGCTACCCTCTTTCCTCACCTCCCCTCTTTCCTCACCTCCCCTCTTTTCCTCTTTATCTCCACCCTCCTATTTCTTCCTGGGACCTCGCTGCACACGGTCCCCCGAGTGCACTAGCATGAAGTAGACGAGGAGAGAGTGCACGCTCCTTCACTCAAAGCGCCAGACGCTGACATGAGACGAGGCAAAAGTGGTGGTCTAGCTTCAGCAACATTGAAAACTAAACCCCATTTTTCGTAAATAGATTTACACAGAAAAAGTATATTAAATCCACAATAGCTATACAAATGAAAATTCTCACTCTTAAACAATTCATTAAATCTAAATACAGGTCTTAACATGTGTCATGTCTATTTTAGTGTTCAATTTTTGTATTTTCCGAGGAAAATACAACGATTTAAGGACATGTTTCTCATCAACAGCCATGAAGCAGTCTGGAGGAGTTCGTCTGGAAGCACCAAATATGGAGTTCCTTAAGGTAGGATCAAATTTATTTTGGGTTAATTATCCTTATATATATATATATTATATATATATATATATATATATATATATATATATATATATATATATATATATTTATATATATATATATATATATATATATATATATATATATATAATATATATATATATGTGTGTGTGTGTGTGTTTTCACCTAGTTGTTTTCACCTAGTTGTGTTTGCGGGGGTTGAGCTTTGCTCTTTCGGCCCGCCTCTCAACTGTCAATCAACTGTTTGCTAACTACTTTTTTTTTTTTTTTTTCCACACCACACACACACACACCCCAGGAAGCAGCCCGTAACAGCTGACTAACTCCCAGGTACCTATTTACTGCTAGGTTACAGGGGCATTCAGGGTGAACGAAACTTTGCCCATTTGTTTCTGTCTCGTGCGGGAATCGAACCCGCGCCACAGAATTACAAGTCCTGCACGCTATCCACCAGGCTACGAGGCCTGTGTGTGTGTGTGTGTGTGTGTGTGTGTGTGTGTGTGTGTGTGTAATTACCTAAGTGTAATTACCTAAGTGTAGTTACAGGATGAGAGCTACGCTCGTGGTGTCCCGTCTTCCCAGCACTCTTTGTCATATAACGCTTTGAAACTACTGACGGTCTTGGCCTCCACCACCTTCTCCCCCAACTTGTTCCAACCGTCTACCACTCTGTTTGGTAGTGTGTGTGTGTGTGTGTGTGTGTGTGTGTGTGTGTGTGTGTGTGTGTGTGTGTGTGTGTGTGTGTGTGTGTGTGTGTGTGTGTGTGTGTGTGTGTGTACTCACCTAGTTGTACTCACCTAGTTGTGCTTGCGGGGGTTGAGCTCTGGCTCTTTGGTCCCGCCTCTCAACCGTCAATCAACAGGTGTACAGTTTCCTGAGCCTAATGGGCTCTATCATATCTACATTTGAAACTGTGTATGGAGTCAGCCTCCACCACATCGCTTCCTAATGCATTCCATTTGTCAACCACTCTGACACTAAAAAAGTTCTTTCTAATATCTCTGTGGCTCATTTGGGCACTCAGCTTCCACCTGTGTCCCCTAGTGCGTGTGCCCCTTGTGTTAAACAGCCTGTCTTTATCAACCCTGTCGATTCCCCTGAGAATCTTGAATGTGGTGATCATGTCCCCCCTAACTCTTCTGTCTTCCAACGAAGTGAGGTTTAATTCCTGCAGTCGCTCCTCGTAGCTCATACCTCTCAGCTCGGGTACTAGTCTGGTGGCAAACCTTTGAACCTTTTCCAGTTTAGTCTTATGCTTGACTAGATAGGGACTCCATGCTGGAGCCGCATACTCCAGGATTGGTCTGACATATGTGGTATATAATGTTCTGAAAGATTCCTTACACAAGTTTCTAAAGGCCGTTCTTATGTTAGCCAACCTGGCATATGCTGCTGATGTTATCCTCTTGATATGAGCTTCAGGGGACAGGTCTGGCGTGATATCAACCCCCAGGTCTTTCTCTCTCTCTGACTCTCTGTGTGTGCGTGTGTGTGTGTGTGTGTGCGTGTGTGTGCGTGTGTGTGTGTGTGCGTGCGTGAGTGTGTGTGTGTGTGTGTGTGTGTGTGTGTGTGTGTGTGTATATGTGTGTGGTGAGCTCCAGCTTCTGGACTCGCCTCCCATCATTTAAATCGAATAACGTACCTCATTTTTAATTCATATCTAATTTATAATTTTTAATTCATTGTTTAATTCACATTGTGGTGATGGGTTGTGGTAGTGGTGGTGCTTCTCAAACATAACCACCTAAGAACTATAGCTGCATCAGAGAGGTTACATTAACCCATGCGCGCCACACCCATTGATATCCAGCCCCACTTACTCCATCCTGTACTCGAGTAAGCAACCTTCGCTTGCAACAGCGGCCCTACACCAGTGCGTCTGCCTAGCACTATATCCTCCATAACTCTACAACCCCATTTCCTTGCCAGATTGTTCGTGTTTTGTTTTTATTTATATTTTAAGAACCCTGCATGTAATTATCTAAATGTTATTGTGTTTTATTTATATGTAGACCTCACTCGTGTCCTTCCCTTCTCTCTGTTTTACTAGTAAATGTAAATTAAGCTGACTTAAGCTCTCTTCAGAAGCTTCTAATTCTCTGGAATCGTCTAATAAAGCTTATATCAAATCAATACTTTAGTACCCGATACTAAGCTGTATAACTGCGTGCCTAACAAGACGAGGGTAAAGCTCAAGTCTAACATTAGATGTCTAACAATAGATGTCTAACAATGTAAGGTATGATATTATGTCTAAGAATGCAAAGGTATGATATTATGTCTAAGAATGCAAAGTATGATATTATGTCTAAGAATGCAAAGGTATGATATTATGTCTAAGAATGCAAGGTATGATATTATGTCTAAGAATGCAAAGGTATGATATTATGTCTAAGAATGCAAGGTATGATATTATGTTTAAGAATGTCAGGTATGATATTATGTCAGACAATGGCAAAGGAAATTTCTGTAAAGTTCAAGCAACTAAAAAATAAATGAAATACTTGAAGAGAATTTCCAGTATTGTGGAAAGATTAACCCAGCCAGAGTTCTGGACTCCGTAATTAATCCAGCTGTTTGGCCTAGCCAGATACGTCAACAAAGCGACCGTTTGATTTAAGCAGAAATGCACAAACCCAAGCACCCCACCTGACCATTAAGGGAATGAGCCTGGCCGATGAGTAAGGAAGAGTAATGAGTGAGTAAGGTAGAGTATGAGTGAGTAAGGTAGAGTAATGAGTGAGTAAGGTAGAGTCATGAGTGAGTAAGGTATAGACTGTTCAGTGAGGAAGGTATACTGTGTATCAGTGATAAAGATTGGCGAAGGGAACAATGCCGATCCCACTCCTGCATTCACAGTCACTTCCCACTATCCCCTCCAACACCCCTCCCTGCACCCACGCCTCCGCACACGCCCCCACACCGACACGCCCGCGCACACTCCCACGCCCACGCACGCTCCCACGCCCACGCATGCTGTAAACCCATCGGGTGCCAGTAAGGAAGACGCAGAAGGAATGAACAATGGAGACGGGTGATCACTTTATGGCCGCGCCAGGGGCACCACCGGCTGTTACAGCGAGGGCAGGGCGGGGAGGGCAGGACGTGGGAGAGCAGGGCAGGGCGGGGCGGGGAGGCTGGGCGTGGGAGGGCAGGGCAGGGCAGGGCGGAGAGGACAGGACACCAGTTGATTGACATTGAGAGGCGGGGACCAAGGAGCCGAAGCTCAAAACCCCCACAAGCACAACAAGGAGAGTACACAAACTGAGCCAAAAATGACACAGTCTACAAGAAACGCCCAGAAGAGCACATCTCGCACCCCTGACACCACAGGAGAGGGGATCGACCACCACCACACACCACTTCTCTCTAAACTTCCAGACTCCAGTTAATGGCTGAAACAAAGTTCCAAACACACACACATACACACACACACACACACACACAACCTCAGGAGACAATGGATCGATACATTT
Organism: Procambarus virginalis; assembly: GCA_020271785.1. NCBI lineage: Eukaryota > Metazoa > Arthropoda > Malacostraca > Decapoda > Cambaridae > Procambarus > Procambarus virginalis. Next base: position 17,038 of record WNGS01087464.1, read on the forward strand.
CTCTGACCGCAATTAAAATTCCTAATGGTGTTTTACTAAATTTACCAGACACGCGGGAATGAGCAGCTTCACTTCGCTGGTGACAGTGTGGACTGACTCTCTCTCTCTCTCTTTTGGGTAGATATTAAGGTGGTTCCAAGGCTCGGTCCGAGCCTTGGAATCATCATGTCCGAGCGGCCCGGTCTCTGAGTAGTCCTCCAGTTTGGCCAACCAGGCTGTTAGACGCGCGCTGCTCGCAGTATGATGTATGAATCACAGCCCCGTTGGTCAAGTATCCTCTATAAACGTTTACCATGTTCCTCATAGAAGAACGTGAGATAGGCAGGGCGCGCACACAGGGAGAGTGTTGAACATTGTTGATCCTTAATGTTGATATAATTCTTAATGGGGATATTTTAAAAGGAGGGAGTAGGTAAGATCCTCATGGTGGGCATGTGGGGGAGTGTCACCCCATCATGGTGGTGTGTGTGGGTGTGTCACCCATCATGGTGGGGGTGTTGGGGGGTTCCGCTCAGCTCCCCGGGGGGCGCCTGTCGACCGTCAGATGGCGGGAAGATCTCATCGCTCAGCGGCCCCGGCGGACAATGTCGCCGCCAGCTAATGAAGGGATAGTGGGTGTAAAGTAGGTTCTCACCCAACTATATCTTCCAGCTCCGGCACTCGACGCTATCACACCATATATTATTCCAGCGAAGAATGGAGCATTCAGTGTCCTACACGTTGAAACGATATCAGTGCATGTATATGCAGTAAATCCCCAGAGAAATGGAAAAGGGAGATGAACGTTTCGGCTGGTTATAGCCGTTGTCAACCCCAGACTGACTGTTGACAACCCCAGTCTGGGGGGGGGAGGGTTGTCAACGGCTCTAATCAGCCGAATTGTTCATGTAGTGTAGTGTATGTTTACAATACACTACAATGTCTTCTCTTGCGGGCCGAGTTTCCACCCCTGGGCCAGAATATCTTCAGTCAGATGGCGCCGAGCTTCTTACTTACGAATTCGTCGAATTCCGTATTGCTGTAATCGTTCTTCACAACAATTTGTCGGATTTATTCGAGTTCGTGATGCGAGCTGCCAAGAAGAGCATGTACGCATCGCACGACCAACATATGCACTAATGACGCTTCTCTATACCTGTTATACCTGTCAGTGCATTCACTCTCATCGTTCATGCATTTTCCTGCATCGACAGTTGGTTTACGATACACGTCTGTGATGAACCTGCCCGAGTTACCCTTAACGAGAACATCGAGGAATGCAATCTGCAATCCTGCATCCTTCGCCTTTCTCAATCGTGAACTTCAAACTTGAGAATTCTTGTTGTTTACCACCAGGAGAGGCTTCGTGATAATGGTACATATTCTCATAATCATTATCACTATCGCTACCCATCACGCTCACCATCATCACTAATGCTAGGAGTAGTATTGCAGCACAAGGTGCATATATGTTGCAACATTTGACCTGCAATTCCATTCACAATTACACTGGTCTCTGGTACACCAATTACAATCACGGGATTAGCTGCGTAGAAGAACTTCATGTAATTGTCTCAAATACCATTAATTACCTTCCAAGTAGCTGCTTCCACTTAACCTTTGACCCCGAGGTGAAGCCAAAGGTCGACTATGTTTACATTTACATATACGACATTCCTAGAGACGTGTCACGTTTTTGTGGCAGCGGGAGGTAGTGGTGGTGGGGAGTACTGGTGCGATGGTGGTGGTTGGGGAGATGGAAGGAGTGAGATAGTGGTGG
>WNGS01087464.1:19796-32753 GCA_020271785.1 Procambarus virginalis
GAGTTCGTGATGCAAGAGCTGCCAGAAAGCATGTACGATTGCACGACCAACATATGCACTAATGACGCTTCTCTTATACCTGTTAGTGCATTCACTCTCATCGTTCATGCATCTTCCTGCATCGACAGCTGGTTTACGATACACGTCTGTGATGAACCTGCCCCGAGTTACCCCTTAACGAGAACATCGAGGAATGCAATCCTGCAATCCTGCATCCTTCGCCTTTCTCAATCGTGAACTTCAACTTGAGAATTCTTGTTGTTTACCACCAGGAGAGGCTTCGTGATAATGGTAACATATTCTCATAATCATTATCACTATCGCTACCCATCACGCTCACCATCATCACTAATGCTAGGAGTATTATTGCAGCACAAGGTGCATATATGACTTGCAACATTTGACCTGCAATTCCATTCACAATTACACTGGTACTCGGGTACACCAATTACAATCACAGGGATTAGCTGCGTAGAAGAACTTCATGTAATTGTCTCAAATACCATTATTACCTTCCAATTAGCTGCTTCCACTTAACCTTTGACCCCGAGGTGAAGCCAAAGTCGACTATGTTTACATTTACAATATACGACATTCCTAGAGACGTGTCACGTTTTTGTGGCAGCGGGAGGTAGTGGTGGTGGGGAGGTACTGGTAGCGATGGTGGTGGTTGGGGAGATGGAAGGAGTGAGATAGTGGTGGGGGAGTATATAATTGAGTGGTGGTGATTGGCCCTGTGTGTGTGTGTGTGTGTGTGTGTGTGTGTGGTGTGTGTGTGTGTGTGTGTGTGTGTGTGTGTGTGTGTGTGTGTGTGTGTGTGTGTGTGTATTCACCTAGTTGTGTTTGCAAGGGTTGAGCTCTGGCTCTTTCGAGAGGAATGACAGGATCACACACATTCCCAGGAAGCAGCCCGGAGCAGCTGTCTAACTCCCAGGTACCTATTTACTGCTAGGTAACAGGGGGCATTCAGGGTGAAAGAAACTCTGCCCATTTGTTTCCGCCATCGCGGGGGATCGATCCCCGATCCACAGGACTACGAATCCCGAGTGCTGTCCACTCAGCCACCAGGCGCCTCTATATGTGTGTGTGCGCGTGCGGTTATCGACTATGCTTACGGAGTATTCAAGGTCCCTGAAAAATCCCTAGGCCTATTGTAAAGGTGCCTAGCAGTCACCCTCGGAAAAATGTTTCCTTACCTTTGTATCTTCTATCCCTTCCTTTCTTCACCCTCTCTCTCTCTCTCTCTCTCTCTCTCTCTCTCTCTCTCTCTCTCTCTCTCTCTCTCTCTCTCTCTCTCTCTCTCTCTCCTGCCCTCATTAAAACACTTCAGAAAAAATATACACAAGAAGCGACGATAATAAATTTGCCCCCCAAGTTCCGAACTATTATAATAATTAGCTGTAGTTTTAGGGCTGAGAAACTACAGAAATTGAGGAATGAGCATCTCTCCTCACCATACTCTTAAGAAGTATTACTACGACCATAAAGAACACGTATAATATATATATATATGTATATATATATATATATATATATATATATATATATATATGTATATATATATATATATATATATATATATATATATGCACTGAATGCGAAGAGGAAAGCTTCAATTATGGACATCGTTCACTAAATGTTCACCTTCATAATAATAGAAGCGGAGTAACCCTTTGATCTTGGTGAAGAGCGCGTCATTACTGCTCTCATATCCTCTCTAATTTACATATTAGCGATGATGGTGCTGATTGTGGATGATTGTGATGATTAGTGGATCATTGCGAGTTGATTACAATTATTAGTGGCTTGTGTGTTGTGTGGGTATGAGATTGTGGTAGAGACTCTCTCTCTCTCTCTCTCTCTCTCTCTCTCTCTCTCTCTCTCTCTCTCTCTCTCTCTCTCTCTCTCTCTCTCTCTCTCTTTCGCTTTCTCTTCCTCCACTCGGCTGGACGGTAGGGCGACGGTCTCGTTTCTTGCAGGTCGGCGTTCAATCCCCGACCGTCCAAGTGGTTGGGCACCATTCCTTTCCTTCCCCGTCCCATCCCAAAGCCTTATCCTGACCCCTTCCCAGTGCTATATTAGTTATAATGGCTTGGCGCTTTATCCTGATAATTTCATTCCATGCCATTCCCTGTACTCGAACTCATAAGACATCTCCCCGTTACTGCAAATCAACGGGGAGATTTAGCCCCACTAACGTGTCCTTGTCTAACTTTGTCACTAACTTACGCCCCCACTAACGTGTCCTTGTCTAACTATGTCACTAACTTACGCCCCCACTAACGTGTCCTTGTCTAACTTTGTCATTAACTTACGCCCCCACTAACGTGTCCTTGTCTAACTATGTCACTAACTTACGCCCCACTAACGTGTCCTTGTCTAACTATGTCACTAACTTACGCCCCCACTAACGTGTCCTTGTCTAACTATGTCACTAACTTACGCCCCCACTAACGTGTCCTTGTCTAACCTTCGGCAGGCGCTGAGCGGGTTCCTGATGATGCTAACGCAAGGAGGGAAGCTGCTCTACATCTCTGACAACGCTGCCGAGTACCTGGGCCACTCTATGGTGAGTCCTTTCACTCTATGGTGAGTCCTTTCACTCTACGGTGAGTCCTCTCACTCTATGGTGAGTCCTCTCACTCTACGATGAGTCCTCTCACTCTATGGTGAGTCCTCTCACTCTATGGTGAGTCCTCTCACTCTATGGTGAGTCCTCTCACTCTATGGTGAGTCCTCTCACTCTATGGTGAGTCCTCTCACTCTATGGTGAGTCCTCTCACTCTACGGTGAGTCCTCTCACTCTACGGTGAGTCCTCTCACTCTATGGTGAGTCCTCTCACTCTATGGTGAGTCCTCTCACTCTACGGTGAGTCCTCTCACTATGGTGAGTCCTCTCACTACGGTGAGTCCTCTCACTCTATGGTGAGTCCTTTCACTCTATGGTGAGTCCTTTCACTCTACGGTGAGTCCTCTCACTCTATGGTGAGTCCTCTCACTCTATGGTGAGTCCTCTCACTCTATGGTGAGTCCTCTCACTCTATGGTGAGTCCTCTCACTCTATGGTGAGTCCTCTCACTCTACGGTGAGTCCTCTCACTATGGTGAGTCCTCTCACTACGGTGAGTCCTCTCACTCTATGGTGAGTCCTCTCACTCATACTGAACGCTCCTCATGACACGTGGCGTTGGTGTGGTTGTGAGTGGGATATGGAGTCTTGAGAGAGCTTACATGTTGCATGTTTGGTGTTAATATTATTATTATTTTTACTAATATTTACATTTTTATGTTAACATGTTCGCGCATCAATAATGTTCACACACACACACATGGGGAGGAGAGGGAGTAAGGGGGAGGAGGAGGAGGAGGAGATGAATAGGGAAGGAGGAGGGGAAGGAGGAGAGGAAGGAGGGGGGGGGGGGTTGAAGGTTAGCAGGGAGGAGTCAGCAGGTAGGGGAGGGGTGGTAACATTGTGATGGTGTTGGGGAACCAATGGCCTCTTCATAATTGGCTGCCTGTTTGTCAGTAATTATCATGTTTCTCTCCCTCGTGTGGTGGTTGTGGTGATGATGGTGTCAATGGTGGCTATGTTGGGGGTAATGGGGTGTGGGTGGGGGATGTGGGTGGGTGAGGGGTGGCGACAATTATCAACAAAACGTGTCCATCACCCTACAACATTGCCCTCTCTCTCTCTCTCCCCCACCCAAACACATTAAAGCAAACTCTATTCATAATTTTAAAACTAGGTATGATAGAGAAATAGAACCGCAGTCATTGCTGTAAACAACCGATGGGATCCAAGAGTCAATGCTCGATCCTGCAGACACAAGTAGGTGAGTACACACACACACACAGCAAAACACGAACGCCTCAGATAACTATCCACTACGCGTTGAAGTCTCCCGCCAACCCTCACGGCGCGTGAGGTGTGATCCAACCCCAAGCAACGCGCGTGAACAGGTGTAACTCTCCTGCCTCGCCTGCAACAGACAGGTCGTGGTGTCGGGTGTGGCCACGACCAGTGCATTAGCATACGAAAGAGGCCGCATGCGGTCTAGTGCTCCAGTAGCAGCAGATATTACGTGGCTTGACTCCATCTCTCCGGTACGGGCGTCCTTCCTGGTGTTCTGGGAGTCTGACCTTCTTCTTGTCCCCCATCACCGTGGTGGGTGTGAAGGGGTCGGCTCTCAGCTTGGCTGTGGCATATTTACACACACAGGAACCCAGGTAACGAGGCTCGTAGGTGTAGAGTAAACCAGGTGTAGAGGCACGTAGGTGTAGAGGGATCCAGGTATAGAAGCACGTTGGTGTAGAGACACGTAGGTGTAGAGGCACCCAGGTATAGAAGCACGTAGGTGTAGAGGCGCGTAGGTGTAGAGGCACGTAGGTGTAGAGGCATCCAGGTATAGAAGCACGTAGGTGTAGAGGCGCGTAGGTGTAGAGGCACGTAGGTGTAGAGGCATCCAGGTATAGAAGCACGTTGGTGTAGAGACACGTAGGTGTAGAGGCACGTAGGTGTAGAGGCATCCAGGTATAGAAGCACGTAGGTGTAGAGGCACCCAGGTATAGAAGCACGTAGGTGTAGAGGCGCGTAGGTGTAGAGGCACGTAGGTGTAGAGGCATCCAGGTATAGAAGCACGTTGGTGTAGAGACACGTAGGTGTAGAGGCACCCAGGTATAGAAGCACGTAGGTGTAGAGGCACCCAGGTATAGAGGCACGTAGGTGTAGAAGGCACGTAGGTGTAGAAGGCACGTAGGTGTAGAAGGCACGTAGGTGTACAAGGCACGTAGGTGTAGAAGGCACGTAGGTGTAGAAGGCACGTACATATACAAGGCACGTAGGTGTAGAAGGCACGTAGGTGTACAAGGCACGTAGGTGTAGAAGGCACGTAGGTGTACAAGGCACGTAGGTGTACAAGGCACGTTGGTGTATGTGTAGAGACATATACACCTACGTGTATATGTCTCATGATATGTACACAGTTATAAAGGTACATAAGTCAAGAACAGAATGTCTGATACACCGGACCCCAAAAATACGTCTAATTTAACTGGCATGTTAAGGAGAGAGAAGTGATACTGGGAGGGCCAGGCTGGCGGGGCTCTTCAACACACACGCTGACGGCTCTGTGCGCGCGGCTGTGTGTTTGTCGTGAGAACTTGTTGATTACACACACATAAGAAGGTCCTTGCTCAGTTACTTTGCTGGTAATACAAGAATAACAGTGTGTGTGTGTGTGTGTGTGTGTGTGTGTGTGTGTGTGTGTGTGTGTGTGTGTGTGTGTGTGTGTGTGTGTGTGTGTGTGTGTCTAGCTGTCTCCCATCCACTACTGCTGCCGGGGGTAATACAGGTGTGTCTCCCACTACTACTGCCACGGGGGTAATACAGGTGTGTCTCTCCCACTACTACTGCCACGGGGTAATACAGGTGTGTGTCTCTCCCACTACTGCTGCCACGGGGGTAATACAGGTGTGTGTGTGTGTGTGTCTTGCTGTCTCCCACCCACTACTGCTGCCACGGAGGTAATACAGGTGTGTGTGTGTCTTGCTGTCTCCCACCCACTACTACTACCACGGGGGTAATACAGGTGTGTGTGTGCTTGACAGGAGGACCTGCTGATCCACGGGGACAGCGTGTACGACATTATTGACAAGCAGGACCACGCTGCCGTACAGGCAGAGCTGGTGAGGGCCGGACACGCCTCCCAACACCTCGACGAAGACCGTCTCTTCCTCTGTCGTATGAACGTCTCCAGGAACGCCAGAAGACAGATGAGGTTCGGCGACCAGAAGGTGAGGCCCGTCCACCAACCTTTGTGTACTGAGGTAATGCCAAGTTTTTCAAATATAAGGCACCAAAATAGACTTATTGCTGCAGTATTAGTGACGAGTTACCGACATAGATGATAGGGTACAGAACTCGACATAGATCGAAGGGTTCTTACAGTTAAGTTTAAGTCTTAAGGCGAGAAAGGCGCCAGAGAGCAGGGCTAAGGGAGCCTGGTGATAATGGCGGCAATCCTGGGTCATGGTAGTAACTGGTGTACTTTATATAATAAGATTATTAACTTGTACTATCATTCTGTGTACTGTGAATACTAGTGTGTCAGAAGCACTAAAATGTGAGTCAAGTAATCTTATATTGGTATAATATTGTGGGTGAACACGGGGCTCCTGTAGCACTAACAGGTGTAATGTGCACTTGCTGAACATAACAGTGTGCTGCATCCCATGGGAATATTACCAGTGTAACGTGAGCACTAGCACTTTACCTTTACCCGCAGGTGGTGCTGGTGGCCGGACACTACCTGTCCTACCTGCCCTTGTGCTCGAGGAACGAGCCGGTGTTCCTGGCCCACTGCACGCCCGTCGCCATGCCGGAGACCAGAGAGAGTGTGGTGCAGGGCGCCACCAACGTCTTCACCTCCGTCCACACCCTCGACATGAAGTTCCTCAACCTCGACAGAAAGTGAGTACTGGCTTGTGTTGCGTCTTCCTTGGGAGTCTTGGGGCGTCTCTCCTTCCCACTCTTGTCCACAATGTCTCCCAAGACGACAGAAAGTGAGTACTGGCTTGTGTTGCGTCTTCTTTGGGAGTCTTGGGGCGTCTCTCCTTCCCTCTCTTGTCCACAATGTCTCCCAAGACGACAGAATGTGAGTACTGGCTTGTGTTGCGTCTTCTTTGGGAGTCTTGGGGCGTCTCTCCTTCCCACTCTTGTCTACAATGTCTCCCAAGACGACAGAAAGTGAGTACTGGCTTGTGTTGCGTCTTCCTTGGGAGTCTTGGAGCGTCTCTCCTTCCCACTCTTGTCTACAATGTCTCCCAAGACGACAGAAAGTGAGTACTGGCTTGTGTTGCGTCTTCCTTGGGAGTCTTGGGGCGTCTCTTCTTCCCTCTCTTGTCCACAATGTCTCCCAAGACGACAGAAACTGAGAACTCAGTACTGGCTTGTGTTACACTTTCCTTGGGGTGTTAGTAAAGTCTCATTCGATGTTTCATTTCATTATGCTCCAAATTCGACAAAATGAGCACCCACTTGTGACGCTGTGCCAGGAGTATTAACCTTAGATTACGACAAACGTAAATTGATGCATAACAACAGTTATGGTCACAGTGTGACTAGCGATAATAAACACCAATTGTGCGTGGGTGTGGCGATGCTTTACCAGGACTACAGGTGATGTCCTCCCACACATACTCCCACACGTTGATGCCACAACCAAAATAAGAACGCCTAAGACATTGTACACAACTACCAAAATCACCCCCACTACTATATATCACCACTATAGTCACAACCACCACCACCACAACTACCACCACTACCACCAGTTCCAAGGTTCCCACGCTCCCCCTCCCCCCCACATCAATATTCATGCATGGGGGGTGTAATGACTGTTCTAACTCCCGCTCCGCCATATGCGAGCGTTTGACACATAGTGGAGCTGTTATGTGATTTGTCTGTCTGTAACCTGCTGAAACATTTACTCTCTGGTACCTGACCTGGTGAATACCAGGTGTGTGGGAAGTGCAGGTGTACTCGCCTAGTTGTGCTGCTTGCTGGGGGGTTGAGCTCTGACTCTTTGGTCCCACCTCAGATGTGTCAGATATATGATGACTACAACAAATGTGGAAAACTGCAGGTGTGGGGGGCTATGGGGAAGTAACACATGCGGAGCTGTCACACCATGAGCAGCTTCGACACACGTCCAAAAATGTACTGTTGCACCCAAAAACCTTTCACGTTTGTATCAATGAATTAGTCCAAATGACAAAATTGTAAATCTATCCAAGCAATGCTAGGCCAAATATACGCTACCTCAGGCCTAAAATATTACATGTATGTCCAATTCTAGGCTCAGGAAAGGTTATGCTTCTGGCTGTGTCTGATCGTGACCTCTACCAAACCTAAGGGTACAAAACAGTGCATTTTTTTGTGCATTCGACCAAATAGTTGAGTTTAAGTACTATAAATTTAGGAGGATGGATTGGGCCTGGTACACCACGTGTACCAGGTGGTACTACGTGTACCAGCAGATGTACCAGCGCAGATGTATCAGATGTGTGTAGGTGTGTGCTTAATGACATGTGTGTGTGTGTATGATCTGCAGGCATATATGTAGCTAAGTGGCACGTATATTTGAAGAGGAAAGCGTGCATTAAGATTCAAATGTTTGCATTAGGAGTCACGTGTGTGTGTGTGTGTGTGTGTGTGTGTGTGTGTGTGTGTGTGTGTGTGTGTGTGTGTGTGTGTGTGTGTGTGTGTGTGTGTGTGTGTGTGTGTGGAATGAGAGTCAGGTGTGTGTATTAGTAAGTGTAGGTGTATGGACATTTTTGGGTGTTGTAATTATCAGAAGAGTAGTTCGTATCAGGTGTGTGGGAAATACTTTAACCCCCCACACTCCGTCACACCCACACACCGTCACCCCCACACTCCGTCACCCCCACACACCCTCACCCCCTCCCCACACACACCATCACCCCCACACTGACGACCAGAGAACGTTCCGCCTGGATAGGCGAGCCGAGCAGAGGTCAGCCATCAGCAGGTCTCTGCTGTGGTGTAAAACAAAGAGAAGATAGCCTTTGGCGGGGTTTTCATGCCGCTTGCTCTTGTTTTGCGTCGAGTAATGGCGGGAGAATCCAGACTGGGGCGCGATCAATTTCGAATTGCTTTTGGCGCGTTTTTCATTCTTTTGTTTAACGGCTCGAGAATCCGGAGCACGGCGCCTCCTTTTCGAATAGATTTTTGTCCATTTTATTCTAGTTTTGTCTATTGAATTTTGTCTATTTTTGGGGCATTTAAAGTTTGTTTAGCATTTTTTCCCTCAGAATGTTCGTGGTATTGCTTCTGTTATTGTTAAAAGTTTTGAAATAGATTTTGATCTCGTATAATCGTTAAGAGGTAATTATATCGTTCAGGGAGTCGTGTACAATCATATTTATAGTGCTAAAATTCGCCAAATAATTAACATGAAAATAACGCTTCTGTAAAAGAAACTGAATTATTAAAATAACCCACATAGCGAGACAGGATACAGAGTCGGAATCACTAAACGTACTTAAATGACCTCTTACGAGATTCGTATCTCTTGCCTCCATCTTGGAGGCGACATTGTCTACATTTATTAAACAATTTATGAGCTCTGAAGCACTATATACGAAGTTGTTTATAACAATAATAACCCTGAGTTGTGACGATTTCCAACATCGCAAACTGTTTAATACATGAAAACAATGACGCCATCATTAAAGATGGACAGGTTTCGTAAGAGGTTAATCCCGGTGGTCTGGGATTCAAGGAGCACTTACGTGTCCACTGCTCTCTTACTGGCTGGTGGCTCTTACTGACTGGTGACTCTTACTGGTTGGTGACTCTTACTGGTTGGTGACTCTTACTGGCTGGTGACTCTTACTGGTTGGTGACTCTTACTGGTTGGTGACTCTTACTGGTTGGTGACTCTTACTGGTTGGTGACTCTTACTGGCTGGTGACTCTTACTGGCTGGTGACTCTTACTGGCTGGTGACTCTTACTGGCTGGTGACTCTTACTGGCTGGTGACTCTTACTGGTTGGTGACTCTTACTGGTGGTGGCTCTTACTGGTTGGTGACTCTTACTGGCTGGTGACTCTTACTGGCTGGTGACTGTTACTGGCTGGTGACTCTTACTGGCTGGTGACTCTTACTGGCTGGTGACTCTTACTGGCTGGTGACTCTTACTGGCTGATGACTCTTACTGGCTGGTGACTCTTACTGGCTGATGACTCTTACTGGCTGGTGACTCTTACTGGCTGGTGACTCTTACTGGCTGGTGACTCTTACTGGCTGGTGACTCTTACTGGCTGGCTACTCTTACTGGCTGGTGACTCTTACTGGCTGGTGACTCTTACTGGCTGGTGACTCTTACTGGCTGGCTACTCTTACTGGCTGGTTGCTAAATGGATGAAGGGTCAAAACCCTGTTTGGTCAATGGACAGATTTTGGCGAGAAGGGACGAGGGAAAAACGGTTAACTATAGATCCAACTAGTTTCATTATTTTTATTATTATTATTATATTATTATTATTATTATTATTATTATTATTATTATTAATTGTTTATTGTTTATTTGTTATATACATGTGTATTAACGCAACCGAGAAGCTGTTAACTAGGTTAGCTGTTAAAGATAAGCTGTTATCTTTAGACCATCATTGTTGACCATCGGGCTTCCTTCAGACCAGGCTTTGGACCTGTCTGGGTCTCCCTTTCAGACCAAGGTTAATGACCTGTCTCGGTCCCTCTTCAGACCAAGGTTGTTGACCTGCCTGGGTCAACAGACCAGGGTTGTTGACCTGCCTGGGTCAACAGACCAGGGTTGTTGACCTGCCTGGGTCAACAGACCAGGGTTGTTGACCTGCCTGGGTCAACAGACCAGGGTTGTTGACCTGTCTGGGTCAACAGACCAGGGTTGTTGACCTGTCTGGGTCAACAGACAAGGGTTGTTGACCTGCCTGGGTCAATAGACCAGGGTTGTTGACCTGTCTGGGTCAACAGACCAGGGTTTGACCTGCCTGGGTCAACAGACCAAGGTTGTTGAAAGTATCAATCTGATTATGGAATATTTTGAGTATTCTTTTAGGTAGGTCGAGCTCATGTGGTTCCAAAATGGTATTAGAAGGACGTCTCAAGAAGCTGGATGAGCATTATAAGACATGTTTAGGTCTTATTAAAGACTTGCGATGTTCGAAACCTCCTGTGTTTGATGCTGACGGAGCTGATGTGTCGAACAATCTGCCAAAGAGTCCAATTTGAGATGGTTTTTGCATAAGCAAAAACGTCAATTTTGAGATGTTTTTCATAACCAGAAGCATTCGAACGTAAACAACCCAACTACCCAATGAAGGTGGACACTCCCTCAGAATTCTGCCCCTGTGGTCGATAGTTAAAATTCTGGGCTATACAATATCCTTTTCTCTACTTACCACTCCGTAAAAAACACGACTGTTTTGCCTCGCCTGAAACGTCACCAACCCAAGCCATCCACCTAACCTATGGAAATCGATCCATTATAATCAATTCTGCATGACAACAATTTCGCTATAATAATTAACAGAGAAGGTGACGACATGAGAAATAATATCTGAGCAACCTTTCAGTGTCAACCAGTAACAATTCGCTGGTTGACTCACGTGAAAAATTTAGACCCTCTCAGAGAGCTTCTTCGACGCGTCCGTCCTCGTCGAAGGTCAGGACCGCACTGAAGGAGCCCAAGGGGCTCTCAAAATAATGGGTTAATATGAAGGAACAAATCAAATAGAGGTTTAGCATGAAGGAAGACAATTATAATAATGGGGTGAACATCAATAAAGACCGAGATCAATATAGACCGAGATCAATACGTACGCTCGTTATTAGCCCGAGTACATATGTAGTCTTGCCCCGCCCTCCTCCTCCAAGGGGACCCCCGTACCTCGCTGCTATGTAGTGCGTCTGGGAGGTCAAGCTCTGTGGTTGACCGGCCTTGTCACCGCTAAGATAGTCTGGAGGGCTACTGCGGGTAGACCGGGCCTCTTTGCCGGTAACTCCGGGTCCATGCGAGTATATGGCCCGTGCCACCAGCTATATGGTAGCCCCCAGGTGTCTGGTCACAGAAAGCATATATATATATATACGTCTCAGCGAGTAGCCTGGAGCCCTAGCGAGTAGCCTGGGGCCCCAGCGAGTAGCCTAGAGCCTTAGCAAGTAGCCTGAAGCCCCAGCAAGTAGCCTGAAGCCTCAGCGAGTAGCCTGGAGCCCCAGCGAGTAGCCTAGAGCCTCAGCAAGTAGCCTGAAGCCCCAACGAGTAGCCTGAAGCCCCAGCGAGTAGCCTGAAGCCCCAGCAAGTACCCTGAAGCCCCAGCGAGTAGCCTGGAGCCCCAGCAAGTAGCCTGAAGCCCCAGCGAGTAGCCTAGAGCCTCAGCAAGTAGCCTGGAGCCCCAGCAAGTAGCCTGGAGCCCCAGCGAGTAGCCTGGAGCACCAGCGAGTAGCCTGGAGCCCCAGCGAGTAGCCTGGAGCCCAGCGAGTAGCCTGGAGCCTCAGCGAGTAGCCTGGAGCCCCAGCGAGTAGCCTGGAGCCCCAGCGAGTAGCCTGGGGCCCCAGCGAGTAGCCTAGAGCCTCAGCGAGTAGCCTAGAGCCCCCAGCGAGTAGCCTAGAGCCTCAGCAAGTAGCCTGAAGCCCCAGCGAGTAGCCTGGAGCCCCAGCGAGTAGCCTGCAGCCCCAGTGAGTAGCCTGGAGCCCCAGAGAGTAGCCTCAGGCCCCAACGAGTAGCCTCAGGCCCCAATGAGTAGCCTGAAACCCACCTCGAGGAGTGTGATGGGGGGCCCCCCGCGGCTAGGGAAGGTGGGAGATAAGCGGGGCACGTCCACGCGGCCAGCCACGCCATCTATCCTCGACCCCTAGAGTGATGACCTCGCTCTTTGTCCACGCTCTCATTCCCACGCGCTCGCACGCCCTCTCCCACGCCCACTACCTCACCTTTTCCCCTCACACTACCTCACCCCTCCTCATACTATCTCTCTCAGGCCTCCTCACAACACCCTCATAACTCTTGATATTTTTCACATTTCTACAACTTTCGTGTCGACAAAAATTGTTTGTTGGTGTAAAAAAAATACAGGTGTTTTTTTTTACACCCATATCCTAACAGGTGTTGACGTAAACATGTGTTTTGACGTTCGTTTCGTTAATCTTCTGGCTCGATATGTTGCCCTAAGCCTGTCTCTTGACAGGTGATTAATTATGCGATGTTTTTCGTACATTTTCTTGACTCTGTAGTAAGACATGTTGTGTTGTTCTTCTGTCCTGAGAGGTGATGATTTAGGCTTGTGTCTTGGCAGGTATTGTCTCAAGTTCGTGTCTTGGAAGGTATTCTCTCAAGTTCGTGTCTGGCAGGTATTGTCTCAAGTTGTGTCTTGGCAGGTGTTGTCTCAAGCTGTG
>WNGS01087464.1:46957-56957 GCA_020271785.1 Procambarus virginalis
TGGTCCTCCAAGAATGTCTCTGGTCCTCCAAGAATGTCTCTGGTCCTCAAGAATGTCTCTGGTCCTCCAAGAATGTCTCTGGTCCTCCAAGAATGTCTCTGGTCCTCCAAGAATGTCTCTGGCCACCTTGAGGTCTGATGCTCGCCGGGATGACAACCTCGGGTTGTACTGTAATGACTTACTAGATGAGTCGTGTGTGTTAGGAAGTTGAAGAACTGTGTACGGCGCAGCCTCCGGGGTCCTTGTCCACACCTCTACCTATCCCTCCACCTATCCCACCACCTATCCCACCACCTATCCCATCCATACTGACACTCAGAATACCTTGCTGGATAATGTGGACTTTATATCTATTTATGTCAGAATTTGAGAATGTTTTAGGATATTTAGTCGGAATTTAGTTGTCTCTCTGTCTCTTTTTGAGTGATTATAAAATTGCGAATCCTGGGACTGTCTACAAGTGTCCAGGGTAATTGTCATATAATTATGTTATAAAAGCATTCTTGCATGCTATTGTTGTTAAAGATTCGCTACCTGGAATGTAAAATTCCAAGTAGCACGGGCTATGGTGAGCCCGTAGGGCTTTTAAATGATGATGCATGCTATTATCCGCAATTTTATTAGCCTAAATATCTTCAGTGATAAGGTGTGACGACTGAATCAGAGGAGTCGCAGCTGTTCTCCCAAGCACCCATGTGGGAGTGTCTCGAGTGGACACAGTCTCAGCAGGTCGAGTCGCAGCTGTTCTCCCAAGCACCCATGTGGGAGTGTCTCGAGTGGACACAGTCTCAGCAGGTCGAGTCGCAGCTGTTCTCCCAAGCACCCATGTGGGAGTGTCTCGAGTGGACACAGTCTCAGCAGGTCGAGTCGCAGCTGTTCTCCCACGCACCCATGCGGGAGTGTCTCGAGTGGACACAGTCTCAGCAGGTCCACAAGTGTTTGAAGAGGAAATGAAGGCATAAGAACAGGAAACTACAAAAAGATCTTTTGGACTAAACGCGTATGTGCTCGGGGTGGAGTATGTGGGGCCTCCAGCAAGTCTCCTGAAGTTCTGATTCTTTTCTCTAGCTTTAAATTTCACTGATGGCTTTTTCTCTATCTCTTGAGTTTGCAATATGCAATTCCATTTAATATATCTATTTGCAACTCCACTTATTATCTCTAACTAGTTTTTCTTATGTGTTCCTGGAAGAGTTTAGGAGGCTTAAGAAGTCTGGCTTGGTGGTCCAAACTTGAGAAATTATTTCTTGTACGACAGTGACTCTTTTCTGGAGGGAATGGTGAGGGTGTTCTGGTGGTCCAGGTCTATATCTCTTGTGCTTCTGGCTGTGTCTTGATCACTGACCAAGGTGGTAGGGGTGTAGCAGTGACGGTGGGCAGCAGAGAAGGTGTAGCAGTGGCGGTGGGCAGCAGAGAAGGTGTAGCAGGGGCGGTGGGCAGCAGAGAAGGTGTAGCAGTGGCGGTGGGCAGCAGAGAAGGTGTAGCAGTGGCGGTGGGCAGCAGAGAAGGTGTAGCAGGGGCGGTGGGCGGCAGAGAAGGTGTAGCAGTGGCGGTGGGCAGCAGAGAAGGTGTAGCAGTGGCGGTGGGCAGCAGAGAAGGTGTAGCAGTGACGGTGGGCAGCAGAGAAGGTGTAGCAGTGGCGGTGGGCAGCAGAGAAGGTGTAGCAGTGACGGTGGGCAGCAGAGAGGGTGTAGCAGTGGCGGTGGGCAGCAGAGAAGGTATAGCAGTGGCGGTGGGCAGCAGAGAAGGTGTAGCAGTGACGGTGGGCAGCAGAGAATGTGTAGCAGTGGCGGTGGGCAGCAGAGAAGGTGTAGCAGTGGCGGTGGGCAGCAGAGAAGGTGTAGCAGTGGCGGTGGGCAGCAGAGAAGGTGTAGCAGGGGCGGTGGGCAGCAGAAAAGGTGTAGCAGTGGCGGTGGGCACCAGAGAAGGTGTAGCAGTGGCGGTGGGCAGCAGAGAAGGTGTAGCAGTGGCGTTGGGCAGCAGAGAAGGTGTAGCAGTGGCGGTGGGCAGCAGAGAAGGTGTAGCAGTGACGGTGGGCAGCAGAGAAGGTGTAGCAGTGGCGGTGGGCAGCAGAGAAGGGTCATGTGGGCGACCTGGGGGTCACCATCGCCCGCAGCGGCTCCGTGAGCGGGAGAAGCAGCAGCAGGTAATCTGCGGCGGCGACGGGGCGGAGGTTCTCATTACCGCCCAGGCACGCACCTTCCCTTCCCAGCCCTTCCTCTCCTCTCCCACCCCCTCCCGGCGCCTCCCACACCCCCTCCCAGCGTCTCCCACACCCCCTCCCAGCGCCTCCCACCCCCTCCCAGCACCTCGCCACTGCAAAAACGTTCATCAAACAGTAAATCAAGGCCGAGGCCCCCGTGTCCGACCCCCGTCATTACTTTGCCTCGACGGGGCAGCCTACAGTCAGGCCCCGCACGCACTCACCCCGCATTGCCCCGCCCCGCTTATTTACGTACACCCTGACCTGACCTCACCCCGCTTCCTTCCCCGCTAGATTCCTGAGCCACCTCAGCACCAAGATGGGCACCAAGATGGGCATCTCAGCACCGAAATGGGCATGTCAGCACCAAGATGGGCACCAAGATGGGCATCTCAGCACCGAGATGGGCATGTCAGCACCAAGATGGGCACCTAGATGGGTATCTCAGCACCGAGCTGGGCATGTCAGCACCAAGATGGGTACCTCAGCATTCGAACATAGAAAGGACAACCCAGCACCAGAGTAGAAACCCAGATGTAATAGCAATAGTTGAAACAAAGCTAAATACTTACTAATGCCATATTTTCCAGATAACAGGAGGCAGCAAAGGAGACATGAATTTTGAAGAGATTATTATTGAGGTTGAAATTATTTATGCATAATACATACCAAGAATCATTGTAGTGGAAGAAGATAAGATTTTGCAGATAAGGAGGCTTACAACACCCCAGAAAGCCACAGAAGAACTGAACAAGAACATGAGGAAATTCCCCAGAGAGTACATAAATACCATGCAAGTTGTGGCTGACAAAAATTTTGGATTCAAAGTTGCTAGAAACAGGAGACTCCAATCTTGGACAAATTGACTAGGAAGCACCTGACCCGAGAGAGGACGAAGAAGACATGTGCAACAAAGCTGATAGATGTGGCAGAAAGAAATTCCTCACCAAAGGAAGACAAGAGCCGGTCGGCCGAGCGGACAGCACGCTGGACTTGTGATCCTGTGATCCTGGGTTCGATCCCAGGCGCCGGCGAGAAACAATGGGAAGAGTTTCTTTCACCCTATGCCCCTGTTACCTAGCAGTAAAATAGGTACCTGGATGTTAGTCAGCTGTCACGGGCTGCTTCCTGGGGGTGGAGGTCTGGTCGAGGACCGGGCCGTGGGGACACTAAAGGCCCGAAATCATCTCAAGATCAAGAAGAAGAAGGAGAACCTCAAGAAGAAGAGGAGAACAAGCAGCAAGGCTATACAGGTCGCTGCCCACAGTGAAATGGACATTGGTAGGGAGGAATAATCAGGGGAAAACGCCAAGTCATTACGACTATAGCACTGGGAAGGGGCCAGGATAAGGATTTGGAATGGGACCGGGGGGGGGGGAGGAATGGTGCCCCAACCACTTGGACGGTCGGGGATTGAACGCCGACCAGCTTGAAGCGAGACCTTCCCTCTACCGTCCAGCCCAAGTGGTTGGGCATGGACAGTGAGAGCGTCACGCTACAAATGTTCATCGGAGCCAGTGACTATCACAACACAGTTCTCAAGAAGACTGTGGGAGGAGGGAGAGAAGGATAGAGTGGAAGACATTCCATAAAGGTGAGGACGAGAAGGTCAGAGAATCCTTAGACAGAATGTCAAGGAAAGAGACCGAGAAAAAAATATGATGGATTACATAGCAAGAAAAATGCAAAAGAAAAAAGCTTAAGAAAACCTCATAGAACCCAGACAGATAAAGAAGCCGAGAAAAAAGAAATTACTCCTGGCTTACAGTCAGTGCTTTCAGGCGAAAAGGAGACGTCGAAGAGCATAGCAGAGAAAGCACAGAAAAGAAGTGAATAGCAGCATATATATAAAATAAGAGGAAAGGAGAGACACAAATTCGTAGAGCAGCGGGGAAGCAGCATTACGCTGACAGCCCAGACCAAGAACCACATTAACCCTCTACCCAGCCACAGTAGGAGGAAGATGTCGGCGACTGACCGCTTCAGAAATAAAAAGGGCGTTGACACACACAAGGAATCACTAGGATGGGTGTCAAGTATTATATATAACCTTCCAGAAAGCTTTCAAGCTATAGAACTATAACTCTTAACCCCACAACAACCAGACCTAAGGTAAGAGAGACTACCAGAAGAATATCCCTGAGCGCAATAGAAGCATCATTGGAGGTACTTATACAATAAGAAAGGTACCTATATATGATGAGTTACAAAGGGAAGGACAGGTTCGCCAAGGATGCTGTAAGACACTGCTCCATCACTCTCTTGACCCTTGATATAATCTTCCACTAATCACTATAGACAGAGGACAGCTACCAGAGGTTTGTAAGGCGGTAATGTGACACTAATATATGATAATGGTGGAAGAACGAAGGCCACTCAACTACACGCCGGCATAATTAACATTTCCGGTAAGGTAGTTGATGGAGAGGAGGAGCGTCTTTGAACTCTCCAAAACAAATGAATTAGATTCTCTAACAAAATCAATATAGAATGAGACCAAAGAGCCAGAGCTCTAAATTTTACTTTACGAACGTATTGAAGGTCAACGACTCGGTGAAAACAGGAAGGAGAGCATTGGACAGTCTTTTTCTAGATACATAATTTGTATAATCTACAGATATAGTCTAGATACAGATATTTTTATAGAAAGCTGTTCCATACAAGAGATCCTATACAAACTAGAGAATACGGCTGATGTTTGCGGTGTGTGTGTGTTAAGTTAGATGAAGGGGTACCTACCAGGAGAGAGACAAAGAGACACAGTGAAGAGGAAAATATCAGAATAGAGAAGATTATAAGGGGAGTGCTACAAGACTATCCTGTTTCTGATATACGCAAACGACACGAAAAGGGAAATAGGTTTTCATATAAATGTTTTATGTTGATGCCAAGCTAATAATAAAAATCCACCAAATGGATTTACTGAGACATATTGCAAAATAAAACCAAACATTTTTCAAAAGCTACTTAAAAATGGTTTCTGGATATAAATCCAAGCAAATACACAGCTTGTAATGGGATTAAGTAGTGAATAGACCTCAGATACAGAATAGAATAAAGTGAGAGAACACGTGACTCCAAACCTGCCTCCAGGGACACACCTGGGCAGGTGACCTCTGAAACATGTGCAAACTGTCCAATGACCAGACACCCTTCAGCAAGCTGGGACAGTTATAATCAAACTGTCAAATGACCAGACACCCTTCAGCAAGCTGGACAGTTTAGAATCATCCAAGAGCTGTATACAGCTTGTGTGAGACTAATCTTATGTACGCTCCCTCCGCATCCAGTCCCACGAAATACAGTCAAACACAAAACAAAACTAGACACGGCCCCAAAGATATGCAACCCGAAGCTCGTTCCTTGGCCGCTAAATCTGCCTTTGAGGTAGCTGAAGCAACAAGACGTGATCACAACATAGAACATCCTAGAGGAAGTAGACAGAATGTTCATACTAATGAACACGACCCTGCCAGCACATTTAGGTGAGCACACGTAGGTTAGTACGGTGGACATCCCAACACCCGGACACCCAACACCCGGACACCCAACACCCGGACACCCAACACCCGAACACCCAACACCCGGACACCCAACACCCGGACACCCAACACCCGGACACCCAACACCCGGACACCCAACACCTGGACACCCAACACCTGGACACCCAACACCTGGACACCCAACACCCGGACACCCAACACCCGGACACCAGACAGACACCCCACACCCAGACACCCAACACCTGGACACCCAACACCCGGACACCCCCACCCGGACACCCAACACTGGACACCCAACACCTGGACACCCAACACTGGACACCAACACCCGGACACCAGACAGACACCCAACACCCGGACACCCAACACCTGGACACCCAACCCAGACACCCGACACCTGGACACCCAACACCCGGACACCCAACACCCGGACACCCAACACCCGGACACCCAACACCCGGACACCCAACCCCGGACACCAACACCCGGACACCCAACACCTGGACACCCAACACCGGACACCCAACACCCGGACACCACAGACACCAACACAAACTCAAGTGTCAGGTATTTCCTTGTTCATCCCAAGACTTGTCGCATTCCTACATCGCCACATCACCCCCCACGCCCCTCCCCCACCTCCCTCCCTCTCCCCTTCCGTTATTCCTGCATCCCCCCCCTCCCCTTCCTCCCCCTCCCCTTCCTCCCCTCTGTCATTCCTGCCTCACCTCGTCACCTCCTGTTCCGCCCCTCCAGAGACATAACCATTCAATTAATGCTCCCCAAAGAAATATCTCGTTGAAAAGCATATATTTATTTCCTCCTTGTCGGCCGTACGATAACATTAATATATATCCGAGAGGGGAACACATTCATATTCAGTTTATTGTTTACATATTGCCAGGCGTCTTGACAGACATGCTGTCGTCTTGTCTATATATTGAGAGCGTTGGGGGCTGACAGTCCCCAAGTGGGCGTGTGAAGGATTGAGACGACATTCGTCTCTTTTTTGTTGTCGTCGGAAGAGTTATCCATAAACACATTTGTATTGTAGTAAATGTTCAGCTGTATCTTCGGTTCAGACCACATTGAACCACTGGTGACGAATTCAGCATTACAGTTCCTGTCCAAACCATATATTAAGCTCTTGAAGGCACGGCTTTTATGTCACCCCACAAGACAGATAAAAGTGACATAATTGTCAGAAACGTAACCCTAACCCAACCCTAACCCAACCCTAACCCAACCCTAACCCAACCCTAACCCAACCCAAACCCACCCTAACACAAGATAAAACCATCTTCACTACAGGCGGACAAAGATCGCGGCTTTGCTCACCAAGAAGTCTCGCGATACCAACCCCCACCCCTAGGAAATGTATATGTTTATCTCTCAGAATGTTTGGTAATATGATTATGTTTGTGATGTGTGTCTATGTATGTATTAACACGATGTACTGAACGGGGTGAGAATAGCTTGAGCTACCTCATCCCTTTGTGTGTATTTTACATCAATAAACTTATTTCAATTTCAATTTCAATTTCAACCCCCACCAACGCCTTAAGAAAAGCGGAAGTTGTCTATGCCTTCACAAGCCCACTTGGGCACTCTCATCAGCCCCGAACCATCACTCAAGATACGGTTTTCCATCGTCGGGGACAGGAAGCCTGGAACAGGAAGCCTGTTAGACCTATCCGGATTCCCCCCTTCCCCTATTCAACGACTGACCGTGCCCACGATGCGACTCACAAAAGTCGACCTACTCCCCAGGTACCCATTTACCACAGGCTGAACCGAGGAAGTCGAACCACGGACCAATCAGTATAGAGTCTGCACTACACTGAATAAGGTGTAGAACACTGCACAAACACCCAGGCTGCATAGTGCATTACATCAACATTACATTACATTACATACACACAACCAGTCCTTCACCAGAGTGCCAGCCTATCACCAGAGTGCCAGCCTATCACCAGAGTGCCAGCCTATCACCAGAGTGCCAGCCTATCACCAGAGTGCCAGCCTATCACCAGAGTGCCAGCCTATCACCAGAGTGCCAGCCCATCACCAGAGTGCCAGCCCATCACCAGAGTGCCAGCCTATCACCAGAGTGCCAGCCTATCACCAGAGTGCCAGCCTATCACCAGAGTGCCAGCCTATCACCAGAGTGCCAGCCTATCACCAGAGTGCCAGCCTATCACCAGAGTGCCAGCCTATCACCAGAGTGCCAGCCTATCACCAGAGTGCCAGCCTATCACCAGAGTGCCAGCCTATCACCAGAGTGCCAGCCTATCACCAGAGTGCCAGCCTATCACCAGAGTGCCAGCCTATCACCAGAGTGCCAGCAAATCACCAGAGTGCCAGCCTATCACCAGAGTGCCAGCAAATCACCAGAGTGCCAGCAAATCACCAGAGTGCCAGCAAATCACCAGAGTGCCAGCAAATCACCAGAGTGCCAGCCCATCACCAGAGTGCCAGCAAATCACCAGAGTGCCAGCCCATCACCAGAGTGCCAGCCCCTCACCAGCAACGTCGAAACACTCAACACACACAACTACACGGCGCCACTGGCTATTGATAATAAAGTGTCCGGCCATACAAGTTAGCATAGTAAGTTAGCAATCACATTAACAAAGCATTCTAATATGATAAATAATATTCACACTATTACATAACAATGACTGGGTCAGTAGCACTCTCAGTAGCAGTCACTGACACACAGTACTACCCCTTCACAGTAACATTCAGTAACAACGACACAGTAACATTAAAAATAACATTAACAGTGACCATAATTACATAATTCAATTACAATGACGCCATCACAGGAGACACATGGCCGGGCTGTGTGTGTGTGTCATGTATCCCACACAGAAGACACATGACCGGCCTGAATAGGCTATATAACAGTCGCAAGGACTCTACCCCGCTGGAAATAGTCTTCCGGATCTCCACCGGATCTGAAACAGTAAGAGATATCCTACCTACAGATATATATATATATATATATATGAATGAAAACTCACACCCCAGAAGTGACTCGAACCCATACTCCCAGGAGCAACGCAACTGGTATGTACAAGACGCCTTAACCACTTGACCATCACGACCGGACAAAATGAGGTGATAGCCGAAGCTATTTGAACCACCTCACCGCCGGCACTCGGATGGTTATCTTGGGCATAGCATTTTACCAAATCACCTCATTCTTTGGGGCACACGTGAGGAACACAAAGGTTTTGTGTTCCTCACGTGTGGAGGTTTTGTGTTCCTCACGTGTGCCCCAAAGAATGAGGTGATTTGGTAAAATGCTATGCCCAAGATAACCATCCGAGTGCCGGCGGTGAGGTGGTTCAAATAGCTTCGGCTATCACCTCATTTTGTCCGGTCGTGATGGTCAAGTGGTTTAAGGCGTCTTGTACATACCAGTTGCGTTGCTCCTGGGAGTATGGGTTCGAGTCACTTCTGGGGTGTGAGTTTTCATTCGCATATAGTCCTGGGGACCATTCAGGCTTGTTCGCATATATATATATATATATATATATATATATATATATATATACATATATATATATATATATATATATATATATATATATATATATATATATATATATATATATATATATATATATATAGCTTCCGTTCCAGCTTCCTTTCCCCGCGAGTTGTCACATATTTCTTCTTCACACACACACACACACACACACACACACCACACACACACACACACACACACACACACACACACACACACACACACACACACACACACACTCTCTCCCACCCTCCCTCCTTTAACCTCTCGCCCCATGATAGCGTTCCCAGGGTGTGTGTGTGTGTGTGTGTGTGTGAGCGGCCTTGCGTGTGCTCCCAGGGGCCCAAGATGCTCCGGGTCCACTCCCAGGACTGACCACCGCCTGCAGCGACCACTTGTGCTGATAAAAAAAAAGGACGGTGGGTGGCTTGAGCGGCCTGAGGCAGTGTGCATCTTCACCACCAGGCGATGTACTCACCTAGTTGTGGTTGCGGGGGTTGAGCTCTGGCTCTTTGGTCCCGCCTTTCAACCGGTAATCAACTGGTGTACAGATTCCTGAGCCTACTGGGCTCTATCATATCTACATTTGAAACTGTGTATGGAGTCAGCCTCCATCACATCACTGACTAATGCATTCGATTTATTAACTACTCTGACACTGAAAAAGTTCTTTCTAATGTCTCTGTGGCTCATTTGGGTACTCAGCTTCCACCTGTGTCCCCCTTGTGCGTGTACCATCTGTGTTTAATAATCCAT
>WNGS01087464.1:59457-68376 GCA_020271785.1 Procambarus virginalis
CACACACACACACTTGTGTAAGGAACCATTCAGAACCTTGTATACTACGTATGTCAGCCCAGTCCTGGAGTATGCAGCCCCAGCATGGAGTTCATAGCTAGTCAAGCATAAAACTAAATTGGAGAAGGCTTAGAGGTTTGACTCCGGACTAGTGGCCTAACTGAGGGGCATGAGCAATGAGGAGAGACTACGGGAATTAAAGCTCACGTCGGTGGAAGACAGGAGAGTTAGAGGGGACATGATCACCACATACAAGATTCTCAAAGGAATTGATAGGGTAGACAAAGACAGATTATTTAACACAAGGGGACACAGGTGGAAATTGAATGCCAAAATGAGCCATTAAGATATTAGAAATAATTTTTTAATGTCAGAGTAGTCAATAAATGGAATGCATTAGGAAGTGATGTGGTGGAGGCTGATTCCATACACAGTTTCAAATGTAGATATGATAAATCCCAGTAGGCTCAGGAACCTGTACACCTGTTGCTCGACGGCTGAGAGGCAGGAGCCCAGAGCCGGAGCTCAACTCCCGCAAGCACAACTAGGTGAGTACAACTTGGTGAGTACCTACACACACACACAGTTGCCAACTAGACAGTGGTCAGTCAGGCTGTGATAACCAATGAAACTATGCAGGTTCTCATGGCTTTCTTAACCCTCCCCGCCCCTCCTTCTCTCCCCCCCCCCACCTCCTTCCCTGATTTTACCTTCCTCTCTCTCATCTCTTCTCCTGGGGTTTTAGTGCCAAGTTTACGATATATAATTTAGCGTCTGAACGTCACGAATTTGGATCATTCAGCTGTTGAGGAAAGGTAGGAGCGCCCGTGTGGCCTGAATATGTTGTACCTTGGGAACCAGGCAAAAAAAAAAACTAATAAAAAAACAAATACTCACACTCACTCACACACACACACTCACACACACACACACACACTCAAACACACTCACACACACACTCACACACACAGATCTGGTTGCATGAGCCTGTGTGGGACTGACCACCGCTCGAAGCAAAAATGATTCCTTAATGCGTATTCAGAGACGCCTCTTAAATCCTGTCGGTACTTGAGTAATGGGTATAATTAGGAAGGGTGATTTGAGGTGGAGTGTCGGAAGGAGGGGTGTGAGATGGGCTGGTTATAGGGGGAGGCCTCTTCATTTGTGGGGGGGAGGGGGAGCAGTTAAGGGTGTTGCTTAGGGTGTCGAAGGTGTCGTAGGGTTCGTAGGGTGTGGAAGGGGGTGTGACACTACTTGCCCCCGAGTCTCACGTCTGGACACCAATGATTGACATAGAAAACACCTGCCAATGGTAAGAGGAGACAAGCGGAGTGCCTCAAGGGATCAGACGCCGCGCCTGTTCTCTACTGGTGTACATAAAAATTAACATTAACAATTAATTAACAATAAATAACAATTATTAATAAATTAACAATAAATAACAATTATTATAAATTAACAATAAATAACAATTAACATTAACAATTATTAACAATAAAAATTAGCATTAACAGTCATCGTTAAAGCTGTGTCTGGGAGAACAAGGCAATTCAAGACCGACAGAAGGCCTATATTGGTTCATACGAAACAACTCCTATTTATTAGACACAGAAATCACAATAACGTGATGTATCAATGAACAAATCACAAAGGGCCGTGACGAGGATTCGAACCTACGTTCGAGAGGATGAGAGTCGTTCCTCGTCACGGCACTTGTGGATTTGTTCAACTCCTATTTATATCCACCCAAACACCTTCATATGTCTAACCTTCGCTGGAACAATACAATTATCCACCTTATTATGTTGCTTGGTAACTTGTTTCATAGATAAAAAAAACAAACCATCACTCAAGTCACGTTTTAAGAATGCATAGAACTCTTATATATTTTACTAATAAATATGAAAATATTTTTATTGTGTGACAGTCTTAGGGCAGTCGCTCACAACCGTATGGTCCCGGGTTCCGTTCCTGGGCAGGACGAGAGGTTAGGACACAGTTCCTTACACCCGATGCCTCTATTGATTGATGAAGATAAAGCCACACAAAGGTGGCACGGGCATGAATAGCCCGTAAGATGCCTCTATTAACCTGTCTGTGAACATGTACCCGAGAGATGTAGGTGGCATCCTAGGGAAGGTCGGGGGGGGATATATATATATATATATATATATATATATAATATATATATATATATATATATATTATATATATAATATAGTATATATATATGATTATATATATATATGTAATTATATATAGGCTATATAAGATTTGATAGTATTTATAGTATATTATGTATATATATATATATATATATATATATATATATATATATATATATGTGTATATATATATATATATGTATATATATATATTGTATATATATATGTATATATATATATATATATATATATATATATATATAATATATATATATATAATATATATATATATATATAGTTTTACAGAGAAACACACACACAAATATATAACAATTAAGACAGATCAGCGTTCGAAGACCTCGTCCAGCTCCTCGGAGGGTTGGGTGCGTACCCAGGATACAGCACGCATTTCCCCTCTGCACCATATATATATATATATATATATATATATATATATATATATATATATATATATATATATATATATATTATATATTATATATATATATATCGAAAGCAATACTAGAAAGAATTTCTCTGCAAAACTGGGGAGAGGGAAGGGAAATAATAGGTTTGAGTTCCAGGAGTCAATAATCTGAAGATGATTCAACTCCGCTCAGAGGGAATGGTAACATTAACAAATGTATTTTAGGCTTAACTGACAGACCAGCCTCTCAATACAATTGGTTGGTGCGTCGGGCAATTCAACCCGTCCTCTGACCAAGTCCATTCCATCCAGCGGTCGACCCTACAGACGCATTCATATATTTTACATGCTGTTTAATTCAAAACGGAGGTGTTCTCAAATATAAATTATTATATTATATTATATTATAATAACATATTGTGCATATATAGGCATAGGTTAGGTTAGGTGTTTAGTTCTGTTGGCGATTATTTGTATTTGTAGTACGTGGGTGAGCATTTACAGCGTTGTGGTTCGAACACCATTCGTCAGTGAAGCACTTGTTCCGAAGTGTTCGGACGTCATCAGTGTGAGTCGTGGTAAACCGTTTTTCATTCATAAACAGCTGGGGTTTGGCGGGTGGATGGAATGGGACTTTGGACTTTGTTTGGAGGACGGGCTGTCACCCGGCAAACCCACTGTTTACAAATGAAAAAACGGTTTACACACGACTCACACTGATGACGTTCGAACACTTCCGGAACAAGTGCTTCCTGACGATTTGTCGAACCACAACGCTGTAAATGCTTCACCCACGTACTACAATACAAATAATCGCCAACAGAACCTAAACACGTGACATAACCAACGCCTAACTTTACTTTACGATTTAATATATAAAAATATTAACTTATGAGAACAAACCAATTTTAACACAGAAAAAACTGATGAATAAATTGGAGGGGTAGGGGGGAGGAGGAAAGGCCGCCGCTCTAACGAGCCTGGCCAGAGGACGGG
Source organism: Procambarus virginalis (assembly GCA_020271785.1). Taxonomy (NCBI): domain Eukaryota; kingdom Metazoa; phylum Arthropoda; class Malacostraca; order Decapoda; family Cambaridae; genus Procambarus; species Procambarus virginalis. The sequence continues at coordinate 63,046 of WNGS01087464.1, forward strand.
TTGTTTGGGCACTGTTTCCTTACTCCCAGTGCTGTCGGACTCCCCACTCCCTGTGCTGCTGTGCTTCCCACTCCCTGTGCTGCTGTGCTCCCCACTCCCTGTGCTGCTGTGCTCCCCACTCCCTGTGCTGCTTCAGAAAATGGGCACATTAGTGTAAATCTATCGCCTGATCGTGTTCTAGGGAACACCATGTAATGTCCACCCTTGCAGCTAGCTGTGAAGGGAAGAGCTGTGAGCCAGCACCCGAGAGCTAGAGGACAACTCCTGCCCCCCCTTGATCTGCTCCAGCAACATATAGGAGGTAATACTTTGTGGTGTAAAGACCCAGACTGGAGACGTGACTTTTCAATCTGTTTGGATCCAATGGGTTGTTGGTGATGGCATTGTGTTGTTTTGATGATTGTAGTGGTGGTGATGGTGGGTTTCACAATGGTGGTTCTGTGGGTCAAGGTCCCCGCGGCCCGGTCTCTGACCAGGTTTCCTGGTTAGGTAGTGGTAGTGGTGGCGGTGGTAGTGGTGTGGAGGGTGGTAGTAGTGGTGGTAGTGGTTGTAGAAGTGATAATGGTGGTGATAGCAAATCCATTTACAGGCAAGGAAGCTGTTTCCTTGCCGCAAAAGTATTTGTTGACATCATCTGCACGACTTCTACAACCACAACACACACCATCACTACCACCACCACTACCACCATCACTACCTACCACCACCACCACCAGTAACCACCACACAATTACTACTCCTACTTTCCCCATGTTTAATTCTAGTCAATAATTCCGTACCATTTGAGTGCAACAGTAAGCTAACTATAGCGGTCATTAGGCGCTAATCAATTGATGAACTTTGACCTTGTGAAACATATATAAAAAACGAACTAATAAACAAAGAAAGAAAAAATATATGTATAGACATTATAAATTCGTGAATAAACTTATAAACCAATAAAAATCAGTGATAAACCAATACAAATTCACAGTCAACCACATAAAATCACAAATAAACCAATATATAAACTCCAAAATAATGTTTATAAATTGAATCTGGTGTGGACATGGGGTCCCGCGCGCCGTTTTCTATAAGTGATAGTGTTTGTAGTAAGGAGTTATCACTCCGTTTTTATGGGGGACCTTCTCTGTCACGTCCCGAGTTCTCGCGTATGTTTATTCACGGACCGTCATACTAATTATAACGAAAGCGGGCTGTAATTATCGAGGTAAACAAGGCAGTTGATAGTTATCTCGTTTTTCCCCTCCTTTGCGTGGAGGATTACTTAAGAACTCTCCATTTCGACAGGTTCGTGAAAACTGGTGAGGTTTTATAAGCAAGGTGCGCAGCCCGTTTTCCATGAAAATTTGTTGAGATCTTTTTCCTGTGTGTGTGGTGTGTGGTGTGTGTGTGTGTGGTGGGGTGTGTGTTGTGGTGATGTGTGTGTGTGTGTGTGTGTGTGTGTGTGTGTGTGTGGGTATGGGTGGGTTGGGTTGGTGTGTGTTTGTGTGGGGGTGTGTTGGGTATGGGGTGGGTGGTGTGGGTATGGGTGGGTGGTGGTGGGTGTGTGGGTGTATGGGTGGGTGTGTGTGGGTGGGTGTGAGTGTGGGTGTGGGTGTTGCGCGCGCGCGTGTGTGTGTGTGTGGTCTGCGAGGTCTATCAGGTAAACTAAGCTCTATAAATATAAGTTAACTTCTTTTTGTGGGAGGACCGACTACTTTTTATGTACTTGTAAGTATTAGTTTCACTGAAATTGGTGATAAGTGACCTGTTTAGTACACTGGAGGACCTCACTAAGTCACCTCAGCTCCAGGGAAGGTCAAACTGTCAGTACGGCCCGTGTTCAAGAGCCAGATTCACGAACAGTTACGATAGCACTTACGAATCTGTCCATCTTTTCTCAATCTTTGGGCGGCTTGTTTACAATTATTAAACAGTTAATGAGCTCCGAAGCACCAGAAGGCTGTTTATAACAAAAACAACAGTTGATTGGGGAGTTTTCATGCTTGGTAAACTGTTTAATAAATGTAACCAAAGCTATCAAAGAGTGAGTTAAGATGCACACGTTCGTAAGTACTTGCGTAACTGCTTCGTGAATCTGGCCCAAGATTGTCAAACCCCAAACAGTAGGACATTAGAGGTTTAAGAGCACAGTTTGTAGAGTTAGCTGGTACTTCTCGCTGAGGCAGGCAGGAGTTGCTGGGAAGAGTTGCGTTCTGCCTTAGTGGAGCACCTGATGGTAAGTGTAAGTGGAGCGCCAGGAAGGTTAATGTGGAGCGTAAGTACTCACCTAATTGTGTTTGCGGGGGGTTGAGCTCTGGCTCTTTGGTCCCGCCTCTCAACTAAGTGGAGCCCCCGGGAAGGTCAGTGTGTGCGCGTTACACAGGTCAAGTATGTGTAGTGAGGGTGCCGCCAGAGGGCAGGTCACCAGGTCGGGCGGGTTCCCACGGTGTGGTCAGCAGCGGCTGCACCTGACGAGGGCTCAGGGCTCCTAAATTGTGGGTAGTTTGTTCTCCCCCCCCCCCCCACCCCCGCTCTCCTCCTTCCCTACGCTACCCCCTGACATCCCCCCCTCCCCCCACCCCCCCCTCCCTCTGACCTTTTCTTGAAGCAAGGAAATAGGTAGAGTGAGGAACCATCTCTCAATCATTCCCTATTCCACGTAAAAAAAAGCATATCTCATTTTGGTCATACTCTTGGGAGGGAGGCATGGGAGGGTGGCAGGGAGGGGAGGAGAGAGTAGTAGGTAAGGGGTAGGTAAGGAAGGAGGGCGGGTAGGGGGGTAGGTGGGGGAGGGAGGAACGCACGATCTCAGAGTGCCGTGTATAGAGCGCGGCGCTCAACGATGGTCAGATCAGCCCCCCATGATCAAGGAATGGGGGGGGTAGTGGGGTGAGGGGAGGAGGAGGGGTGATGAGGTGCAGCTCTCATGTGGTGGGGGTGTTGCAAAATGGGGGAGGGGGGGGGAAGCTCCATTGCATGTTGGGTGGAGGGGTCCACCCGCTACCCCTAACCTGCCCTCACTGACCACTGTCCCTCCCCCCCACTCCCTATTCCCGCACCATTCTGTCTGTCCGTCTGTCGAAGCCCTGGAGAACCGTCATGTGGCAGGGGTTCGAGGCCTCCTGGTGATCCAAGAGGCAACTGACTGACGGAAGCTTGTGGAACACCGCAAGCAACACTGCCGAAACTTATATATATTATATATATATATATATATATAATATATATATATATATATAATATATCTAATTAATATATATCTATATATATATATAAAGCTTCATTTAAATAGCGCGTCTATATATAACCGCCGGTGTTCTATATGGGAGTCAGCAGACATGGACACCAGCGGCAGACGGGTCGGGCAGCTGTCATCTGTGTCCGGTGTTCACCTGTCACCACCTCTGGGGTCATCAGACACCTGTCATCACCTCTGGGGGTCACTACACACTGTGGGGTCACCACTACACACCTGTCACCACCCCTGGGATCACCAGGACTACCTTCCCACGCGTCAGGCTCGGCTTCTCGTCACGCCCCAAGACAAATTGAGGTTCAAATAACAATGATAATCTCGCAGATACAATCGGCTCGCTGCTAGAAAAAGGCCTGATTGTAGGCGTAGCGGGAGAGATCAGTAGTCCACGGCAGGGCACGGCAGGGCACGGCAGGCCACAGCAGTCCATTGCATGGCCACGGCAGGCCACAGCAGGCCCACGGCAGGCCACGGCAGGCCACGGCAGAGCCACGGCAGGCCCACGGCATGCCACGGCAGGGCACAGTAGACCCAGCCGTCGACTTTCCCGCTCGTAATGATACGGTAACCCATCCAATCAGAAACATGAGGGCCACCAGCACCGGGAGTGCCATTCGGGGGTTCGTTCGACTGGCAATTCAGTCTTACGAAGGAGCTGTTGTTTCATGCTCAATATCTCGATACACTGTAACCCCATGAAATGTTCCCACGTGGAGGAGATTTGTATAATTTGAACCAAAAAAAACTGAAAAATTTGACCTCAAAGAATGTTATCATTGAGATTGAGGTAAATTACACCTTATCCGCGGTAATAGCACAGTAAGAATATGTGAACGAAGAATGAGAACTAAAGAATTAATCAAACTGCAGAAGGCATTTGACTCATGAAAAGATATCTGCTACCCAGCTATACTCATTCGTATTCATGTCTAACCTTCGCTTGAAACAACATAGTGGTCCCAGGTTTGACATACTACTTAGTAATTTGATTTAGCGTAAATTACCCCCCCCCCCCCCCCCTTTGATTCTGGATTACTAATGACCTGAGATCTCTCTCAGTGTTCAAAGAGAACTTGATTAACAACCTTTAAGGATACCTGAATCAACCAGGCTGTGATTCATTAGTCAGGCTGGAGAAATTTAGATTTAGAGAAACCTGGGTAAATACCGGTTGAGAAATAGGGGGTTGTTGATTCGTGGAATAAACTGCAGGGATGGCTTTGATTGTTTCAAGCGCAGTTTAAAACCTATATAGTCCTCCTATATAGTATATAGGAGGCAAAAGCAAAACCCTGAAACTGCCGCAACAATTCAGAACTCTCAGGATTAACTTTGGGATTAACTCTCAGGATTAATCGGGTTCACTGTAAAGGTTCAAGTACCAAGGTGTAGTGTAAGGGTGAGAGGATTAGGCGGGGAGAGGGTGTACTAGGGTGGAGAAAAAGGGTGCAAGGGTGTGGGGATGGGGGGAGAGGGGGGGAATAAAGGGTAATGTTAACAAACGAACACATGTACACAAAGACCCTCTTCTGTAGGACGCCACCTCAACCTATTTTGGTGTCCGGAGATTCACTATTTTGAGAGATAGGCGCATGTGGAATAGTGAACAAAGGGGGTGAGAGGGTGAGGGGGTGGAAGGAATGGTATATGTGGTTGTGGGAGGTTGAAATGATGAGGGAAGGAGGGTTGTGGTGGTTGATGGTGGTTGAGAAGGGAGGGTTATGGCTTATTTCAGTTGACAGGGGGTGTGTGACTCACCTAGTTGTACTCACCTAGTTGTGTTTGCGGGGGTTGAGCTCTGGCTGTTTGGTCCCGCCTCTCAACCGTCAATCAACAGGAGGGACCTGTGTGGTTGTGGGGGGCTGAGAGGTTGTATATGTGGTGGTGGGGGGTTAGCCTGTGTGGGGGGGGGGCAGAGAGTGGTTGTGGGGGGTGAATGTAGCTTGGCATTCCAGGTAATTAGTAAGTGTCCGATTATCACGGGATAGTTCCGTTCCTCAACTGGGCCCCGGTGAACACACTCCTGCCATTACTGACCACTTTGTCCTGCCAGTACTGGCCACTTTGTGTGTCAATATTGACCTCTGCGC
>WNGS01087464.1:78663-90852 GCA_020271785.1 Procambarus virginalis
AGCTGACTGTTGCACTCAAATGGTACGGAATTATTGACTAGAATTAAACATGGGGAAAGTAGGAGTAGTAATTGTGATGGTGGTTACTGGTGGTGGTGGTGGTAAGGTAGTGATGGTGGTAGTGGTGGTGGTGGTGGTTGTAGAAGTCGTGCAGATGATGTCAACAAATACTTTTGCTCCTGTAAATGGATTTGCTATCACCACCATTACCACTTCTACAACCACTACCACCACTACTACCACCATCACCACCAATACACTACCACCGCCACCACAACCACTACCTAACCAGGAGACCTGCTCAGAGACCGGGCCGCGGGGACCTTGACCCACGGAACCACCATTATGAAACCCACCACCATCACCACCACTACAATTATCAAAACAACACAATGCCATCACCAACAACCCATTGGATCCAAACGAGATTGAAAAGTCACGTCTCCAGTCTGGGTCTTTACACCACAAAGTATTACCTCCTATATGTTGCTGGAGCAGATCAAGGTCTGAGAACAAGATTATAGTCATCTGGAAGCTTCAAACTTGCGACCACGTGAAAGCCACTGTACGTAATTGGGGCCGTCGGATAGCCTGAATTCTTTATCTGTAGTCCTTTGTAAGTAGTTCCTATTGATTTTGAATCTTCCGCCAATTGACTTTATCCGACTGGATTTCCCAGTAGTAGATTTTATGACGCTTTAGATGCTTTAAATACTGTACTATTTTCTTGAGCAGCTGGTATGAAATACTACGACTTTACAAAGTGATGTATTAACCACTTGGAGATCTTTGAGAGTATTTATAGTATGTGAAAGCTCCTTAAATGATAAGTCTTAGTGCCTTTAAAGTGTTTGTGGCTTTTTGGAATATACGTTCGTAAATAAGCCGTGGAACTTTGAGGGCCTTGTGGCTCTATAAGCATATATTGATGTGATTTGTGTCTCTAAAATGTGTTAATTTAGTAACTGGTGCTAGAGCACTATACTGAGTTATTTATGGTCCCCTTTACGAGTTTCTATAAGTTTCTAGAGTACTCATTCTGCCATGCTGGAAGCCTCTGTGATTGCAAGACACACTCTGCAGTGTCTCTAAATATAACGTGACATTTACAAAATCCCACGTTAAATTTAAATGCCAGAATGCCATACTGTAAATTGTGTATGACACCTTGTAACCTTTTGTAAGTGACGCGAGACTGTTCAGTTCTCCAAGTACGTCCGCCACTAGACGTCTCTAAAAGCATATGCTGCACGTGTATTCTCTATTGAGATAAATTTAACTTCTCATGCTGTGAGACGCTCTAGTTGCCGTTTTAAGTAATTTATCGAAAGAAGACGCCATGACCTTTCGCATGAAACATGGCGCACTGGATGTCTCAAAGAGAGATCCGATGCTCTTAAGAGCCTCTAGGTATGGAGTTACAAACTAGAAATATCTTTTTTGGGGGGCAACTTCTAGCATTGCTGGAAGCCTCTGTTAATGACTGCCTCTATGCTGGAAACTCATCCCAGAAAATTTGAAGCATCGTGAAGACTCTATATACGACGTGATGAGTTCCATATACGAAGTGATAAGCTCTATATACGAGGTGATAAGCTATGTAAACACGGTGATAAATGAACTTAGACAAAACACAAAAGGAACATTTCTTTAGTTTCTTTAGTAACATAAGTTTTCACCACCGTCAAACGCAGTGAAAAGGACAGAGATCGTTACAGTGTTGAAATCTGCGTCCTTATGGAGGAGTTGACAGAAGTTGACAGGAGTTGACAGAAGGTCGGGGATGCCGAGAACTCGTCCGATTCTGTTGGTAACGCGCGTGACTGTGATTGGCCTGTTATCATGCAAGACTAACAGCTCCGTTATCTACATCGACCGTTACCGAGGCCGTAACTATGTTGTGTGTATTCTCCTATTAAGGACGATGTCTTCCTAGAGTCCTTAGGTACAACCTGTATGATACAGCCTGTATGATACAGCCTGTATGATACAGCCTGTATCATACAGCCTGTATGATACAGCCTGTATGATAGAGCCTCTATGATACAGCCTGTATGATACAGCCTGTATGATAGAGCCTCTATGATACAGCCTGTATGATACAGCCTGTATGATAGAGCCTCTATGATACAGTCTGTATGATACAGCCTGTGTGATACAGCCTGTGTGATACAGCCTGTATGATACAGCCTCTATGATACAGTCTGTATGATACAGCCTGAATTATATAGCTTAAAGAAATAGCTAAACAAAATCATGGAACATATTGTATTATGGAAATTATTCATACTGAGATATATAGATACTTGCTTACGCCTCTGAATTGTATATATATATATATTTTGTCTGTGTATTTGTATAGTATTTAGTGTTTGTGTATTTGTCTAGTAAGTAGTGTTTGTGTGTTTGTACAGAGAGAAAACCTCAATATTGCTGAAACTGGCACACATTGTTTTGCTTCTCTGTTTTCTTGTTGTGAAAGATTTAAAAGGCAATTTTTTTTAGGTGCTAAGAACAGAACTATATATATATATATATATATATATATATATATATATATATATATATATATATATATATATATATATATATATATATATATATAATTGCGTATTTACGTACTATGAAGCACCAGTGTGAAGCTTTTGTGACAATAAACTATTAATTTGTATGTTTTTTTTATGGTTGAACCTTTGAGTATAGAGGATGACTAAAAAAAATATGTTCATGTATTTTCACTCACACACACACACACACACACACACACACACACACACACACAGATCCAAGAGCCAATGCTCGATCCTGCAAGCACAAATAGGTAAGTACAAATAGGTAAGTACACACACACACACACACACACACAAACACACACACACACACACACACATACATACACACACAAACACACTTCTTCACTGCGGTCAGTAAGACCGAAGAGAGGGGGACATGATCGAAACATGCATGATCCTCACAAGGACTGAAAAGGTAGATTGGATAGATATTTTTATATTTAACAGCTGATCTATCTCATATGAGATAGATATGATTGGAAACCGGAAACAGATGAGTCGTAGCTTTGTCGTAGAGGCACGGAAGCTTTTCTTCTGTGATAGTGAATAACAGGATGAACAAGATGGTGAACTACAGACAGTGAGAGAACTAAAATGAACGATATATGCTCCTTCAAGCGTATGTTCTATAAACGACATGATTGGATGATTGTATCAACCGACTAGTAGCTGGAAAGGCGGGGCCCTAGAGCTGAAGACTGACATGCTGGCATATTTTGGTGAGTATATAGATACTCTTTCACATTGGCCATTACCATAATTACTCATTCTGCACCATGCTCACCATCACTACAACATGACGACCACCATCACTATCACCACCACCACCACTATCACCACCACCATCACCACCAACACTATCACCACCATCACTATCACCACCATCACTATCACCACTATCACCACCCCCACCACTATCACCACCACTACCACCACCACTATCACCACCACTACCACCACCACCACCACCACTATCACCACCACCACTATCACCACCACCACCACCACTATCACCACCACCATCACCACCAACACTATCACCACCATCACTATCACCACCATCACTATCACCACTATCACCACCCCCACCACTATCACCACCACTACCACCACCACTATCACCACCACTACCACCACCACCACCACCACTATCACCACCACCACTATCACCACCACCATCACCACTATCACCACCACCATCACCACTATCACCACCACCACCACCAGTGTGTGAACCCTGAAGCACTACGTGATTTAGTATAACAATATCAACCTCGGGTTGTGGGGTTCCGAGGCTCCTGAACTGTTTAATAAACATAAACAAAGCCGCCACGAATGAGGAAAGATGTAGCGGTTTCGTATGTGCTAATCTAAAGACTTAATGAGCCCACCAGACACTGAGAATCACCGCAGTCAGTTGACCAGTTAGGAANGACTCTACTGGCTGGTGACTCTTACTGGCTGGTGACTCTTACTGGTTGGTGACTCTTACTGTTGGTGACTCTTACTGGCTGGTGACTCTTACTGGTGGTGACTCTTACTGGTGGTGACTCTTACTGGCTGGTGACTCTTACTGGCTGGTGACTCTTAGTGGCTGGTGACTCTTACTGGCTGGTGACTCTTAGTGGCTGGTGACTCTTACTGGCTGGTGGCTAAATGGATGAAGGGTCAAAACCCTGTTTGGTCAATGGACAGATTTTGGCGAGAAGGGACGAGGTGAACAACGGTTAACTATAGATCCAACTAGTTTTATTATTTATTATTAATTATTATTATTATTATTTTATTATTATTATTATTATTATTATTATAATTGTTATTGTTTATTTGTTATATACATGTGTATTAACGCAACCGAGAAGCTGTTAACTAGGTTAGCTGTTAAAGATAAGCTGTTATCTTTAGACCATCATTGTTGACCATCGGGCTTCCTTCAGACCAGGCTTTTGGACCTGTCTGGGTCTCCCTTTCAGACCAAGGTTAATGACCTGTCTCGGTCCCTCTTCAGACCAAGGTTGTTGACCTGCCTGGGTCAACAGACCAAGGTTGTTGACCTGCCTGGGTCAACAGACCAGGGTTGTTCACCTGTCTGGGTCAACAGACCAAGGTTGTTGAAAGTATCAATCTGATTATGGAATATTTTGAGTATTCTTTTAGGTAGGTCGAGCTCATGTGGTTCCAAAATGGTATTAGAAAGACGTCTCAAGAAGCTGGATGAGCATTATAAGACACGTTTAGGTCATATTAAAGACTTGCGATGTTCGAAACGTCCTGTGTTTGATGCTGACGGAGCTGACGTTTCGAACAATCTGCCAAAGAGTCCGATTTGAGGTGGTTTTTGCATAAGCAAAAACGTCAATTTTGAGATGTTTTTCATAACCAGAAGCATTCGAACGTAAACAACCCAACTACCAAAGAAGGTGGACACTCCCTCAGAATTCTGCCCCTGTGGTCGATAGTTAAAATTCTGGGCTATAGAATATCCCTTTTCTCTACTTACCACTCCGTAAAAAACACGACTGTTTTGCCTCGCCTGAAACGTCACCAACTCAAGCCATCCACCTAACCTATGGAGATCGATCCATTATAATCAATTCTGCATGACAACAATTTCGCTATAATAATTAACAGAGAAGGTGACGACATGAGAAATAATATCTGAGCAACCTTTCAGTGTCAACCAGTAACAATTCGCTGGTTGACTCACGTGAAAAATTTAGACCCTCTCAGAGAGCTTCTTCGACGCGTCCGTCCTCGTCGAAGGTCAGGACCGCACTGAAGGATCCCAAAGGGCTCTCAAAATAATGGGTTAATATGAAGGAACAAATTAAATAGTGGTTTAGCATGAAGGAAGACAATTATAATAATGGGGTGAACATCAATAAAGACCGAGATCAATATAGACCGAGATCAATACGTACGCTCGTTATTAGCCCGAGTACATATGTAGTCTTGCCCCGCCCTCCTCCTCCAAGGGGACCCCCGTACCTCGCTGCTATGTAGTGCGTCTGGGAGGTCAAGCTCTGTGGTTGACCGGCCTTGTCACCGCTAAGATAGTCTGGAGGGCTACTGCGGGTAGACCGGGCCTCTTTGCCGGTAACTCCGGGTCCATGCGAGTATATGGCCCGTGCCACCAGCTATATGGTAGCCCCCAGGTGTCTGGTCACAGAAAGCATATATATATATATATATACGTCTCAGCGAGTAGCCTGGAGCCCTAGCGAGTAGCCTGGGGCCCCAGCGAGTAGCCTAGAGCCTTAGCAAGTAGCCTGAAGCCCCAGCAAGTAGCCTGAAGCCTCAGCGAGTAGCCTGGAGCCCCAGCGAGTAGCCTAGAGCCTCAGCAAGTAGCCTGAAGCCCCAACGAGTAGCCTGAAGCCCCAGCGAGTAGCCTGAAGCCCCAGCAAGTACCCTGAAGCCCCAGCGAGTAGCCTGGAGCCCCAGCAAGTAGCCTGAAGCCCCAGCGAGTAGCCTAGAGCCTCAGCAAGTAGCCTGGAGCCCCAGCAAGTAGCCTGGAGCCCCAGCGAGTAGCCTGAAGCCCCAGCGAGTAGCCTGGGGCCCCAGCGAGTAGCCTGGAGCCCCAGCGAGTAGCCTGGAGCACCAGCGAGTAGCCTGGAGCCCCAGCGAGTAGCCTGGAGCCCCAGCGAGTAGCCTGGAGCCTCAGCGAGTAGCCTGGAGCCCCAGCGAGTAGCCTGGAGCCCCAGCGAGTAGCCTGGGGCCCCAGCGAGTAGCCTAGAGCCTCAGCGAGTAGCCTAGAGCCCCCAGCGAGTAGCCTAGAGCCTCAGCAAGTAGCCTGGGGCCCCAGCGAGTAGCCTAGAGCCTCAGCAAGTAGCCTGCAGCCCCAGTGAGTAGCCTGGGGCCCCAGAGAGTAGCCTCAGGCCCCAACGAGTAGCCTCAGGCCCCAATGAGTAGCCTGAAACCCACCTCGAGGAGTGTGATGGGGGGCCCCCCGCGGCTAGGGAAGGTGGGAGATAAGCGGGGCACGTCCACGCGGCCAGCCACGCCATCTATCCTCGACCCCTAGAGTGATGACCTCGCTCTTTGTCCACGCTCTCATTCCCACGCGCTCGCACGCCCTCTCCCACGCCCACTACCTCACCCTTTTCCCCTCACACTACCTCACCCCTCCTCATACTATCTCTCTCAGGCCTCCTCACAACACCCTCATAACTCTTGATATTTTTTACATTTCTACAACTTTCGTGTCGACGAAAATTGTAGAAATGTAGAAACACCCGTGGCTACAGGTGTTTTTTTTTACACCCATATCCTAACAGGTGTTGACGTAAAACATGTGTTTTGACGTTCGTTTCGTTAATCTTCTGGCTCGATATGTTGCCCTAAGCCTGTCTCTTGACAAGTGATTAATTATACGATGTTTTTCGTACATTTTCTTGACTCTGTAGTAAGACATGTTGTGTTGTTCTTCTGTCCTGAGAAGTGATGATTTAGGCTCGTGTCTTGGCAGGTATTGTCTCAAGTTCGTGTCTTGGAAGGCATTCTCTCAAGTTCGTGTCTTGGCAGGTATTGTCTCAAGTTCGTGTCTTGGCAGGTGTTGTCTCAAGTTCGTGTCTTGGAAGGTATTCTCTCAAGTTCGTGTCTTGGCAGGTATTGTCTCAAGCTTGTGTCTTGGCAGGTGTTGTCTCAAGCTCGTGTCTTGACAGGTGTTGTCTCAAGCTCGTGTCTTGACAGGTGTTGTCTCAAGCTTATATCTTAACAGGTGTTGTCTCAAGCTTATATTCGAAGAGGTGATATCTCAAACAATTATTTACCTTAACAACTTAACTAAATATATTTTATTTACAAAGCAGTCGACTGCGCATGCGCGGACTGATGAAACTTGTGGACAGAAAACACCCGCTTTTCAAGCTGGCAATACGGCTTGAAATAAATAGGGCAATACCCTATTTATGCATTACTCAATCCAATATAAAAAAATCAATACATTGATGTATTTTATTGTGGTTTTATCTTTTAATATCTAATTAAACACAAAATAGAAATGGGGAAGATTTGATGTTTTGTTTGTGTGTGTGTGTCGGCAGCGGGGAGTTCCACCTTGGGTACAGTCGGTCGTCCTTGGCGGGGGTGTCGTGGTACCACCTCCTGCACCCTGAGAATATGAGGGAGGCCCAGACCAAGCACCGCCTCAGTGAGTATACCTCTCTAGTATACCTCTATCTCCCTGGGTTATACCTCCTTTTTCTCTACCTATTGGCTCTATACCTCCTTAGTTATACCTGCCATGGATGAATCTGCTTGCATTTTATTTTTTCTATATTTCCTTGACAAAAGCCCTCCTAGGCTGTAGTTAATTTCCGCTGCTGGTCCACCTGTCCAGTTTTGGTCGGCTTGAGTTATGTAGATAACTAATAAGAATCTTTCACATAGGTGTTGACAGAATATAGGTAGCTTAGTGAAAATGGGTAAACAGAGTGTCAGGCTGGCACTTGGCTCTGTTACTTGAAGATAAATATATGTTTCACAGTCACAACGAGTGAGCAAGACAGGTCGTGCATCCTGCTGGTGCGTCTGCAGGCTGCAGGAGGCACGTGGCGCTGGGTCCACTGCGTCCTGCAGGTGAAGGATGCCGCCGACTCCAGCCAACAGACGGGGCAGAGCACACAGGTCAGCAACAGTAGCAGCAGCAACAGCAGCAGTAGCAGCAGCAGTAACAACAACAGCAGTAACAGCAGCAGCACCGGCAGCAGCAGCAGCACACAACAGCAGCAGCAGCCAGTGATCGTGGCCACCAACCAGGTCTTGGGAGAGAAGGAGGCGGCGGTACTACGAGCCAACTCGTGGCTCTATCACTACTACACCATGCAGTCCAAACTCCAGTATGGCCTTGCCTACGATGCCCACGCTCAGAGGGTCCACGCCTACTACCCTCAGGTCATGACCTACCAGGTACGTTGCTTCATGGTAACAACCACCACCTTGGTCCACCACCACTACCCCCAGGTCATGACCTACCAGGTAATCTTTAGAACTGTTTCTGTTTACATATGTAAAATAATAATTTCCTCTAGAGTCAAGGTATTTTCGTACTGCTAAACTTAAACAGCTGTCAGCTGTTCCATTTGAGGAGAAACTTAAAATAATTTAATGTGTCTAGACAATAGGCCACAATTGCACTCTGTGAGTTTTTTGAAATTTTATAGTGTTCTTACTTTTCTGCCAATTTTGTTTAAATGGAACTTAGACCCTCCTCATATCTCAATATGGTAGTTGTAATATCCGAGCCAGACCCCCCAGGCCACGCTCGAGGAGTAGAAGAACTCTTGAAACCCTTCCCAGGTATCCTGAATGCTTTTGAGAACGAATTGTTTCATATTGTAAAACTGACTCTGAGGGTATATCATTTATTTCCTAAATTCCAGGAATTGCCATTCTTATCATAACTTAAAGAGACAGCAATAATGGGCTGTATGGCACCTTTGTTTACCCTTATTAAGTGTTGTATATTTTGTACATCCTGCGTGTGTTAATGTCTTAAATTGAGTTTTCAATCCAAATGAGGTTCCTATTAAATTTTATGGCAAAGCCATTAATATTTAATAACATATTTAAATTAAATTAGACATGCAAGGATCTCCCTGAAATATTGATACGAGATCAGTCCTGTGTCAGACTATTTTGACTGCTCAAGGAGCAACCTCTACATTCAAATAATACACAGAATTTTAACACTAAAATCCCAGCATACAAAAATATTAGGTACTATGAAAAGTAGCAGAACACAAACACCCCTTTTCTATGTTTGGGTTGGTTAGATTAGATTAGTAGCTTCGTTTCACCTATTTTATTAGTCCATTTTTTTGTCCATTGTATCAACTCAAGAGGACGGGCTGCGAGGAGTAAAGACATTTGTTGTTGTTGTTGTTAAAGATTCACTACCTGGAACAAAGTTCCAAGTAGCACGGGCTATGGTGAGCCCGTAAGTAAAGACATGCTAGAAAGCCTGAGTGGGGCTCCCGGACAGGCCCCCAGCTTTTAACACTTTCCCTATATTGCAACTAATGATATTAACTTCAATATGTTAGGTGAGATTTAACATCATAAGTAGGCTAGGGTGCCTGCATTATTAAGATTACTTTCAACTTTACGGCCCTACCTGTATTTCTAGATTACCTTAGGTAGGTCAACTGTTAGTCATATTCATCTTTGGAAAATTACTAGAAAGTAACAAGGTTCTGTAAACATATAACACAACCACACCAACAGGTAACAAGCCCCAATTAGCAGGTAATGATCCCGAACCAGAAGGTAATGAGCCTCTACCAACAACAGGTAACAAGTGCCTCACAAACAGGTTACGAACCCCAACCAACAGATAACGAGCCCCCATCCACTGGTAACAACCCCCCCCCAACATGTAACGAGTCCCACCACCAGGTAACGAGTCCCACTACCAGGTAACGAGTCCCACCACCAGGTAACGAGTCCCACTACCAGGTAACGAGTCCCACCACCAGGTAACGAGTCCCACCACCAGGTAACGAGTCCCACCACCAGGTAACGAGTCCCACTACCAGGTAACGAGTCCCACCACCAGGTAACGAGTCCCCACCAGCAGGCAATAAGCACCCAGAAACAGACAACAAGCCTCCACCAGGTCTGTACAAGAGTTCATTTGAGTATTGATGAAAGAATAAAGTGGCCAACTTGAGACGCAAGAGAGAGAGGGGTAAGAACGCTCTCCTGTCTTGTGAGGATGACCAGTGTGTACCTCAACCACCTCTGCTCTCTGATAGCCCATCAAGATCACTTAAAACTATTAAAAAACACTACAGTATTTTTTTCCACTCATGGGCTGATGGATATATGGTAGCTTCGTGCGATCAATTTAAGTTACGCTTGGTTTTAAGCCTCGTTCAAGGGTTTGGGTCCTTGTTCAAGGGTTTGGGTCCTTGTTCAAGAGTTTATGTCCTTGTTCAAGGGGCCACTCACCTGATACACACACACGTGAGCAGGGTCGTGCATCAAAAGCCATGTGGATCAACACATCATATCCAAGTCAGTATCAGGACCCTGGGAGTGTTCACCTGAGACCTGAACCTCAGGCCTCGTCTCGTCCCATCCTCGACATCTCATATGGCGTGTGCAATGCATTGGGTGAAACAGCTTTATTCTAGGAGACTTCGCTAGCGGCGTGACGTAGGAAGAGTACTCTGGGTAGTCTGGAACTTCTTGTGTCGGGGACGCCTTCCAGGGCGCTTCCAGGTGTTGTTCCAGCTCCGGGGACGCCGCCCCCTTGTGCACAGCCGCCCCTGGAGCCGCCCTTACAGGCACGGGAGCCGCCACCGCCACCCCGCCGCCCTCAGATACGCCATGTGATGACATGGGCGTTAATGGAGACTTGCGCTTTATTTCCGTTGGTGATTCTGAGGCTCTGGTAGTTCGGGAGGATCCTGAGTGGGCGTGGGTGGTGTGGGCGTGCGGCGTGGGGGCGTGGTTGCTGTGGGCGTGGGAGTTGGCGTGGGAGGAGTCGTAGTAGCCCCAGGCGGGGTCCCGAGGTAGTCTAGGCCGTGTTGGAGGCGGACGGAGTAGTGGTGATGGTAGTGTTGAAGGTGGGCGTAGGCGGTGGGCGTGGCCAGGGAGTACGGGGCGTGGTGGGCGGAGGCCGGGTAGCCCTGGTGGGCGTGGGGGTAGGCCCCGCCGTTAAGAGAAGCGGAACTCATGTAGGAGGCTGTTGAAGCATCACCCTGTGGAGACCAACACACTCGATCAAATCCACAAGGGCCCTGACGAGGATCGAACCTGCGCCGGGAGCATCCCGGACGTTCATTTGATGCATCACGTTAGTGTGATCTCTCATAGTACTCACCCACTCACCCACTCACCCATACCCAACAACCCAAACCCACAGTCATGAGTCCCTGCCTCTGGACAGCTGTAACACTCATGGCAATTTCAAAGCATCAAATGACCGTATACAAGAGCAACTAGTACTATCACCTTCATCATATGACTGGTCGTCTAAAATCAACAGCAAATTAAGGAATGTATTAGGACGGAAAGCGTAGCGTGGAGTGGGCGGAGCTGTGGGGGCAGGCGGGTGGGAGGTAGTGGGTGGGAGGAGGCGTGTGGGTGGGAGGAGGCTGTGGGTGGGAGAGCATCTAACCAGACCTTGGCAAGGAATGTGTACAGTCAACACTGACGCCACTCACACTCACACGCACACACTCCACACTCCCCCAAACACTCACACTAAACTAAGTCGCCTCACTCATATCCCTCCTTCCTCCCTTCCATTCCCTTCCCGTTCGACTCCCTCCCGCGTATTAGATCCAAACTTCAAATTAAAGAAAGGAGTCAGAGTCTGAGGAAGAGGTGCCTTGGCGGCCGGACGGACTCCACGGTATTTCGGGGAAACAATGTCTTCAAGCGAGTCTCCCGCCGGCGTTCCCAAGGGCGGTCTTTATCACAATGTACAAAGAACGATATTATCTCAAACGCAATTCTATGTATATTTATATACACTTCATGGATAAAAGCCCTAACAGAAAAACGTTAATAAAGCTCTTCTCAGGAAAAGCTTATGTGAAATGTGAAAAATATGAAATCTTGGAACTCAAATGTGAGTTATATTTAAGTATATTTAATTCATAAACCT
>WNGS01087469.1:0-10188 GCA_020271785.1 Procambarus virginalis
CCAGCAGAGTTTTGGCGTTTACGACTTCGGCGGGTAGGCGGTTCTACGGGTTAATAACTCATATGGGAGAAAAAGCATCTCCTGTTTCCTATCCAACATTCTGGCTTGTTGAGTTGAACCCGTTGCTCCTTGTTCGTGTAACATCTGACCTGTTGAAGACATTGGCCTGATCGACAATTGTTTAGTATTTTAAAGGTTTCTATGAAGTCCGCCCTGTCATGCCTGGTTTGTGGTGTTAGAACTGTGGCCCTCAACCGTTCCTGATACACAGATGACTAAGCTCTGGTATGATTTTTGTCGTAAGACATAGCTCAATAGCTCTGGTAAGACATGGCCCCCAGAGCAGCTATGTCTTTCTGAAGATGAGGTCTTCGTGCCTGGATGCAATAATTCATGTGGGGGCGCACCAGCTACAGTCTAAGTAGACCTAGGCGTGCGGTTACACAACTGGTCGGGGTCCGGTTACACAACTGGTCGGGGTCCGGTTACACAACTGGTCGGGGTCCGGTTACACAACTGGTCGGGGTCCGGTTACACAACTGGTCGGGGTCCGGTTACACAACTGGTCGGGGCTCCGGGGGTGTCATTTGGGCTTCAAGTTGCATTACCCTAGCTCTTTGTGTAATGAAATTATAAAATAAAGTTAGATATATATTCACACGTACTAAAAGAATAGGGGTGGTAGAAGAAGATATCAGTGTTCAGTGAGGATCCACAAGGTCTTCTCTGGTACTCTTTATTTTCTTCTCTGAGGCTATGGGTCCCTACACTTGCACCAGAGGTGGTACCCCTTTTAGGTTAAAAATTTATATATTATATATATATATAATATATATTATATATATATATATATATATATATATATATCTATATATATATATATATATATATAGTATATATATATATGTGTAAGTATATTATATATGTGTGTGTGTGCAGAAATAATATTAATAAAACAATTAACATCGTGTAGTGTACTCTATATATCAAAATATATTACTTTGAAACCCGTATCAGTCACTAAAAAAAAAATTGGGCTACTCTTATTAGAATTTCGCTACTTTTAGACCGTCAGCTCGCTACTTTCAGCAATTTGGACCTGGCAACCCTGAGTGGTATTAGGTACTGTACTTTGTGTTCGTCATGTTACTCTGTTCTGTTACTACTTCATACACACACGAATATTGGAAGATATTCATGTGCTGTACCCAGACTTTACTAGTGCAGGTTAATAGATCATCCTTACACTTCATGTTCTCTCTTGATTCCATGTATGACTAACCATCCTGTGAGATGCAGATATTATATCAACTTATAGCTAGTTTTTGATCTACACTCTGTAATCCTTCGTATAGAATAGGGTAGCAGCACATTACTGTGTATACTTAAGCTTGTTAATAATTATTTTTTTTATTCTAAACTTATCAAATTTGTGTCCACTGTTTCGTGTTAATATATTAACACACTATTGGTGGATAAAGTAAAGCCAGGGAGGAACACCGGGGAGCGAATAATAGAGGGATAAGTGAACGTTGACCAGTGCGATAACATTAAACTGTGTAAAACGTAACTATTAACATGTGGCTGGGTATAGCCTTGGTAAACAGAGCGGGCATGACGTCACGGTCACAACGCCCCGTGATTGGTCACAAGGGTCAATTGCGTCACTTGTTTTCATGTTGTGATTGGTGGTTGGCAGCGATGTCTGGTCCTCCAGCACACCACCGGGTTATTACTTAACCCACCAAGTCATTATGTCTCCAGTCCGCTATTGTCACCCGTAGAGACATCCGCTTATCTTTATAGCTTATTCGAAATGCTATAATTTTATTATTATTTGCCAAGTTTTGAAAGTTTTTGACGCGTTATGGTGATGAGATTGTGAAATAGTTTATACTCGGCGACCTCTGCGTGTGTTAGTGTAAACAGAAAGATGGCAGATTTCGATGCCATCAACACCATCGAGAGGGATGAGGAGGATAATTCTTCCTCGTCCCTAGAGTCCTACACACAGACGCCTGAGCCTGTCATCATAAGAGGTGCAGGCAACATTACCGTGTAAGTGAGGGAGTATTTAAGACTCGCAAGGCGGCCAGTGTGATCTAGTATGGTGTCATTGTCTCCCCAATAGGGCCTGGAGCTGGAGCTTTGCCCTCGCAACTTTCTGCAACATATGGGTCTGTAAGGAATATTTAACAAGGCTCTTATGCACATGTAACTAACAAGAACATTTTAATGAAGTGTGTTCAGTGCTTTGCTTGAATATCACATATTTCCAGAGACTTGAAAAGTTTATCACATCCACTTCTTAAACTTTTCTGTACTGTGGGTGATTCATGTATTCAATTTTGTATTCTACTAGGATGATTTGTGCAAAAATAAGCACAGTTGTTCATATCAAAAGCATCAAGATTTATGTTTAAACATGTCGGTACAGGGGTGAAGCGAGTCTGCTTATTTTTCTGTGGTAAAGAGTTTGTTCATAAGTTTCATTAGGTGTGTTCAGCACTGACGTGACGAGTGATATACTGCTTGGTTTAAATTTTGCCATAAAAGTTGACAGGGATATAAAATAATACAAAATAATTGGGCAATACACTGGAAGGCTGGTGTCCAGCCAGACTGCAGTAAATCTATAAAAAAAAAACTGGTACTATATTTAAGCTCTGAATAGCTAGGCAGAGTACATAAACTAACTTAAATATTTAATAAAGGGAAAAACATTTGATAATGTAGAACAATTATAGAGATGTATGAATTAGTTATTTTACATTGTGCTGTTTTAAAGGTAACAAGGTAAGTAGCCACAGTGTTTTCCCGCCTCTAAATTTTGTCCTTGTCTATTGTTTGAAAATTTGCTAAAATGACCTTTTTTTTAAGGAAGCCCATCACTTTCTTAAAAATAATTTAAGAATTGGCTGTTTGATAAATCTTTATCTAATCTATACTGTATATGTATGCTGGTTACTAGCTCATTGGGTGTTCATCTATTTGAGTTTACATATATGGGCTCTTCATTAATTTTTTAACTTGATTTGTAAAAACAGTACAAATAAAAACTTATCCCATAACCAAATAGTGCAGAATTTTTTTTGAGACTAATAAGTTCATCTTCAATATGCAGACGATGAGTCACAATAACGTAGCTAAAGATATCATTACCAAACCACACATCAGAAAATGGAGAAACAATGATGTTTTGGTCTGCCCTGGACCATTATCAAGTTGATATGAAGTCTATGCGATAGAAAATTTGGAATGCATATTGGTCATAATTTAGGGACTGTAACTGCATGGAAATGTGAAATCTTTTATACATGACCTCTTATGAATTGAAAATGGCAGTGATACTTTAAGTTGTAATTACTGTACAGTACTTAAATTTTACTTTTGCTGTAGTACTGTATGTAGGAGTATTGGTATAATGTGATGTATTTAATCAGTGGCTTATTTTCATTACAGGTTTGGCCTAAGTAACCGCTTTTGTCGAGATTTCCCAAGTGCATTGACTGGCAGATTAGCTCCAGAAGAATTTACAGGCTCAGTAGGGCGTGTAAACACAGTTCTCAGGAAGACACTACCAGTATCTGCTCGATGGCTTCTCTGTGGCTGCTGCTTCTGTTTGTGTACCTGTGGTTGTTCTCTTTGGCCAGTAATATGCCTTAGTAAAAGGGTATGTGATGGATAATAATTTTCTGGCTAATGCAGTTGCTTTATTAACACTGATCTGTAGTTGTCTTGTGTTCCTGGGAGTACAGTATCCAGCACATCGGTTTGAATTCTCCTCATGGACCCTACCAATTTTCTTATTTATAAACACTATTAAGTAACATCAAAATTAATCACATAACTGGGGCAAAATACATTACTGCATCACTTCACTATTGACATCGTACACTACTGCTTAACACTGCATCATGGACATGGTGTGCTATTGCTTCTCATCACATCATGGACATGGTGTGCTATTGCTTCTCATCACATCATGGACATGGTGTGCTATTGCTTCTCATCACATTATGGACATGAGAAAAATAGAGGCTGATGTTTACTTTTTCAGTTTTAAGGTTATTAGTTCTGATGAGATTGATTTTTCATGTTTGATCTGCAGTAGGTTTTTTTAGTTAGGTGGAGGATTTCTCTTTGTTGTTTTAAGCTTAATTGTTTGTTTTGAATCAAGTATTTTTTTTTTTAGATTATGGTCATTAAATGATAGATTTAAAAAGACTATGGTCGTGATATAACAATATACTCGTTTACAGCAGAAAGACTACATACTTCTGTGAAATTGTTTCCATAGTGGGAGTGCTGTAGTCATTCGACTCAGAAAAATTTAATTGAATCCTATTGAGTACAAAGAGAAACTTGAGAGTACCTTCATTCACTGCATATGTAGTTTGGGTCTATTATTAGGGTTACATGGCTTTGCAGTCACACAAACATGTTATCAAGTGCACATTTTCAGTAGTATGAGTCAAAAGTTTATAATTTGTCCTGTAGAAGATATTTGTATTTCCCTGATTTGCTAATGGCAAGCTTAGTTTCATGGCCCCTTATGGTGGGTGCACTATCAAGAGATTTGTCTGCATTCCTGACACTTGCACATGCATTGCCTACATGACAGAACCTACATGCACAAATCCTTTCAGTTAATGGACATCCTGCAAACGGTAAAGATTGGCCTCAAAAGTGCCTCCGTGATTCACTTCATTACCCAGCTAGTAGAACATTAAAATATTATTAGTGAATGTTTATGCTTTAAATAGCAAACTAAATGATGGCTGAACTATTACGAATATTGAAGTGGTTAGCTGAAGGCATATTGGTAGGTAGCGTTGGCTTAGGAGCACCACCTTTTGTCATTTCGTGCATTTAAAAAGTAAGGAATTTGAGCAAGAAAAATCTGCTGCACTTGTCAAAACCACTACAGCAGTATCACAAACTTTGTACAAAGTTTGAGCGCTTCCCAGGATTTGTAATTTAACATACCATTCCTGATTTCATCTATTATCTATATCTATTCCTATTTCATTCTCCTCTAACCCTGGCTTTCATTGTCCAGCCAAAAACCTGATTTTCTTTACTCGCAACATTTTTGTTTTTTTGCATAAATTCTTAAAAAAAAAAGGCGCAGTCAAGTCTTTCAAATATTCATTTGCATTTAATTTTCTGAATATATTTCATCAATACTTATGGCTTTCCCCACATTATTGCTTCTGTGCTGATGTGCATATTCTTTCCATAGGCATATTCTTTATGCAGGCGAAGAGTCACAATAACGTGGCTGAAGTATGTTGACCAGACCACACACTAGAAGTTGAAGGGACGACGACGTTTCGGTCCGTCCTGGACCATTCTCAAGTCGCTTGTGGTCAAGTCATTCTCAAGTCACAAGCGACTTGAGAATGGTCCAGGACGGACCGAAACGTCGTTGTCCCTTCAACTTCTAGTGTGTGGTCTGGTCAGCATATTCTTTTTCACTCCAGCAAAATCAATCATGTTTACAATTTGAACTGTTATCAATTCCATTCATCTCACTTTTTCAGTGCTTCCTCCAGCTTTATTTCTTCTTAACCAGTTAACATTCTTCCATTTCTATATATATAATATAGGTGTCTGAAATAAATTAGGCTTGGTGCCTGCTTTTGGTAATAACTTCTGAAATGTGTTAATTTTTCTTTCAAGCTCCTCATTCACTCATTTCACTGCTGAACATGTATTTTAGTCTCGTCTTGCTACAATTTTTTTTCCCCCATCCCTGTACAGTATATCTCTTGCATGACACTGTTTTGTCTGTCCACTAAAATAATAAAAATAACAATGT
The DNA here is from genome assembly GCA_020271785.1 of Procambarus virginalis. Lineage (NCBI taxonomy): Eukaryota > Metazoa > Arthropoda > Malacostraca > Decapoda > Cambaridae > Procambarus > Procambarus virginalis. The sequence continues at coordinate 5,825 of WNGS01087469.1, forward strand.
CTATGCAGTATATAAAAACACATTTGATACATGATAGTGGAGAATTAACAGGTAATAAAGTTAAATTATATGAAGCCACTAATGTGTAGTGTGTTTAAGGTACTGTACAGTATAATGTAAACATAATTAGGCAATTTATTTATAAGTTTAATGGGGTAGCACTTAATACTAAACAAGGAGTAAGTGAATATGATTTCATTTTTAAGAGATTTAGCAAATGACTTAAAATTTGTGATATTTAGAAACTGGTTTTTAGCAACAGTTCAAATATAGTATTAATTGTTTACAATACCAGCAAAACAGATTAACATGTTGGATGAGGAAATAAGTAAAATTGCTTACATAATGTTAGATGTTTAGTTTATTTCTTAAACTGAGAGAAGTACAGTTCTTAATTTAATTTGAGAGGACATTTTCAGTTTAAGGACCTTTTAACAGAAGCTGAACCGTCTTGCAAATTTAGTCGTACTCTTGGAATATCAATTAGATATTTATTTCTTGTATGGTGCCTATCTGTTCTGTTACAGCCCTCTAGAAAGTGTTTAAGGTCATGATTAATATTGCAAATCAGAATTCTATAGATATTGAGTACACTTGGAACTGTATGAAATGACATGATATTTAGCATACTCATGGATTTCAGGAATGGTACTGAATGCTGTATAGGATTAGTTTGTTATTGTTCTAATTGCTGATTTATGTTTAGTAATTAAGGGTCAAAGAGTCTTTTAAGGAGTCGTAGATCCCTAAGCATAGATGCCATAGGTGAGTTATGGATAGACAAGTAATTGGATTTAAGAGAATACCTACTGTTTTAAAAACTTTTTCGGTTATATTTTGTATGTCACAGTTGAAATTGTTTGTTGTCGATATGAACACCAAGGATTTTTCCATTTACTCTCACAATTTGAGTAATCTTAATTCTTAGTTCAATTCCATTGGTGGGCATATTTCCAGACAATAAATAATACATTTTTTAGTGTTAAGTGCAAATTTAACTGCCACAAGTCAACATTATTTTAGTAATGTGTTCACTGTATTACAGTGTATTTAGGATTAGTGGGTTACTATTTTAAGAAAATGGAAGTTGTCATTAGCAAGTATAATTGACTTCACGTATTAAGTTGTATTTGGTAGAATGTGAATTAGAAAGAGGAGTGGACCAAGTACCCTGTGGAACACCATGTTAATTAGTAGTGTGGGAGAAGTAGCATCATTCACAGTAATATACTGATGCATGTCATTGAGGCAAGATTGAAGGTATTGACAAGAGTGAATTCCAATGCCATAGTATTTTAGTTTGAGAAGGTTATTCAGGTTAACAATTTGCTCCGAGGACATTATTGGGTGGGAAATTTGACTGGGGCAGTACATCCGTCAAATGATAATGCAGGTGTCATAAGGCCAGCTCTGCAGGGATAGAAACCTCACATAGAGCAGGTCAACAAATAGAGCTACGAGGGGCAATCATTTTTGTCAAAAGCTGCATGTATCACACTGAGCATATTAAAGCATCGTGTTATTTTATGGTCTGAAGTCATGTTGGCAGGAGCTAGTTACCGTATATTATGTTTAGCTAGGTACTGTTTGTACTTCAGTTTTTGACAAATATTTTGAACAAGGTGAGTAGGACTGATATTACAATAGTCTAAAAATGTGTTATTTCAGTAAGATCACCACTCTAGCCTTTTTAAGAACATCAGGGAAGGTACAGTTTTATTTATTGTAGAGCAAAGCTATAGCTGAGCTTTAACATCCCGAGGCATTTTTTTAAGTTGTCCTTTCATAGTTTGTAGCCAAATCTATCCATTTTTTATTTTACCTTTGACATCTTGGTGATAGTGTTGCATAGTTTATATTATTGTTGGCCATCAAATGTTTCTCATTATAATTTGTATTTCAGACGCGAAATGCAATAGAAAAAACTTTAGAAGCAGAAAATACTAACCTGTATCACAAACTCGGCTTACACTGGCGACTTGCAAGACAACGATGTGATAATTCTTCACTCATGGAGTATGTAAGTACACTATTGCATTAGGTGTGTTTGTGATATTGTACAGTACTGTATATTGTAAAACAGTCAACTTCATTTCCTTGGAAAACATCATTTTATAAATTCAGCAAAATTAATTTTATCATTCCAAATACAAAACTGTTGCAAAGTGATCACATTTATTAGTAAATGTAATAAAATACAACATGTATAGTTTAACTTTTTTTTTCCTGAATACCATTACTGTACTGTACGTGCCCGAAATGCTATGCATACTAGCGGCTTTAGGTATTGTATGTACTAGCTCTATCTATAAATCCAACATTATGTTTGTAAAACAACTATGTATGTACTTTCCTGAATAAAATTTACTTACACAATTTAAAATTGTAAGTAAGATATTTAAAATTGAATGCAGAATTATACAAAGTTTGTTGTAATTGTCATCAATAAGTATCATAAAACATACAATCATTTGAAATTTGTGTGCGTCTCATGCCTTGAACAGTTTGTCTGGTTTTTTCTTGTGCCAATTTTCATTGTAATCTATTCATTTGCCATTAGTAAAACAATCATTTCCAGTTCGGGGCTTCCTGATTGTGGAAAGTCTCCTTTATCGCCTAACAATATAACCTTTATTAAATTTTGAGGACTATTTTTCCAAAACTTGGTTTCTCCTCCTCCTCCTCCTCCTCCTTCAGGATTGAGTTTTTTTTATTTACTGCAGTCAATATTTATAAAGTAAATTACATTAAATGACAAAGCACACAAAATGCATTTTGTAATCAAAATATTTGCATTATTATGCAACAATAAATATTTGCAATGGCATTGCCAACTGACACCACCTATCTAATTTCCAGGTTATAATTTTGGTTTCATAAATACTGAATTTCTAAAAGCTATTTAATCAATACAGTACAGTATATGGTTTCATTATCATTACCCCAATGCCCACTTGCATTGGGTAGGAAGGAAATGGCCAGAAGAAAAGTAATTTAATAATAGTGAAAGCAACTCTTCATATGATGAGAGTAGAGGGTATGTAATATTATTATGTAATAAAGATATAGCGTGAATGAGGAAAGCAGTAGTGAAAAATTATTCGGAAAATGGAAATCTAGTTTTGGAAAGAAAGAAGTGCAACCTGGAGACTTGTGGTTAGGTAAATAAGAATGTATGATACGGGATAATGTTGACTGGTAAAGGGGAGATTAGAAATATGTGGAGATAAAAATGTACTTTGAAAGCCTAATATTTTGAAACGATGAGAGGTGCTAATGTGAATTTAATTGACTTTGGTGTGAGAAGGGCGCAAGATCGTTTTCCAGCTGGATATGTAGTATCTGTGGACGAACTTCAATTAAATTGAAATTTGGGAATGCTGCAGGTGCTGTTGAAGTGCAGTAAATGCAAAAATTGTTGAATGTAGTGGAGAATATGACCGTATTTCAATAGCCACACGTTGAGGGTTAATGTAGGTGTATGCCAGGAGTGTATGATGTAAGCTTTGCTTTTCTGTATATTCTTCGATGAAGTCTTGAGGGAGATTGTTAGAAGTGTAACTCTAGTATATAAGCCTAATGTGACTAACTAGATTACAGTATGTAAAATTTGAAGTAGGCTGATGAAAGTTCTTTTTGAAAAGAGAGAAAAAAAGTTATTTAGGCTAGTTGAAATTGTATCGAAGTGAGAGAATATTATTTAAAGGAATGTTGAAAAAACTAAGTTGTGATGGTGGAGAAAATAAAATGTGCTAAATAAATATAAACGTTTGAATGTTGAAAGTGGCTGATCAGTTTAGATACTGTACCTTAAATGTGTGATTGATAAGAAGAATTTGTGCAATGAAGTTTAGTGTAATATCAATCGGGGGAAGGAAAGAGGTTGGTGCAATGAAACGAAGTGCCATGTGCGAGCGGTCTTTTGTTTCCTTCTGTTGATTTTGTGGCATAATGCAGAGCTTCTGCATGTGCATGAGAATCTGGAAATTACCCCTAGGTGACCATGACACACAGGCAGAGTGTATGAAACCTATTTCCCTTCACTGAGACCTAGCTTGTTTGATCGCTAATGAGAGCTCATAGTTTGAGCAGCATGATGATGCTACAAGGCTGTCTTAGGTTTAGACAGTAGGGTGCAACATTTCATGTAGAAGTGAGCACCAGACAGCTGCTGGCATCTTAGGTGCTGCTGGCTGTGGACACCTGCCTTGGGCAGTATGAAAGGGATTTAGAGGCATGGCTACCCACCATACTTGACTCTGGAATTGGTGATTTAGCCATGTCACAACTCCATGTGCCCATAGTTGGGTCTACGATTATCCAACATTGATAGAAGCCACTGATAGCCAATTGCTGACTGCCTA
>WNGS01087490.1:0-10749 GCA_020271785.1 Procambarus virginalis
AAGTAGTGGCATTCTGGCTATTAGGTACAATATATATAATTATATATATATATGTCGTACCTAGTAGCCAGAACGCACTTCTTAGCCTACTATGCAAGGCCCGATTTGCCTAATAAGTTAAGTTTTAATGAATTAATTGTTTTTCGACTACCTAACCTACCTAACCTAACCTAACCTAACCTTTTCGGGTACCTAACCGAACCTAACCTATAAAGATAGGTAGGTTAGGTTAGGTAGGGTTGGTTAGGTTCGGTCATATATCTACGTTAATTTTAACTCCAATTAAAAAAAATTTACCTCATACATAATGAAATGGGTAGGTTTATCATTTCATAAGAAAAAATTAGAGAAAATATATTAATTCAGGAAAACTTGGCTTATTAGGCAAATCGGGCCTTGCATATTAGGCTGAGAAGAAGTGCGTTCTGGCTACTAGGTACGACATATATAATTATATATATATATATATATAATATATATATATATATATATATATATATATATATATATATATATATATAATATATATATATATATATATATATATATATATATATATATATATATATATATATATATATGTATATATATATATATATATATATGTATATATATATATATATATATATATATATATATATATATATATAGTATATATATATATATATATATATATATGTATATATATATATGTATATATATATATATATATATATATATATATATATATATATATATATATATATATATATATATATATATATATATATATATATATATATATGTATATATATATATATATATATATATATATATTATATAATATATATATATATATATATATATATATATATATATATATATATTAATTATTATATACATATATACATATATATATATATATATATATATATATATATATATATATATATACATATATATATATATATATATATATATATATATATATATATATATATATATATATATATGCAACAGTGATCACCAAGCAGGCGATGAGTCACAATAACGTGGCTAAAGTATGTTGACCAGACCACACACTAGAAGGTGAAGGGACGACAAAGTTTCGGTCCGTCCTGGACCATTCTCAGTCGATTGTGTCCAGGACGGATCGAAACGTCATCGTCCCTTCACCTTCTAGTGTGTGGTCTGGTCAACAATGATCACAAAAACACTGATCCAAGTATGCGGGAAAAACACATGTGAAAAATAGAAAAAACTATTCATGAATAGTAGAATGAATCTATTCATTCTACATTGCTCTGATGAGGGCGATTTAAACCGAAAATGCGTTTAGCATTTCCTATATTTCACATGTGATTTTTCTGCATATGTATATGTATATATATGTGTATATATATATATATGTGTGTGTGTATATATATATATATATATATATATATATATATATATATATATATATATATATATATATATATATATATATATATAATACATTATTAGTATATTTTGGGTGCAGTCTTTCTTTTAAACATACAGTATTTCATTGAAACGACAAAGTTTTAGATTTGTAATTCTGGCACAAATCTTCTTGATATTCCTTACGTATTTCTTCACTGAAGCAGGAAGTTGAAAAGGTAACTCTCCAATTTTCATTTTTACTTTTTATTTGGATATGACGCCTAGTGATGCATTTCGTGAGGTCTTGCCTCACGTTCTCAAAGACTAATTCTACAGTGCTTAGCACCTGGTTATATCCTTTTATGGTGAGGTGGTTAGGTGACATATGGATGAATAACATTACATGGCAGATATTAAGAAGGTATTAAATATATCAACATAGAGTGTGACATGTTGTTAGCTTATGTTCTATCAGCTTCCGTTCCTGTTGGTGGGGTCATTCGGTCCAGCCTCTGCATTGGCTTGGGGTCTTGAAGTGGGTAGAGTGTAATTTTGTATTAGCTGGTTTGATTGCTTGTTTAGATTTCTTGATATGCAGCACTTCATTGATGTCTTATTTTCTATTGTCATTGTATCTATCAATTATTTCAGTGTTTCTCATCAATATATCCCTGGTGATTGTCTTGTTGTGTAGGGCATTTATACGTTCCTTGATGGAGCCCTGTTGTTTGTGCATTGTTAATCACCTAGAGAGGGACGTTGTTGTCTTGCCTATATACGTACTGAGTTTGTTTGGGCTGACAATCCCTAAATGGGAATGTGAAAGCGTAGACAACGTTGGTCTCTTTCAAGGTGTTTTTCTTGGAGTCGGGATAATTTTTCATTAGCAGGTTGGCGACAACAATATTCCAACCTTCATTAGCAGGTTGGCGACAACCTTCTAATGAAGAATTCTTCCGACACCAAGAAAAACGCCTTGAAAGAGACTAACATTGTCTACGCCTTTGATAGGTTAGGTAGGTTTGGTTATTTTTGGTCACATTTCTATGTTAGTTTTAACTCAGATTAAATAATTTTTAATCATATATAATATAATGGAAAGCTTTATCATTCCATAATAATTTTTGTTTGAAAAATATATAACTTTAGGAAAACATGTCTTGTGAGGCAAATTGAGCCTTGCATAGTGGGCCAAGTAGTGCATTCTGGCTATTAGGTACAACATACATATATATATATATATATATATATATATATATATATATATATACATATATATATATATATATATATATATATATATATATATATATATATATATATATATATATATATATATATGTGTATATATATATATATATATATATATATATATATATATATATATATATATATATATAAATAAAATATTGGTGTATACTGGCAGGAAGTTTTCATTTATACATGTTTCATTGAATATGACTGCATATTCTGTATTGATTATTTTCTTGTTTAGGGCATCTATCCCTCTGACTAATGCTCTTGTATCTTGGTTTAATTGAAAGACGATTTCTCCAAATGTCATCTTTGTTTGAGGTGAAGAAAAAGAAGTAATTAACTGTAGAATATATTACACATTATAAATTTACACAACGTTTCGAACCTACCTGGTTCATTCTCAAGTGAAGGGACAGTGCTAGGCGTATTGGATTTATACCATTAAGGAGGACAGGTGCATAAAACAAAAATTTTAGTACCTTATAAAGAAAGAATAGGGCATAAGTTGGGGAAGGTTAGGGGACATAAATAGAAACAAAGCATATACAAAGATTAATTGGGTGTAGTGGGCGTGGCATGTTGAGCAGTGTCTTCTATGTTGGTGTTAACATGTTCTGGTCCAGTTCGTACTCTGATGGTGGGTAACATGAATAGTTCTGTAATTTGGGTTTTTATGGTGGGTTCTTCTATTTTTATATGGATTGCTTCAAGAATTTGTAATCTTCTTACTTCTTGGGTTTTGTCTATTATACAAGTGTTTTTATTCAACATCTCTCTTGTTAGGGTAATGTCAAGGGCTTGTCTCATTTCATTTTTAGGGGCACCTGATTGAAGATGACAGGTCAAATGCCTCATCATTTTCATTGATGTCATACCTACGTACACTACTTAGATAGAATGACATCCTTAATGGGGGCAGGTGTACATATATACCATGTTTGACTGCTGTAAAGGGTTCTCCATCAACTTTGGGCTGTTTTTAATGAGAAGTTTGGTAGGCATCTTTATTTTGTAGAATATGATTATATCTATGTTTTGGTTAGGAGTTATGTTTTCTACAGATAAACGGAGTAGCAATGGGTTTTCCCCCTAGGAGTGTTATTTGGAAATTTTTACATGGGAATCATCGAAGAAAGAGACTTCAGTAGTAGGCAAACACTATTTGAATACTGTCATTATGTAGATGACATATTTGTTATAGTAAAAGACCCAGCTGAGCAAATTGATCTACAAAGCCATCTAGAGAGAGAGAGAGTCAGTACTCCAATTTACCCATGAAAATAGTGAAAATAACAGTTTGCCTTTCCTGGATGTGGTGATAAAAAAAAGAGCATCTCTATGCATCAGCATATATACTAAGCCTACATGCATAGGATTATGCCTAAACGGTAGGAGTGACTGCCCCCAAAAATACAAAGCCGATGTTCTCGACGCTCATATTCGTCGAGCCCTTACACACTGCTCACAATGGAGCAACGTGAGTAAGGAGTTTGAAAGACTAACTCAAGTGTTAGTGAACAATGGTTATAGCAACAAAGAAATAAACACTACTATAAGATGACACCTAGACCGATGTTATAATCCTGAACCTAGAATAGAAACCACAACATCTCCAATCAAATTATGTTACAAATCAACCATGCACAGTGAATATAAAAAAGTAGAAAAATAATGAAACATAATCTGTAAAGGAGTAGAAAGCATAACTCCTTACCAAAACATAGACCTAATCATGTTCTATAAAACAAAGAAGACTACCGACCTCCTCATTAAACACAGGCCCGAAGCCGATGGAGAACACTTTACAGCAGTCGAACGTGATGTATATTGACACCTGTCCTCACAAAGGATGTAGCCTTTAATCTAAGTATATAGGTATGACGTCAACCAAGCTGATGAGGCGTTTGATTTGTCATCTTCAATCAGGTGCCTCTAAAAATCACATGAGACAAGCCCATAACATCACCCTAACAAGAGAGATATTGAATAAAAATACTTGTATAATAGACAAAATCCGAGATGTAAGAAGTTTATAAATTTTGGAACTAAGCCACATAAAAATAGAACAACCCACCATAAATACCCAAATTATGGAACTGTTCACGTTACCCACCATGAGAGTAAGAACAAGACCAGAACGTGAAGATGCCAATATAAAAGACACTGCTCAACATGCCATGCCCACTACACCTGATTAATCTTTGTATATGCTTTGCCCCTATTTATGTCCCCTATCCTAGCACCATTTATGTCCTATTCTTCCTTTATGATGTACTTCTCACATTTTTTGTTTTATGCACCTGACCACATTAATGGTATTGATCCAATATGCCTAGCACTGTTCCTTCACATGAGAATGAACCATTTAGGTCTGAAACGTGTAAATTTATATCAAGTGTAATATATTCTTCAGTTAATTATTTCATTTCCTTCACCTCGAACAAAGATGACATTTGGAGAGATCCTCTTCTAATTAAACTGAACCCAGATGCAAGAACACTAGTCAAAGGGATAGAAGCCCTAAACAAGAAAATAATCAATACAGAATTTGCAGTCATATTCAATGAAACACACACACACACATATGTATATATACTGTGTATATATATATATATATATATATATATATATATATATATATATATATATATATATATATATATATATATATATATATATATATATATAATCACACTTATATAAGACACCTTACCTACAAATGGGCTGAAAAAGAATTGAGTATAAACCAAGGATATTCAGGCTAGGCCTTATATCCTTGGATTCAGAATGTGTACAGTTGGAGCACAAACAGTATCTCATAAGTCATATTATATAAGCAAGTTAGTAAAACTGTGCATGGAAATATCTAAATAGATCAGTAAATGTAGACAGAAAATATTCCATTCTTGTAATCTAAATAATGGCAAGACAAATTAGTAATATACATTTTTCTTGGATAGTGACTTCTTTTAAACTAAGACAAAATTTTGTTTACATAAATAGCACAAATAGCAATAAGTATGAAAAACATAAATGGTATGTCTTGTTAAGTGAACTTTCCTTGCTTTTTTATATTTATTCTATTTATCATCTATATTATTATAGTGTATAATTGGTTTTTACTCACTAAAAGTCTTCCGCAAGCAAGATGTTTCTGTAGTTGTCAACAGCACATTTGTCAGCTCCTTACACAAACACTAGAACTGCTTTTTGTGTTTCCTTCTACACCCTATGTAACACACTAAGCCCATGCAAGAACAGCACTTGAAAAACACATGAAGCACACAACTGGTTATCTCAAGCAGGCTTAGCCATTGTGTTTTGTCATGTGGTCAAAGAGTTTAGTGGCTTTGATTCACCTGCAAGAAGAAATTGCTAGTCTGTTCTTCTTGAGATACATCACTTAGTACTTTTCAAATGTTCGTGTTATTAGGTGCTGCTTAAACTTTCGCAGCTTAATGGAAGCACATAACAAAACTCTGCAATTAACAGTACAGTATTGTCAAGTTATTTGTATATTGTGTTTACATTTAATTTTATCTAGATTTTTCAATTTAAGTTTTGTTTGTGTATTCCAGTTTGACTTTTATGTCAGTGACCCTAACACTTTTATCAACTAGACACAGTAAGTTCTGTTTTACACCCCCCTAATTTCATTATGGCTGTATTTATGGCATTAATTATGATTATAAACATAATTTTAATATTTTTGTAGAATAAGTTTTTGTAAAGGGGATGTCCACTAGACTAGCCAATGGGCTTGTGATGTCATTGTCTATCCAAAGTTATTTAGGAGTGATATATAATAAGAAAGAATTTTATTGATGCCAATTTCAGAATGTGTAAAATATCTTAACAGTATCATCCTGAAACCTCTTAAGTATAGAATGACAAAACTGCCCTTTTATGTTACAGTATTAGGTTAATGTCTGATCGAAAGTGAAGCCTACATAGGTTAGTGGTAATTTGTAACTCTCATACAGCTCATTTTTATCCAAATATTTTCCAAATAGCTAATGTACTTTTTGTTAAATTGCATTAGGCCTGCTAGTTTTTTTGGCCATCCCCTTCTAACTGATAACATGACAAAAATAGCCCCATTGATTATAGGACTTAACTATTTGGTCTGGGTCCAGCGCAGAGACTACCTTTAATACCCAGATAATTAACCATTATTTACTTATTTCTAAGTTCATCATTCATGTTGTTCCAGGCTGCTAAGGGAATAAGGAAGCTGCTGTTTGCCCTCATAGTATCTCTCCCAGCACTGTTTAATATTGGTGCATTGCTGTTCCTCATCACTTTTATCTATGCCATCATTGGCATGGCAGTGTTTGGCCATGTACAGCGGAAAGGGGCTCTTGATGACCTTGTCAACTTTGAGACCTTTGGCAACAGTATGATGCTATTATTTAGGTAAATTTATGACCTCCTGCATTAATGTTACAATGTTCTGTTTAATTAATGGTCTGTTCATATTTTGTTATAACTAATGTTAAATTTAAAATGTTAATTATAAATTAGCATTAGATTATATTAGCATTATAAATTAGATTATATTAGCATTTTAAATTAGATTATATTAGCATTTTGAAAGTTTCATTTAAAGTAAATGTTATAAAGACAGTAATACATCAACATATTTGTACATAGAGTACTTAGGTTGCAAACTATCAACTTGTGAATGCAAGAAAATACTGTTACTGAATGTCTGTTGGTTAAGCCCTTGCTAAATCTTAATACTGTAACTGAAAGAATGAGATTAAATTTTAGCCTTTTCAAATATAAGAAAGTGTGATAACTGATATTAATAATTAGAAACTTTTTCTCTTTTTTTTTTTTATCAGACTTATCACCTCAGCAGGCTGGAACGATGTCTTAGACCCCTTGATGGCTCAGCCTCCAGACTGTGACATCAACTACATGAACCAGCCCAATGGCAATTGCGGCCACCCTGCCATCGCCATTGTGTTCTTTGTATCATTCATCATCATCAACTTCATGATTGTAATCAATATGTACATTGCTGTTATTCTCGAAAATTTCAACCAAGCCCACAAAGAGGAGGAGATTGGCATTGTGGAGGATGACCTGGAGATGTTTTATGTTAGATGGTCCAAGTGAGTAGCATTCTTGTTTACTATTTCATTCTAAATTTTTGTATTGTAATCTTTTATTCACTTTAAATATATATATCTTAACAAATATAATACAGTGCAGTCCCAATTATCAGAAATGGCTTTACCCAAAAAACCCAGCGTTGAATGTAATGAAACGCCATTTTCTGGACGAGACCCGGTGGCTCCCTGGAGCTTACTAGGCTGATATTCTAATGTCAGACTTCAGCATCAGTCATTTGTATGGAGTTCTGTGAGCCTACTGGAAACCACGAGCCAGAACCTGGCCCTCTCAGAGAGGCATGGGGAGCAATGGCCTATAGACATCCCCATGTGGTTGGACGCATTCTATGTCTGCCATCAACTGGGTCAGACACCCCGAAAGGTAAGCATCTCAAAACAAACCCCTATTCTAGTGAAAATATTGCTACCAAAAGCCAAACAAGTGGATAGAACTCCCCTAAAAGAAACGAGCAAACAAGCAAGATGTCACACGTCACCGCGCCGCTGTCTGTGCATCTCCCCCTTGCCCTTGTTTGGCCTTGGGTAGGGACTGGTATTGTGGTGGTTAGGGCATCAAGGTGTTGCGCGGCCTGCCACCTACGCAGCGACCGGTTCCTGTTGCCTCTGGGGATGGTGTACTTTTGCAGGGTTTTTCTTTTGTTTTTCTTTTAATTTGCCTGGTGGGGTTCTGCCTAGTTTGGCTATAGTTCCACTGGTAGTGTTTGGTGGCTCTACTAGGGCCCCCGTGATTTACACATCGCAGGGATTTTCAGTGCTCACCTAGTTGTACTCACCTAGTTGTGCTTGCGGGGGTTGAGCTCTGGCTCTTTGGTCCCGCCTCTCAACCGTCAATCAACAGGTGTACAGTTTCCTGAGCCTATTGGGCTCTATCATATCTACACTTGAAACTGTGTATGGAGTCAGCCTCCACCACATCGCTTCCTAATGCATTCCATTTGTCAACCACTCTGACACTAAAAAGTTCTTTCTAATATCTGGGCTCATTTGGGCACTCAGTTTCCACCTGTGTCCCCTAGTGCGTGTGCCCCTTGTGTTAAACAGCCTGTCTTTATCAACCCTGTCGATTCCCCTGAGAATCTTGAATGTGGTGATCATGTCCCCCCTAACTCTTCTGTCTTCCAACGAAGTGAGGTTTAATTCCTGCAGTCGCTCCTCGTAGCTCATACCTCTCAGCTCGGGTACTAGTCTGGTGGCAAACCTTTGAACCTTTTCCAGTTTAGTCTTATGCTTGACTAGATAGGGACTCCATGCTGGAGCCGCATACTCCAGGATTGGTCTGACATATGTGGTATATAATGTTCTGAAAGATTCCTTACACAAGTTTCTAAAGGCCGTTCTTATGTTAGCCAACCTGGCATATGCTGCTGATGTTATCCTCTTGATATGAGCTTCAGGGACAGGTCTGGCGTGATATCAACCCCCAGGTCTTTCTCTCTCTCTGACTCTTGAAGTATTTCATCTCCCAAATGATACCTTGTATCTGGTCTCCTGCTTCCTACCCCTATCTTCATTACATTACATTTGCTTGGGTTAAACTCTAACAGCCATTTGTTCGACCATTCCTGCAGCTTGTCCAGGTCTTCTTGAAGTCTCAAGCTGTCCTCCTCTGTCTTAATCCTTCTCATAATTTTGGCGTCGTCAGCAAACATTGAGAGGAATGAGTCTATACCCTCTGGGAGATCATTTACGTATATCAGAAACAGGATAGGTCCAAGTACAGAGCCCTGTGGGACTCCACTGGTGACTTCACGCCAGTCTGAGGTCTCACCCCTCACTGTAACTCTCTGCTTCCTATTGCTTAGGTACTCCCTTATCCACTGGAGCGCCCTACCTGTTACTCCTGCCTGTTTCTCCAGCTTATGCATCAACCTTTTATGGGGTACTGTGTCAAAGGCTTTCCGACAGTCCAAAAAAATGCAGTCCGCCCACCCTTCTCTTTCTTGCTTAATTCTTGTCACCTGATCGTAGAATTCTATCAAGCCTGTAAGGCAAGATTTACCCTCCCTGAACCCATGTTGATGGGTTGTCACGAAGTCTCTTCTCTCCAGATGTGTTACTAGGTTTTTTCTCACAATCTTCTCCATCACCTTGCATGGTATACAAGTTAAGGACACTGGCCTGTAGTTCAGTGCCTCTTGTCTGTCACCCTTTTTGTATATTGGTACTACATTAGCAGTCTTCCATATTTCTGGTAGGTCCCCCGTTTCCAGTGACTTACTATACACTATGGAGAGTGGTAAGCAAAGTGCTCCTGCACACTCTTTCAATACCCATGGCGAGATTCCATCCGGCCCAACAGCTTTTCTCACATCCAGCTCCAATAGGTGCTTTTTGACCTCATCTCTTGTAATTTCGAACCTATCCAAGGTCACCTGGTTTGCTGCCACCTCTCCCAGCGCCGTGATATCTCCCTGTTCTATTGTAAAGACCTCCTGGAACCTTTTGTTGAGTTCTTCACACACCTCTTTGTCATTCTCTGTGTACCTGTCCTCGCCCACCCTAAGTTTAATCACCTGTTCCTTCACTGTTGTCTTCCTCCTGATGTGACTGTGTAGTAGCTTTGGTTCAGTCTTGGCTTTGTTAGCTATATCATTTTCATACCTTTTCTCAGCTGCTCTTCTCACACTGACATACTCGTTCCTGGTTCTCTGGTATCTCTCTCTACTTTCTGGTGTTCTGTTATTACGGAAGTTCCTCCATGCCCTTTTGTTCAGCTCCTTTGCTTTCATACATTCCCTATTAAACCACGGATTCTTCCTTTGCTTCTCTGTTTTTTCCTGTTGGGCTGGGACAAACCTGCTTACAGCCTCCTGACATTTTGGGTGACATAGTCCATCATGTCTTGTACGGACTTGGTTCCGAGTTCTGTGTCCCAATGTATATCCCATAGGAATTTATTCATCTCCTCATAGTTTCCCTTTCGGTACGCCAGCCCTTTGGTTCCCAGTTCTTTTTTGGGGGTGATAAT
>WNGS01087492.1:16548-33274 GCA_020271785.1 Procambarus virginalis
CCAAGACATGATGGACAACATCACGCAGAAGTGTAAGGAGGCAGCAGACAACTTTGTCCCAGTACAAAAGAAAAAAGACGAAATGCAGACGAGGAACCCGTGGTTTTTAGTCAGGAATGTAAGCTGGCAAGCAAATAAGTACAAGGGTGTGGAGAAACTATGGAAATAATAGGTCACTAGAAAGCAAGATACCAGAAGGCAAGAACAGCTCAAGGTGAGACGCGAAGCAGAAAGACAATACGAAAATGACAGCCATTATGCAAAGACTCGAACCTAATTGCTGCACAGCCACATCAGAGAGAAAACAATAGTGAAGGAACATATACTGAAAATGAAGATAGGGGCAGACAGGTTCACTACAAATGACAAGGAAGTGTGTGAGGAACTCAATAAGAAATTCCAGGTCTTCACATTAGAGCAAGCATAAGTTCCTGATATAAGAGATGGAATATCTAACCAAGCACCACTAGAAGAGTTTGAGATTACCAGTGGGGAGGGAAGCAAGCATTTGCTTGAGATGGATGTGGTAAGGCTCTAGGCCCGGTATCGCCATGGATACTAATCGAAGGAGCTAATAGAAGAGGATACTAATAGATGGAGTAGCAGGCTGTGCCTGCCACTCTTAATAATGTATAACAAATCTCTGGTAACAGGGGAACTGCCAGAAATTTAGAAGACAGCTAATGTAGTCCCGATATACAAGAACAGACAGGAGGCACTGAACTACAAGCCAGTGTCCCTTTTTTATAGACCATGCAAGATGATAGAGACGATTGTGTGTAGAAAACTAGCAGAACATCGGGAACTGGGAACTATTAAGGGGAAAGCACCAAGTCATTACGACTATATAGCACTGGGAAGGGGTCAGGATAAGGATTTGGGATGCGACGGGGGAAGGAATGGTGCCCAACCAATTGGACGGTCAGGGATTGAACGCCGACCTGCATGACGCGAGACCGTCGCTCTACCGTCCAGCCCAAGAGGTTGAACCAGAACATCTGGAGCGAAAGACCTTTGTAAGACATCATCAGCATGGGTTGAAGGATAGCAAATGTTGTCTCACAGGTTTAATTGAATTATATGGACAGGCGGCCAAAATTAGACGAGAGAGAGAGAGAGAGAGAGAGAGAGAGAGAGAGAGAGAGAGAGAGAGAGAGAGAGAGAGAGAGAGAGAGAGAGAGAGAGAGGTGGGCAGACTGCATATTTTTGAATTGCCAGAAAGCCTTTGACACAGTACCCCACAGAAGACTAGTGCACAAGCTGGAGACGCAGGCAGGAGTAAAGGGAAGGTACACCAGTAGATAATAGAGTACCTAAGCAACAGAAAACAGCGAGTCACTGTGAGGGGTGAGGTCTCAGAGTGACGAGACGTCACAGAGTGGGACTCCACAGGAGCATTTTCCTATCCTTGGATCTATCCTGTTTCTGATATATGTAAACGATCTCCCAGAGGGAATAGACTACCTCCTCTCAATGTCTACTGAGGCTGCGAACGTTATGAGGAGGATTAAGATCGAGGAAAACAGCAAGAGGCTACAAGATGACCTAGACAAACTGAAGGAATGGACTAACAAATGGCTACTAAAGTTCAATCCAAGTAAATGTATGGTAATGAAACTAGGTGGAGAGAACATGACGCCAGACACAAGGTACCGAATGGTAGATGAAGTCCTTCATGAAACGGACAGAGAAAGATGTAGGAATTGATATCACACTAAACCTGTCTCCTGAAGTCCACATCCAAAGAATATCAGCGGCGTATGCGAGGCTGCCTAACATCAGAATTGCCTTCAGAAACTTCTGAAAGGAATTATTTAGAACCTTGTATACCACACATGTCAGACCAAGTGATAAATTTCAGGTACTCAGGTACGGCAAAAATGAGGATCTGAAACATAATACAGGGTACAAAACACAATCAAATCTTCCCATAGTAGAAAAACAGCATGTCAAGGATTTGGGAATAATGATGTCTGACGATCTAACGTTTAGGGAGCATAACCAAGCAAATATTGCGTCAGCCAGAAAAATGATCGGATGGATTACGAGAACTTTCAAATCCAGGGATCCCATCACAATGGTTGTACTCTTCAAGTCACTTGTGTTGTCCCGTCTTGAGTACTGCTCAGTACTCACTTCCCCCTTCAGAGCAGGAGAGATTGCTGAAATAGAGGGAATACAGAGAACATATACGGCACGCATAGACGAGAAAAAGCACCTAAATTATTGGGATCGTCTCAAAGCTCTCCAAATGTACTCTCTAGAAAGGAGACGAGAGAGATACCAAATAATATACACGTGGAAAATACTGGAGGGCCAGGTCCCAAATCTGCACAGTAAAATAACAACGTACTGGAGTGAACGATATGGAAGAAAGTGCAAGATTGATCCAGTGAAGAGCAGAGGTGCCATAGGCACAATCAGAGAGCACTGTATAAACATCAGAGGTCCGCGGTTGTTCAACATCCTCCCAGCGACTATAAGAAATATTGCCGGAACAACCGTGGACATTTTCAAGAGAAAACTGGATAGTTTTCTAAGAGAAGTTCCGGACCAGCCGGGCTGTGGTGGGTATGTGGGCCTGCGGACTGCTCCAAGCAACAGCCTGGTGGACCAAGCTCTCACAAGTCGAGCCTGGCCTCGGGCCGGGCTTGGGGAGTAGAAGAACTCCCAGAACCCCATCAACCCGGTATCAACCAGACCAATCCTGGAGTATGCAGCTCCAGCATGAAGTCCATGCCTTGTCAATCACAAAACGAAGCTGGAGAAGGTTCAAACGTTTGCCACCAGACTAGTCCCAGAATTCAGAGGCATGAGTTACGAGGAAAGGCTGCGTGAACTGCACCTCAAGCCGTTGAAAGACAGAAGAGTTCAGGGAGACATGATCACCACATACAAAATTCTCAGGGTAATTGACAGGGTAGATAAGGACAGATAATTTAGCACGGGTGGTACTTGCACAAGTGTACACAGGTGGAAACTGAGTACCCAAGTGAAAGGAAAGGAACTATCAGGAGAGAGCGCCAAGCCATTACGACTATATAGCACTGGGAAGTGGTCAGCATTAGGATTTGGGATGGGACGGGGGAAAGGAATGGTGGCCAACCACTTGGACGGTCGGGGATTGAACGCCGACCTGCATGAAGCGAGACCGTCGCTCTACCGTCCAGCCCAAGAGTCACTAATGAACAAATCCCCAGGGGCCATAATAAGGGTTCGAACCTACGTCCGGGATGATCCCAGACGCACCTTAATCGACTGCGCCGTGACATGGTTAAAAGAATTGCAACCTAGAGTGCTACTGCCTTCACAAGGCTCCAGCAGCTTCTCCGAAGCTTGGGCTGGACGGTAGAGCGACGGTCTCACTTCATGCAGGACGGCGTTCAATCCCCGACCGTCCAAGTGGTTGGACACCATTCCTTTCCCCCGTCCCATCCCAAATTCTTATCCTAAATTTCCAAAGGCTACATAGTCGTAACGACTTAGCGCTTTATCTTGATAGTTCCCCCTTCCGAAGCACAGACCAGAGTTTACATCCACGGCCTATGTGGATTTGTTCATTTGATGCATCACGCTATTGTGATTTGTGAGTGCACAGAGACACTAGAAAGAGCATTTTCAGTGTCAGAGTACCTAATAGGTGGAATGCATTAGGCAGTGACGTGGTGGAGGCTGACTCCATACACGGTTTCAAGTGAGGATATGATAGAGCCCAATAGGCTCAGGAATCTGTACACCTGTTGTACTGACAGTTGAAAGGCGGGACCAAAGAGCCGAAGCTCAACCCCCGCAAGCACAACTAGGTGAGTACATATACTTATTTTTTAAAATAAATTTATGCCCATAAGTTATTGATCGTAATTGTAATTGATCTATTCATATAATGACCAAATAAACTCTCCAAGCTGCTGTAGGTCGGCCTCTTTAAATCATCTATTAATCTACAACTAGCTAAGAAATTGTAATTTATATCGCAAACTTTAGCTCGGTTTTATCAAATCATTCAAGAGATTATAATTTAGTATTTCATCTCTTTATCAGCTTAAGAATCTATAATAGCTTGATATAATTTAGTAGGGTCAGACCTGGCCTGCCTTGACCTAACTTGACCTACCTTAAGCTGATCTGACCTAACCGGACCTGACCTAACATGACCTGACCTAACCTAACCAAACCTAACCTAACCTAACCACACCTAACCCAATCTAACATAACCCGACCTGACCTGACCTGACCTGACCTGGCCTGACTTAACCTGACCTTACCTACCGAGTTCTGCCTTCCTTCAAAACACTAATTAATTATCAACATTGCATTTGCATGTGATTATACTTATTTTTTTAACAGCAAGTATTCTCAAAATGAAATATATAATTCACAAACATTTCTTCCTTTGCAAATAAAATAATTTCCTTTCGGTCAAAGAATGAACAACCTAGACATGTTGCAACCGAACTACATGTAACAACCGAACTACATGCAACAACCGAACTACATGTAACAACCGAACTACATGTAGCAACCGAACTACGACTACCTAACCGCCGAACTACATGACCACAATACAAAAATACAGGGCTGACAACGTCCACGTCAGATACTGGCCAATTTAACCCTACCTAAGTCTGTCCTTCCTTACAGCTTGTGCTGGACGACAGCTCGCCAGCCACCAGAAGCTTAGAGCTCGGAGCTGTCATCACAATTCCTCTCGCCACCGGGAGTAAACTTATTCCATGTTTCTGGCCAAGTTTCGTCTGTTTAAACTCGGGTCTTCCTACACGAGTTTCCTAGGACTCTGGGAGCCAGGGGATATGCGTGTTCAATCCCCCCACTCATAAACATATCTCATTGATACATCATGCTATTGTGATTTCCGGTTGCATTAGGGTGTTCTCGCGGGCCGCGCCGCGAGAGTTCTACTCTCCCTTGAAGAACAAGTCACGTTGTTCATACTCTCTCACGTCGGACACTTCGAAGTCTCTCAAAGTATGTTGTCTTCGATATTATCGTGTGTGATTGAATTTGTTCGGAATGTTCTCGTATCCGGAACGATCTCGTATCCGGAACGATCTCGTATCCGGAACGATCTCGTATCCGGAATGTTCTCATATCTAATATATACCCCATCCCCACCTTTACATTTATTTATATAGATAAACGTGATCTTGTATATATATATATATATATATATATATATATATATATATATATATATATATATATATATATATATATATATATTTATATTATATATATATATATATATATATATATAATATAATATATATATATATAATATATATAATGGTGGTAATAGTGGTAGTAGTGAGGTGGTGGCAGCATCAGCACCAACAGTGAAGGATCAACAGCAGCCTCTCCAGGAAACAAAAGCAACAGGAGGCAGAGCAACAGGAGGCAGAGCAAACAGGAAGCAGGACAAACAGGAGGACAGAACAACAAGAGGCATGGCCACAAGAGGTATGGCCACAAGAGGCATGGCCACAAGAGGCATGGCCACAAGAGGTATGGCCACAAGAGGCAGAGCAACAGGAGACAGAGCAACAGGAGCTGCGACATTAGCCAGAGCTGGGGTGGGTGAAGNTCGAATCCATACTCCCAGGAGCAACGCAACTGGTATGTACAGGGACGCCTTAAACCACTTGACCATCACGACCGGACAAAAGGAGCGATAGCCTGAGCTATATGAACCACTTCCCCGCCGGCACTTGGATGGTTATCTTGGGCATAGCATTTTATCAAATCACCTCCTTTTTTTGGGGCAACACGTGAGGTACACAAATGCGAACAAGCCTGAATGGTCCCAGGACTATATGCGAATGAAAACTCACACTTCATTCGCATATAGTCCTGGGGACCATATATTATATATATATATATATATATATAGATATATATATATATATATATATATCTATATATATATATATATATAACTGAAAACTCACAACCCAAAAATGACTCGAACCCATACTGCCAGGAGCACTTTGCAACTGGTGTACAGGACACCTTAACGCCTCGACATCACGACCGGACAAAAGACGGTGCATCATCAGTTGCATATATGCCTGGGGACCATGCAGGCTTGTTTGTATATATATATACATAGGTTTATATATATATACCTATATATAATATATAATATATATATATATATATATGTATATATATATATATGATATATAGCTATATATATATATTATATATATATATATATCTATATATATATATAGGTTTATATAGAAGTCCTCCCTAGAGCCTCTATCCCTTGCCCGGAATTCAACCCCCCACAATAAGCTGACTAACCCTTATTTAACTAGGTAGAATGGGGCATTAGGGGATAGAAAACACCCCCAACCATTTCTCTCCCGCGAGGCTCGAACCCGGAAACTCTCGACTTCGCAACTATACTATGGGGACCCCTATATATAATATATATATATTATATATATATATATATATATAATATATATATATATATATATATATATATATATATGTGTGTGGTGTGTGTGTGTGTACTTGGAGAAGAGAATAAAGGGCATTCAGGAAAGACCTTGTAAATTCTCCCTCAACACTTGAGTATTTTCTCTTAACCTCCCCTCTTTTTATGTTTCAATATGTATTTATTTTATTTACATTGTATTACAGCTTTTTATGCAAAGAAACGCACATAGCAATCACGCTGGGAAAACATCAGCCAGCTATGGAGATGTGAAGGGAGCGGGTAAATACAGCATTTCCTCTCTGGAACGCAACAATGAGGTGCTGGAACAGGAATGATTTATTTGAAGCTCGAGCTAAAGCTCGACTTGTTATATATATATATATATATATATATATATATATATATATATATATATATATATATATATATATATATATATATATATATATATACAGCTTGGTGAATACACATACACGTGGCTCCCGTCTGCCTGACGCCACACCACCCACACACACAACTGTAAGTCGTGTGTGTGTGTGTGTTTCCATAAATCATAGTCTTTAGAATTTCAAGGAAAGTTTCATGTTTCCTCTTTTACGACATAGCCGGAGCTGGCTTTGTTTATGATGTCTCTCTCTCTCTCTCTCTCTCTCTCTCTCTCTCTCTCTCTCTCTCTCTCTCTCTCTCTCTCTCTCTCTCTCTCTCCAGTAACATAAAACTCATGCTTCTCACCACCCCCGTCATACATCACACACTCCCCTATCATACATCACACACTCCCCGTCATACATCACACACTCCCCTATCATACATCACACACTCCCCTCATACTTCACACACTCCCCCTCATACATCACACACTCTCCCACTCATACATCATCACACACTCCCCCTCATACATACACACTCCCCCTCATACATCACACACTCCCCTATCATACATCACACATTCCCCTAACAAATATAGTGGTCGCCAGAACGCCTCATAACAAGGGAAAATGTTCACTGTGTTCATTTAAGACTGGAAATGTGTTCAATGTCACACTCACTTTGGAATTTGGACCTAAATTTGCAAATCCATTATTAAATTTTCTTCCACGTTAGCAGTAATGAAAGTCGATACGCCACACCGTGTTCAAAGTTAGGGAAGCCTGTGTGAACAGGTTAGGCATTGTCCAGGTGGGAAAATATTTGTGAATTTGCATGTAAGCAAAGAAACAAGTAAGCAAATGCATACAGAATTATTGTATACCGCCTTTTGATCCTCACCTGTTCCCATTTCCATAACCTTACACTTACTGATGTTGAAATCCAGAAGCCATTTTTTAGGCCAACTTTGCAGCTTGTTTGAGTCATCTTGGAGACTCTTGAACACAAATCACATTAACGTTCGAATCCTTCTTACGGCGCGGACTAATTTTAACTATGTCAAGGACTTTCCGGCAGTCTAAAAATGCGTAATTCACCCAATCTACTCTGACGGAAATTATTTCCGTGACTTTGTTATAAGACGTCAGTAGGTTCGTTAGGTTCAATATCCCCTTTTCGAGATCCCTGTTGGTGTCTGTTTGTGCTCCGCGTTGTCTCAGGGTGTAACTGGTCCTTTCTGTCTCTTCTCTGTGTCTTTATGGTGTGTGTGTGTGTGTGTGTGTGTGTGTACTCACCTAGTTGTACTCACCTAGTTGTGCTTGCGGGGGTTGAGCTCTGGCTCTTTGGTCCCGCCTCTCAACCGTCAATCAACAGGTGTACAGGTTCCTGAGCCTAATGGGCTCTATCATATCTACACTTGAAACTGTGTATGGAGTCAGCCTCCACCACATCGCTTCCTAATGCATTCCATTTGTCAACCACTCTGACACTAAAAAAGTTCTTTCTAATATCTCTGTGGCTCATTTGGGCACTCAGTTTCCACCTGTGTCCCCTAGTGCGTGTGCCCCTTGTGTTAAACAGCCTGTCTTTATCAACCCTGTCGATTCCCCTGAGAATCTTGAATGTGGTGATCATGTCCCAACTAACTCTTCTGTCTTCCAACGAAGTGAGGTTAAATTCCTGCAGTCGCTCCTCGTAGCTCTACCTCTCAGCTCGGGTACTAGTCTGGTAGCAAACCTTTTAACCTTTCCAGTTTAGTCTTATGCTTGACTAGATAGGGACTCCATGCTGGAGCCGCATACTCCAGGATTGGTCTGACATATGTGGTATATAATGTTCTGAAAGATTCCTTACACAAGTTTCTAAAGGCCGTTCTTATGTTAGCCAACCTGGCATATGCTGCTGATGTTATCCTCTTGATATGAGCTTCAGGGGACAGGTCTGGCGTGATATCAACCCCCAGGTCTTTCTCTCTATCTGACTCTTGAAGTATGTCATCTCCCAAATGATACCTTGTATCTGGTCTCCTGCTTCCTACCCCTATCTTCATTAATTACATTTGCTTGGGTTAAACTCTAACTCTGTGTGTGTGTGTGTGTGTGTGTGTGTGTGTGTGTGTGTGTGTGTGTGTGTGTGTGTGTGTGTGTGTGGGTGTGTGTACTTACTTAGTTGTGCTGAGGGGGTTGAGCTTTGGCTCTTTGGTCCCGCCTCTCAACTGTCAATTAACTGGTGTACAGCCTGGAAACACAAACTCAAACTGTCTCTATTTTCCGCTTGTTACAACTTGTAATAAAGTTGTTACATCTTGGCTTAATGTGTTTATGACGTATTAGAACGTTTTATAACTTGCTATATTGGTTGTTATAACTGGTAGGAGGGTTAAAAACTTGTTCGAACGTTGTACCAACGTCGTAGTTTCGGTGTGTGTTTGGGCGGAAGATTCCTGAGCCTATTGGGCTCTCATCATATCTACACTTGAAACTGTGTATGGAGTCAGCCTCCACCACATTACTTCCTAATGCATTCCATTTGTCAACCACTCTGACACTAAAAAAGTTTTTTCTAATATCTCTGTGGCTCATTTGGGCACTCAGTTTCCACCTGTGTCCCCTAGTGCGTGTGCCCCTTGTGTTAAATAGCCTGTCTTTATCTACCCTATCAATTCCCTTCAGAATCTTGAATGTGGTGATCATGTCCCTCCTAACTCTTCTGTCTTCCTGCGAAGTGAGGTTTAATTCCCGTAGTCTCTCCTCGTAACTCATACCTCTCAGCTCGGGTACTAGTCTGGTGGCAAACCTTTGAACCTTTTCCATTTTGGTCTTATCCTTGACTAGATATGGACTCCATGCTGGGGCTGCATACTCCAGGATTGGTCTGACATATGTGGTATACAAAGTTCTGAATGATTCCTTACACAAGTTTCTGAATGCCGTTCTTATGTTGGTCAGCCTGGCATATGCCGCTGATGTTATCCTCTTGATATGAGCTGCAGGGGACAGGTCTGGCGTGATGTCAACCCCCAAGTTCTTTTTCTCTTTCTGACTCTTGAAGAATTTCATCTCCCAGATGATACCTAGTATCTAGCCTCTTGCTCCCTACACCTATCTTCATTACATTACATTTGCTTGGTTAAACTCTAACAACCATTTGTTCGACCATTCCTTCAGCTTGTCTAGGTCTTCTTGAAGCCTTAAGCAGTCCTCCTCTGTCTTAATCCTTCTGATAATTTTGGCATCGTCAGCAAACATTGAGAGGAATGAGTCTATACCCTCTGGGAGATCATTTACGTATATCAGAAACAGGATAGGTCCTAGTACAGAGCCCTGTGGGACTCCACTGGTGACTTCACGCCAGTCTGAGGTCTCACCCCTCACTGTAACTCTCTGCTTCCTATTGCTTAGGTAATCCCTTATCCACGTGTGTGTGTGTGTGTGTGTGTGTGTGTGTGTGTGTGTGTGTGTGTGGTGTGTGTGTGTGTGTGTGTGTGTGTGTCTGAGGGGGGGTTGCAGAAGTAGAACCATCAAAGCCAGACAGACAGACAGACAGACAGACAGACAGACAGACAGACAGACAGACAGACAGACAGACAGACAGACAGACAGACAGACAAACAGACAGACAGACAGACACAGGTCCTATCAACATACAGCCAAACACAAAGACAAAGACAAAGACTTTTTTGAACATTTATACTTGTACAAAATATTACGAATTAACTATTTTTCAATTTATTTCCAGGTATATATTTTAATATTTTTTTTCCTCGAGAACCTGAGCATCGCGACTCTTCGGATATAAATGTAATTTTGCTGCAATGGAAAATAATTGAAATGGTTTATTCCCAATGTGTTTCACATATTAGAATATATATTGCTGAAACTAATACTATCGTTATTATGACTTTAGTTTTTTTTAATTATTTTTTTATTTATATTGACATTTATAATCATAGAAATTATTATAGTTGTATACTAGCTGGTTGGCCTGTAAGATATTTTGCTGGCCTTAATAGGTCCCCAGAAGATGATAGGCCGCAGTTGATAGGACTTAGTTGATAGGCCGCAGTTGATAGGACTTAGTTGATAGGCCGCAGTGATAGGACTTAGTTGATAGGTCGTAGTTGATAGGACTTAGTTGATAGGCCGCAGTTGATAGGACTTAGTTGATAGGCCGTAGTTGATAGGACTTAGTTGATAGGCCGCAGTTGATAGGACTTAGTTGATAGGCCGCAGTTGATAGGACTTAGTTGATAGGGCGTAGTTGATAGGACTTAGTTGATAGGACTTAGTTGATAGGCCGCAGTTGATAGGACTTAGTTGATAGGACTTAGTTGATAGGCCGTAGTTGATAGGCCCTAGGCCCAGCAAGCAAACCAAAAAAAAAACCATGCCATATCGAGTCCAGAGTCGCCTATAACAATATTCTGTCATCATTGGTAGTTAAACTCTTCCTTCTTGACTACCATCAACAATCACCAGTCAAACTGCATTCATATTAGTATATATAAAATAACGTAATATAGTTAATTTTTTTTAATATTTCAGTCAGGTTGGTACAGCAGTGACGCCGCGTCCTGTAGGACTGAGAAAAAATCTGGTGTGGAGAAATAAAGCCATTTTTCTTCCGAATTACATGAGTAAATCACGCAAAGTTTATAATAATTCTGATATATGAAGCAATAAGGCTGTGAAGTAACCAGATCTGGGCTCTTAGGGAGAGGTGGAGGAGCCTCCCGGCGTTAAGTGGCTTACTAAGTCAACACTGTGTCGTAAAGTGGAGCGCCGGGTCAAGTTTTAGGCTTGACGGGGAAGGGGCTGTCATTGTCAGTTCGTAAGCTGATGTAGAAGGCGTTGGTGTGACTTATATGTCACTTCCTAAGTGCAAAAACGTTCCAGATAGCGCCGGGTATAACTACGGGAGCCATATTTTAATGGAGTTCTCCCATACTAGTCACTTACACCCACTTACACCAACTTATATCTACTTATATATCCTCCACCACACTGGTCTACGTTCTTGGCTCATTGTACCTGGGTTCAATCAACGGGTGCAACAGAAACAGGAATATTTCCTTTCACCTCATGCATCTGTCCATCTAGAAATAAAATAGGTACCCGGGAGATAGGTCACTGTTGCGGGTGGCATCCTTGGGGAGGGTCAGAAAGTGGATTAGGATGGACCGCGATCGGAATAGCATCAGCAGCATATGTGATGCTGGCTAACTTTAGAACGGTCCTAAAGCAAGCCATGGGTGCTGTTTAAGACAGAATCATTCAATCCTTCCAAGCCACTGGTGCAGCGACAGAACCATCCAACTGGAGGGCTGTTGCCGCCTGAAGACCCATCAGTTAACCTTATCCTTGGTGAAAATGTTATTATCCACGCTATCCCGTCAGAGGGATAAGATTTATGCACTCTGTACAGGAGCGTCCGGCTGCCATATGCAAATTTGTTTAATGTAAGTGCAAATTTTGGGTTAACAGATTCGCACACTATTTTTTGAACTCTTGGGATTTTTGTAATTAACCATTTTTTGCTGGTTCGTGAATTAGTTCACATATTCTCAGATATTATGAGTCCCTACGTGGCAACTTTGTAAAGGGTTCGTCATTCTCGCATGGCAACTCCGTAAAGGGTCAATCATTCTCGCATGGCAACTCCGTAAAGGGTCAATCATTCTCACATGGCAACTCCGTAGAGGGTCAATCATTCTCACATGGCAACTCCGTAAAGGGTCAACATTCCCACATGGCAACTCCGTAAAGGGTCGGTCAATCATTCTCACATGGCAACTCCGTAGAGGGTCAATCATTCTCACATGGCAACTCCGTAAAGGGTCAATCATTCTCGCATGGCAACTCCGTAAAGGTTCAATCATTCTCACATGGGAACTCCGTAAAGGGTCAATCATTCTTATGGCAACTCCGTAGAGGGTCAATCATTCTCACATGGCAACTCCGTAAAGGGCCAATCATTCCCACATGGCAACTCCGTAAAGGGCCAATCATTCCCACATGGCAACTCCGTAAAAGGTCAATCATTCCCACATGGCAACTCCGTAAAGGGCCAATCATTCCACATGGCAACTCCGTAGAGGGTCAATCATTCTCACATGGCAACTCCGTAAAGGGCCAATCATTCCCACATGGCAACTCCGTAAAGGGTCAATCATTCTCACATGGCAACTCTCCCACGACCGTCACCCCTCACCGTCGGGCACCGTAAACTACATTATTTTCACCACAGACGAAGGTGATGGCAGTATTAAGGAGACTCAAGTTAACTTAAAGTTAATCACAACTAACAACAGACTTGGTGGGCGGCACCAGTGAAGGCTCACCATAGCCCGTGCTACTTGCCCCGCTCCTGTGCCAGGTAAGTTACGGGCTCGCCATAGCCCGTGCTACTTGCCCCGCTCCTGTGCCAGGTAAGTTACGGGCTCACCATAGCCCGTGCTACTTGCCCCGCTCCTGTGCCAGGTAAGTTACGGGCTCACCATAGCCCGTGCTACTTGCCCCGCTCCTGTGCCAGGTAAGTTACGGGCTCACCATAGCCCGTGCTACTTGCCCCGCTCCTGTGCCAGGTAAGTTACGGGCTCACCATAGCCCGTGCTACTTGCCCCGCTCCTGTGCCAGGTAAGTTACGGGCTCACCATAGCCCGTGCTACTTGCCCCGCTCCTGTGCCAGGTAAGTTACGGGCTCGCCATAGCCCGTGCTACTTGCCCCGCTCCTGTGCCAGGTAAGTTACGGGCTCGCCATAGCCCGTGCTACTTGCCCCGCTCCTGTGCCAGGTAAGTTACGGGCTCGCCATAGCCCGTGCTACTTGCCCCGCTCCTGTGCCAGGTAAGTTACGGGCTCGCCATAGCCCGTGCTACTTGCCCCGCTCCTGTGCCAGGTAAGTTACGGGCTCGCCATAGCCCGTGCTACTTGCCCCGCTCCTGTGCCAGGTAAGTTACGGGCTCGCCATAGCCCGTTCTACTTGCCCCGCTCCTGTGCCAGGTAAGTTACGGGCTCGCCATAGCCGTGCTACTTGCCCCGCTCCTGTGCCAGGTAAGTTACGGGCTCACCATAGCCCGTGCTACTTGCCCGCTCCTGTGCCAGGTAAGTTACGGGCTCACCATAGCCCGTTCTACTTGCCCCGCTCCTGTGCCAGGTAAGTTACGGGCTCGCCATAGCCCGTTCTACTTGCCCCGCTCCTGTGCCAGGTAAGTTACGGGCTCACCATAGCCCGTTCTACTTGCCCCGCTCCTGTGCCAGGTAAGTTACGGGCTCACCATAGCCCGTTCTACTTGCCCCGCTCCTGTGCCAGGTAAGTTACGGGCTCACCATAGCCCGTGCTACTTGGAGCTTGTTCCGAGCAGCTGAATCTATACAACAACAACAAGGTACCAGTAGTGCCAGCCAGGTGGGTGGTGTTATAAACTGTAGAATAATAACAAGTGTTATGAATAAACTGAAGAAAAGTGTTATAGGTTGTAGAGAAGCGAGCCTGGGTGTTGAAGGGTGTACAGAGGTGAGAGGGTGAGTGTAGTGAAGTGTAGGTGAAGTAAGGGATAAAGAGGCGGGTTTGAGTGCAGTGGGTCGTAGAGAGTGGAGACACAAGAGTGTAGTTGAGTGTAGAAGACAGGATTGGATAATGCCGAACGAGGTGTAGCTTGAATGGACACTAGTATAAGGCAGTGCCAGGTGTACTGTGATTGAAAACACATATATGAGTATAGAGCCAAGTATAGTTCGGACACACCGAACGCTGGGAATATACTAAAAAGAGGCTGCCGAAGCCAAGGACAGTATTTATAAACCCTCTACACAAATTGAAACACCCAAATTCAACCCCCTCCCCCCCCCCTTTCCCGATTTGAAGCTCATTGGTTCCCTTCAAACTGCTTCGAGTTCAATCAATTTGGCTTCAATGGTCCCGGACGCTCAAGCTTGTTAAGTTAAATGCTCACAGGTGTGATTTTAAACTGCAATGTGCGAGAGGTGTTCAGGGCGTGATGGAGAAGTAATTTGTGTTGTGTTCAGGCCTGTCACTACTCCCTTCCTCCTGTCTCTCTCCTGGACTGTTTGTCCTAGAGTATCTCTATATTCTGGACAGCCTGTTCTATCTGGGATTATATATCTGTCTCCTCTGAATTATCTGTCTGCAATGGATTATCTGTGTTCTGAATTATCTGTCAGTCCTGGATTACCTGTCAATTACTAGCTGGTACAAAAAAAAGTTTGTGAATGTTCAATATCAAGCTAAACGGGCAAATACAAACAGTACGAAAGCCTGTCCAAAGTCAATTTTGAATTTGAGTTAGTAAAGCCAGTTCTATTTCAAAAGCATTCTTGAAACCGTTTCACTTTGATTCAATGGAAAATGGTCTTTATGGGATATAAAGATAGCTCCTTGTCTTTATATCCCAGCTCCTTGTCCTCAAATCTCAGCACCTTGTCCTCAAATCTCAGCACTTTGTCCTCAAATCTCAGCTCCTTGTCCTCAAATCCCAGCTCCTTGTTCTCAAATCCCAGCTCCTTGTCCTTAAATCCCAGCTCCTTGTACTCAAATCCCAGCCCCTTGTCCTCAAATCCCAGCTCCTTGTTCTCAATCCCAGCTCCTTGTCCTCAAATCTCAGCACTTTGTCCTCAAATCCCAGCTCCTTATCCTCAAATCCCAGCTCCTTGTCCTCACATCCCAGCTCCTCGTTATCCTAACCCTTCCCAGTGCTATATAATCATACTGGTTGAGCCCTTTCGGCTGATAATTACATTATCTGCTCCCTGTAGCTGTTCTTACCAGCCAGGGTTTCTACCCAAGTCTCCCCCTCAAGGCGCATTCCACGGTCCACGTCCTTCCCTCACTCCATTACACTCATTCTTCTTTCATCAATTACAGTCAAAATTACTCCCGAATACAAAATGCGTGAAAACCATGAAATTGACAACAAAAAATGAAAGTGAGATGTTATATGGATACAATTGTGGACGATATATGGGTTAAAATTTGTTATATGAATCTTGTATATATTCTTATTCTTGCGCAGTATTTCAGTATATTATGATAAGTGAAGAAATCCTAGAGGATTTAGTTCGCTTCTCGGGGTATGTATATATATACTGAGTTACCTTTAGTTCTGGGCCACGTATAGATCTAAAGTGTCCTTGCTGGTTGGTGAGTCAGTCCTTGTGGTGGCCTTAATAACCCACAAGAGGTTGACCTTAAAGCCCAACACCAAACGATTTCAACGAAAACGTAATGCGAAGACGAGTTAATCAAAACAATGGAGGAGAAAGTAGGAAGAATCTAGAGAGAGAGAATCTCTCTCTCTCTCTCTCTCTCTCTCTCTCTCTCTCTCTCTCTCTCTCTCTCTCTCTCTCTCTCTCTCTCTCTCTCTCTCTCTCTCTCTCCTCTCTCTCTCTCCGTGCCGTACCAAGCCAAGCGTGAGACATTGCCTGGCCTGTCTCACCCATGGCTGCGGAAGGTATAAGCACATTTGCATTGTAATTAGTTCATGAATGAGAGTGTGATGACGCTCATAAGGCAGAAGACAACAACCCGCTTCTCAGTCAATTTCTAGACCGCTCTACACTCTAGCTAGAGTGCTCTACACTCTAGCTAGAGTGCTCTACACTCTAGCTAGAGTGCTCTACACTCTAACTAGAGCGCTCTACACTCTAGCTAGAGCGCTCTACACTCTAGCTAGAGCGCTCTACACTCTAGCTAGAGTGCTCTACACTCTAGCTAGAGTGCTCTACACTCTAGCTAGAGCGCTCTACACTCTAGCTAGGAGTGCTCTACCTCTAGCTAGAGTGCTCTACACTCTAGCTAGAGCGCTCTACACTCTAGCTAGAGTGCTCTACACTCTAGCTAGAGTGCTCTACACTCTAGCTAGAGTGCTCTACACT
>WNGS01087492.1:34274-39274 GCA_020271785.1 Procambarus virginalis
TTCATTCGATCTATTCAATTTGTGTGGTATACTACGTTCCTGTGCTTTGTTTAGAATATTCTTAAATACGTTATAAATTGAATCTACATCGAAATCCCCATTACATCACCTATCGCTGGGTTCATGTCTCGCTCCAAGACCGGCCCACACCCTATACCCAAGACTTTCCAATCAATTTGACCCAAAAAATTCTTAGGCTATTAAAATCAGCTTTTCGAAAATCTGCACTTTAACAGAATTTTCTCCTACAGGTCTATTCCTTCTATGCCAAATCTGATTTCTTTGTGATCACTGTTCCCTAGCTCACTCCCTATTTCGATGTCATTAATTTGTGTTTCCCTGTTAGTTAACACTAAATCTAAAATATTATTTTCCCGTGTTGGTTCCTTAATGTGTTGCGTAAGAAAGCAATCGTCAATTAATTCTAGAAAATCTTCTGCTTCACTATTCCCTGTTTTGTTCAACCAGTTTATTCCACTCAAATTAAAGTCACCCATGACATAAATACTGTTAGATCTAGATGCCCTAGATATTTCATCCATAGATGCTTTGCTTCCATTCTGTCTAAATTTGGTGGCCTATATATAACTCCTATTATAATATTATTTGCTTTTTCGTTTAATTCTATCCAAATAGTTTCTGTGTGTGGCTCAGTTTTGATTCCCTCTTTGAGACTACATTTCAAATTGTCCCTAACGTATATGGCTACTCCACCACCTCGTCTAATATATCTATCTGTGTGAAATAGTTTAAATCCATTTATTTGATATTCGGCTAATAGTTCTCTATTATCAACATTCATCCACGTTTCGGTAAGTGCAATAATATCTATTTTTTCTGTGCAGACAAGAGCATTTAATTCGTTAATTTTATTTCTTAGACTTCTACTGTTTGTGTAATATACCCTAAGTGAATTGTTATTTTGAGGCCCTTCTCTTTCCCTGATCATTTTGCCAATTCCTTTCTCCCGCAAACACATACTTTATTACATCCTTCCTCCAAATCAATTCCCATACCTCTATCTACTAACAGTTTAAACCCAAACAAACACCTCTAACCACTTCTTCCAACGAATTTGCAACAGCAACAACCCCAGCTCTCGATAGATGCACCCCATCCCGAGCATACATTTCATTTCTTCCATAGAAGTGTTCCCAGTTGTCTATATAAGATATTGCATTAGATTTGCAATATCTTTCCAGCCTGCAATTGACACCAAGTGCCCTCGACATCCATTCATTTCCCACTCCCTTTCTTGGAAGAATGCCACATATGATCGGGATTCCTCCCTTGCTCCTAACTAATTCTATTGCTGTCTTGAATTTCAGTATTAGTTCCTCACTTCTAACTCTCCCAACATCATTACCCCCTACACTAATACAAATAATGGGTTTGCTCCCATTTCCCGTCATAATATCTTTCATGTTTCCAACAATATCACCAATTCCAGCTCCCGGATAGCAAACTCTTAATCTGTTCCCCCTATCTCTGGCACAAAACGTTCTGTCTAAATACCTCACCTGGGAATCTCCCACAACCAAAACTCGCCTCGGTACCTCCTTAACTTTCTGAGCGCCCTGAGGGGCCCGCGCTTCGCCGCTCCTTGCTGATTTCTTTTCGGAGTGAACCGCTGGCTCACCACAGCACTCGTCCTCCAACACGGCAAATGAATTTGCCGTCTTTAGGGCGTTTGTAGGCGGCCTTGTCAAGGTCTTCTTAAGACCCCTGTCCCCAACGACTCTCCATGACGAGGTCTTGTTTATCTTGGTCTTCTCCGTCTCCCCCCGACGCTTCAGCTGTCGCACCTCCTCTCGTAAGGAATCCACCTTAACAAGGAGAGTGACTCAAGGATCACTGCTGGGACCCAGATTATTCCTCATTTGTGTAAATATTTACTGCAGATAAGTCTTATATATATCTATGTTGATGCAGGCGAGGAGTCGCAATAACGTGGCTGAAGTATGTTGACCAGACCACACACTAGAAAGTGAAGGGACGATCGGTTATATGTCAATGCTTGCAGACAATGCAAAAAATTAACGAGAAGAATTGTGACAGCTGATGATTTGAAGACTCTCCAGGGTGATTTAAACAAGCTGGCGAGAAGGTTTGAGAAATGGCTATTAGAGTTCAATATGAGCAAGTGTAAAATGATTGAAATACATGTTGATGGGGGAAGTACTATCCTTTAAACAAGACCTGGGAGTGGACAGTACACCTAACCTAACCTAACCTAACTCCGGAGGCTCGTATAAATAGTATACCGTCAGAAGCATACTCTACTCTAGCAAAAAAGTCAGAACATCATTCAGGAACCTAAAGAAGGAGGTTCTCTCTGTACACCACGTACGTGAGACCAGCTTCCTGAGTATGCCGCCCCATATTCAGTATGACCAACATACTCAGTGTGCCCAATATATTCTATCAGTGGAGAACAGTGACAGGGACACTGGTGGCAGTAACGGGACACTAAGTGAGCAGGTGCATCAGGTGAAAAGGAAACATGCCCAGCTGTTTTCCTGTCCAGCCCGGGGAGGGGAATAGAACCCGTGTCCCTCGATTGCAAGCCGAGAACGTAGACCACTATGCATGTTAAATACTCCATGCACTTATTTCCCCTATCTCAGCAGCCATGTTTCTGACGGCATCGTCGCCATGGCAACCAGTGACGCCGCCGGCTAAAACAAATATGGCGGCGCTTTGTTTACCTTTTGCATCCTGGTCGCAATTCGCTGCATCTTTTCATATTAATATTAGTATTAAATATGGGGTAGCAATTGCTCCTGTCCAACCACGTGGGCTGGACGGTAGAGCGACGGTCTAGCTTCGTGCAGGTCAGCGTTCAATCCCCGACCGTCCACCAAGTGGTTGGGCACCATTCCTTACCCCCCGTCCCATCCCAAATCCTTATATCCTGGTCCCTTCCCAGTGCTACATAGTCGTCATGGCTTAGCACTTTATCCCTGATAGTTCCCTTCCCTTCCCTTCTCCCTCCCCTCCCCTCACCTTTATTGTGTTTACATCAGTAAGGTAAGTTATGTGGAACAGTTGAACAACATGATAGATGGTGGAACAACGTTGAACACCAAAAAACAATTTGTACCATTTTTGAACAACAGGAAAGATGGTGCAACGTCGTTAGAGAACAAGAACAATTGCGAAACAATGTAGAACATATAGAGAGACTTTATAGCAGCATTGAACAACGAGATATAGTATAAGGCTGCGTTGAACTGCAAGAGTTCTATGGCGGTGCTGAATAACGAGAATTAATCTGTAACATCGCTAAACAAGACTATATGGCAGCGTTGAACAACAAAAAAATACTATATGGCAGCGTTGAACAACAACAAAGAGAATGGCAGCGTTGAACAAGAACAAAAGACCATAACAGCGTTGAACAACAACAACAAAAGACCATAACAGCGTTGAACAAGAACAAAAGACCATAACAGCGTTGAACAACAACAACAAAAGACCATAACAGCGTTGAACAACAACAACAAAAGACCATAACAGCGTTGAACAAGAACAAAAGACCATAACAGCGTTGAACAACAACAACAAAAGACCATAACAGCGTTGAACAACAACAACAAAAGACCATAACAGCGTTGAACAAGAACAAAGACCATAACAGCGTTGAACAACAACAACAAAAGACCATAACAGCGTTGAACAACAACAACAAAAGACCATAACAGCGTTGAACAACAACAACAAAAGACCATAACAGCGTTGAACAACAACAACAAAAGACCATAACAGCGTTGAACAACAACAACAAAAGACCATAACAGCGTTGAACAACAACAAAAGACCATAACAGCGTTGAACAACAACAACAAAAGACCATAACAGCGTTGAACAAGAACAAAACTAGCAACGACAGGGAGGGGGGCGGGGGCCCGGTTGGAGGAGATATAACGCCTCACCCCACACACAATGACCACCTCAGAGTTACGGCCACCCTCATATATCACCAGGACACAGCGACCGACCACCATGCGTTTTTTATTTTTACGGGATCACCATAGTCCGTGCTACATGGACAGTTCGTTCTGAGTAGCTAAATTTATAACAACAACGGCTTCCCCGCCCAGTACACTACGTACACCTCTTAGAAATAATAATAATAATAATAAAAATAATAATAATAATAATAATAATTAATTAATTAATGTGAATGTTGGTCATTTAGATAATAAATGTTATTTCTCATTTAGTGTGTGTGTTGCTCCTCATTTAGGGTGAGTATTGGTCCTCATTTAAGCTGAATATTATTCCTCATTTAAGGTGAATATTATTCCTCATTTAAGGTGAATATTATTCCTCATTTAAGGTGAATATTACTCCTCATTTAGCGTGAGGTGTGTTCCTCATTCACTCAGGCTTTCCCATCCCTGCCCAAGTACTCTTCAGTGAATGACAACAGGTCGTAAATCACAGAGACTTTGCAGTATGCCACACGAGGAGCCTGTATACCTCCCTCGACTACACAGTCAACAAAAGGAGTTGCTAAGTCCACACCGAAGGCGAGAAGCACTTAAAGAGTTCGTTGTCTGCTGTTGTCATTGACTGCAGGCGAAGGAGGAACCTTTTGTGTTTGTTGAAAAGCTACTTGGGATTGTCTCTCGAGGGCCTCGAACTATCTTTGAGTGTGTCTTGTGGGAGTGATAACTGGTAGTTAGTTAGTTTTCGTGGCTCGTTACGGGGTGTTGTTGGTGGTAGTTAGTTGTTCCCTGGCCTAGTTAGTTAGATAAGGATCTATATTCTATGTTGTGTTGCTGATTTTGATTTAGGCTAGCAGCAAGCGTCATGTTAGTTAGAAATTTGTTTGGTCAGCATAACAGCAGGAAACTACTAACAAGTTTGGTCTTTGGTTAGGCCAAACCACAGCAGATCTCTTGTAAGTTTGACTAGTTTGATCCAGCAGATCTCTTGTAAGTTAGACTATTTTGATCCAGCAGATCTCTTGTAAGTTAGACTATTTTGATCCA
>WNGS01087492.1:44274-45407 GCA_020271785.1 Procambarus virginalis
AATCGGAGGTCTCACCCCTCACCGTAACTCTCTGCTTCCTATTGCTTAGGTACTCCCTTATCCACTGGAGCACCTTACCAGCTACACCTGCCTGTCTCTCCAGCTTATGTACCAGCCTCTTATGCGGTACTGTGTCAAAGGCTTTCCGACAATCAAGAAAATGCAGTCCGCCCAGCCCCTCTTTCTTGCTTAATCTTTGTCACCTGATCGTAGAATTCTATCAAGCCTGTAAGGCAAGATTTGCCCTCCCTGAACCCATGTTGGCGATTTGTCACGAAGTCCTTCTCTCCAGATGTTTTACCAGGTTTTTTTCTCACGATCTTCTCCATCACCTTGCATGGTATACAAGTCAAGGACACTGGCCTGTAGTTCAGTGCCTCTTGCCTGTCGCCCTTTTTGTATGGGACCACATTCGCCGTCTTCCATATTTCTGGTAGGTCTCCCGTCTCCAGTGACTTACTATACACTATGGAGAGTGGCAAGCAAAGTGCCTCTGCACACTCTTTCAGTATCCAAGGTGAGATCCCGTCTGGCCCAACAGCCTTCCTAACATCCAGATCCAGCAGGTGTCTCTTGACCTCCTCTCTCGTAATTTCGAACTCTTCCAAGGCCGCCTGGTTTACCTCCCTTTCTCCTAGCACAGTGACCTCACCTGTTCTATTGTGAAGACCTCCTGGAACCTCTTGTTGAGTTCTTCACACACCTCTTTGTCATTCTCTGTATACCTGTCCTCGCCTGTTCTAAGTTTCAATACCTGTTCTTTCACTGTTGTTTTCCTTCTGATGTGACTGTGGAGTAGCTTTGGTTCGGTCTTGGCTTTTTTTGCTATATCATTTTCAAAACTTTTCTCTGCTTCTCTTCTCACCCTGACGTACTCATTCCTGGCTCTCTGGTATCTCTCTCTGCTTTCTGGTGTTCTGTTATTCGGAAGTTCCTCCACGCCCTTTTGTTCAGTTTCTTCGCTTCCATACATGCCCTATTATACCATGGATTCTTCTGTTGCTTCTCGGATTTTTCCCTTTGGACCGGGATGAACCTGTTTACTGCCTCCTGACACTTTTGGGTAACATAGTCCATCATACCCTGTACAGACTATCTCTGAGGTCTGAGTCCCAAGGTATTTCACTTAGGAA
>WNGS01087504.1:0-13066 GCA_020271785.1 Procambarus virginalis
CCCTGGAGCAACGCGATGCTACAGCTCAGAGACTATTCACCTCTCACTATTTTTTATGTTGTACAATTGTTAGTTAGTATTAAGATAGATGCCCCATATGACTAGAACTATTTATACTAAATGAATCGGATGTTTATTATTATTGTTTGTGAACTGTAAGAACTATGATTAGTTTTAAAAAATAGGATGTTTAATATTATTGTTTGTGATTAGTTTTTAAAAATGATGCTGCTGTACATAAAAATATGTAAATAAACACCTGTAAATGACTATGTTTGTATAAATACCACCTCATTTCCTTAGTTTTTAGCAGTCTTAACGAAGCATTAATCATGGACAGTTCCTATGATATAATCCATGAGGAACATCTAGATATTTTCCGAGAACCATCTCGTGTTATTATTGCTGGTTATTCAAACAGTGGAAAATCCTACTTGTGCAGTAAACTTGTAAGGAAGTATCAGCACAAGTTCTCCTCAATAATTATATGCGGAGGAGGTTACTCTGAATTACGGTCAGATCCACAAATTAAAAGGAATTGATCGAGCATTCAACTATTATTGATCCTGTGGAAGAGCGAGTGGATAATGACTCGCATATCTTAGTAATCTATGATGACCTTTTTACAGAGTCTGCGAATTCAAAAATTGTATCTGACATGTTTACTAGGGGTCGACATTTCATGGTTTCCGTCATATTGATTACTCAAATATATTTTTTCCTGGTAAATATTCGAGGAATATTAGTTTAAATGCTTCTCATTTCATACTGGTTAAATCAAGAGACCTGTCACAAATTGAAACTCTCGGACGACAAATATTTGGGAAACAGGATTCAAAGAAATTTGTAGAGTTATATAAGAAAGTTATTAGCCAACCCTACGGCTATTTGCTAGTAGATCTGGGTTCGAACACTCCCTCTACCATAACGTTACGCGGTAATATTGTTCACGAACCGCCCTATGAGATAGTTTACCAATGGTGAGCAAGAAAGATGTATTGGAACGAGTATATAATGACCCCTCATCTAGCGGTGGGCTGGGAGGCATACAGAGGCTGTATAAGGCCGCCAAATTAATTAACTCTAGTATAACTCTAGCCGATGTAAAGGACTATCTGAAAAGCTCTGACTCCTATACGTTGCATTATTTACAACCCCATAAATTCCCTCGGCGTCGGGTGTTAAGCCCTAAACCGCGACTATTTCAAGCTATAGACTTGGCCGAGATGAGTTTATTGGACAAACATAATGACGGAGTGAAATATTTACTCGTATGCGTAGATATTTTCTCCAGGTACGCTCAAGTAGTACCCTTACGCGCCAAGGACGGGAAAAGTACCAGTAAAGCTCTGGCTTTAATTTTAGATTCTCCTCATTCTCAGGGAGTGCGCAAAATTAATTCTGATCGAGGTGGCGAATTTTATAACGCCACTATGAAAAGAATGCTGGCAGCAAAGAAAGTACAGTTATATAGTGTATTTTCTCAGGAGACTAAAGCTTCAATCGCTGAGCGGTTCATACGTACTTTGAAAGGTAAACTTTACAAGTTTATGACGGCGCACAACACTTTAAAATACATGCAGGCTCTACCAGATATTGTGAAAACATATAATTTAACCCCACACAGAGGATTGAAAGGGAAGACACCCACGGAGGTGCACGCTCTATCCTCGCCTAGTGAACACGCCAAACAATTTGATTTAATGTATAAAAGCCCGAGCAAATCAAAGAGAACTGTCATTCCTCGATTAAGTGTTGGTGATACAGTACGCATCACTCTATCTGATCGCATTTCCAAGTTTAAGAAAGGGTTTAAGCAGCAGAACACCCGAGAGATATTTACAGTTACACGTATTGATCGGAGACAACACATCCCTTTATACTTTCTAAAAGATTTGAATGGGGAAGAAATTGATGGTGGCTTCTATAAACAAGAATTAACACCCACACATTTGCCTCATACCTTCAATATTGAAAAGGTAGTGGGCCAACGCAGAGTCTCTGGCAAGCTTCAGTATAAAGTTAGGTACGCAGGTTATGATCGGTCATTCGATCAATGGATTGATGCTGCTGAGATATTACATTTATAATGAAGAAGCCCTTAGTTTATAAATACAAGGAATTGATCCAACTATTATCAAAACTTCAGTATTCCTCGAGAAAACAGTTGATTGAAAAATTGAAGAAACCACATATAAATTGTTTATCAGAAATTTTTAATAACTTTTTAAAAAAAAATTGCCTGTGCCTGACAAGGTCGTTAAAAAGTTGAAAAAATATAAATTGCTTATTCGCTCACTAGCCTGTAAGAAACCTTCTGTGACAACTAAGAAACAGATATTAACCAGCAAACGAGGAGGCAGTATTTTATCCATTATTTTGCCGATTGCAGCTAGTTTAATTACACGGTTGTTCAGTAAGTAAAGTAAAGTAAGTAAAATGAAAGCCTTTTATCTCGTACCGCGTAAAATAGTGGACAGCCGGAAAGCTGCACACAGCCCAGCTTACCCCACTGTGAAAGCTGCTGCACAACATCTTACTGTCAAACCTCCTCCTCCTCCTCAGTTACATACTAACCCTTCCATAAAACATTTAATAGATTTGAAGTTGAAAGTGCGAGATCATGAATATGCAAGATCCTTGCTAAACCATTATGATGCTAGTGGAATCGTTCGTTGGGATCTGAATGGAAATGTATTGGCTCCAGTATCTGGCATACATATAATTAACGACATTATACATAAAATGGCTGTGCTTAAATCTGTTTTTTTACCTGATAAACTGCCTATTGCTCAACTGTTTTTCAATCTAACTTCTACACCGCGAGATTTATTCCGTAATACTACGGCAAGCAGTCAAGTGTACGAGGCTCCATCTGTTAAGAGAAAGGCAACTGCAAAGATTGATCCTCACAGTAAAAGGAATGCTTCCTGGATCGTATATTAACAGGTGAGTGTATATATAAATGTGTATGTAATGTGTAGCTAGCTTTACTCGGCAAAAAGCTGTCTAAGGAGACAGAGTGATGGACACTCACGTGATATACGCAACCAGCGTATCAGATACGCATTTATTCCCAAATAACATCCCCGCATCGTTCCAAAATCGATTGTTTAACCAGCTAGAATTAGATCCCAGGAGGAGTTATGAAATGTGTCTACAAAAATTACTCCTCCCCACTTCCCATTACGTTATTAAGCGTGATAATCCTGAGGCCTATATACGTGTAGGCGTTACATATGAGAAAGTGGGCGAGGGGAGATACATGCATTCAAAGCATTTATTATCATCTGATGTTTTAGCTGGAACTATAAAAGAAATTAATACCACGATTAATACAGAAATAGAGGCCATATTTTCAAGTAATGCTAAACTGAGTTTTTTAGGAAAGTCATTAAAACAATTTTCAGCTAAATACGGAACGCACTTTATTAAATATGATTCTTCCTCCAATCGAAACAAGTTCACTACTGTGATTAGTGAGGAGAATATTAGCTCTGCAACAGGGCATAAAAACATCAGTAGAGTCACATTGTCATTTGGGACAGCTTTGGGGAAAGTGTTGGGCTTAGTTCCAGAAATTGAATATGACATATTCGCAAAACGTCAGTATGCCTCGAGTGTAGTTAACACATGTCTATTCCCACCAATGCCTAGAGGAGGAGTTGATATTCTGTGTGTTTATTGCGATAAAATCTCTTCTACTAGATATGGGAACCAGTCTGTAAATATTTTGGATGTAATCTCCCTAAATGGAAGTGATAACAGTAACAATAAAAAACTATATGTGCGTCTTAACACCAACATGATAGACAGCGTCAGCATCACTATTAGGGATCAAGATGGTAACCCAATACATTTTGATGAACGTGGGTGTACCATAGCAGTCTTGCATGTACGTCCTGTAGCAGGAGGTATATAACAACAATGCTTTCCCCTCACTCCTCATTCGTCTGAAACAAGCGGAGAAATGCGTGTCCACTTTATTCCTCCCTCTGTTGAGGAATTATACATTCTGTTAACCCCTCCTAGAGGTGGGGGGACTGATGATATACGGATTTTCAACAGCAGTAGGCGATATACGCGTGGAGGAGGAATATTTTCCTTTTTAAGCGGGATAGCGCGTCGAGCGGCGCCCTTTATCATGAGAACACTGGCCCCGG
Source organism: Procambarus virginalis (assembly GCA_020271785.1). Classification (NCBI taxonomy): domain Eukaryota; kingdom Metazoa; phylum Arthropoda; class Malacostraca; order Decapoda; family Cambaridae; genus Procambarus; species Procambarus virginalis. The sequence continues at coordinate 4,164 of WNGS01087504.1, forward strand.
CTGCGCTTAGCTTGGGGCAGAACGTACTAGACGACATTAATAATGACAAACAAACTTTCAAACAATCTCTTAAGAAACGCGGAGTTGAAACATTGAAAGGAGTGGGGAAGCAAATGATAGGCGGAAGAGTGCAGAAAAAGGATAAACAAACAAACAAAAATTAGTAAACATCAAACGTTTTACTAAAGCGAAATATAATGATGTGCTGTCATAACTTCTTCTCACTCGCCTGGTGTTGTCTAAAGCGCGAACATGGCCGGATATAACGCTCTTGGCCTCCAGGTGCCATTAGAACACTATACCGCGGCTGTTAGTGAAGCCTTTCCTAAAGTATTTTCCCCTCGATTGGTAGAATCAACAATTGCCAGCAGACAAACGGTGGATGTATTACCTGTGAATTCTGGGGTCAATAATAAGTTTACAGACACCTATCTGGAATTCATCATCAAGGGAGTGAATGGTCAACTGGTGGATTTATCATCTATAGCTTTGGAGTTGTCTATTGATCTAACCGAAGAAGATGGAACAACACCTTTAGGAGATGCTAAAAACATCTCGTTAGTGAATGGATTATCGCAAACTCTATTCAAATCCGCTATTGTGTATTTAAACGAAACAGTAGTTGAAACCAGCTCATTATTCTCATTCTGGTCATACATAAAGTTATTATCTACGATTTCTGGGTGTAAGGCTAACCGCTATGATAAACTGTCACAGTTTTTTAACCGTGTCGATCCTGGTAAAATTGAAGCTGGTTATTTCACTAACGCCTCGGCTGGGGAGAAGCAACGGATGACTGATATGAAAACGAGTGGCGTGAATACTTGTTTTAAACTAATGTTGGATGTCACATCAGTTAGTGAATATGTTTTAGATAATGTGGACATCAGGGTGCGGCTCGAACTTCAACCTGATAAATGGCTTATACTCAGCGATAATGAACACGCTAATTTTAAATACAATATCAAGTCTACACGACTATGGGTGGATCGGGTATTGCCATACCCTGAAGGATTAGTAGCCGTTAATAAAGCCATGGTGCAGAACAACTCTCCTATTACATATACTTTTAATAAAACTTTATACAAAACGTATATATTGGGCACAGGTCAGCGCTCGATAACGATGGACCAACCGTGGGGGACTGTTATACCTGAACATTTATATATGATCATCCTTGATATGGAGGCCGTGTCTGGTGCATATAATCGCAACCCGCTTTATTTGGAAAACTGTGAGCTTAGTAAAGTATTGATATCACAGAATAGCACTAATATTGTCAATATTGGGTGTGACTTCCCTCATAACTGCGCCAAGTTGTATTACACAGCATTACAAGCCTTAGGCTTCGATAAAGACAATATATTGTCTTATGATACATATGTGAATGGTGGAACCATACTGGCCTTTAATTTACAACCTGAGGATATAGATGACACCATCCCGATTGAAAAAAGTGGTAATCTGCGGATTGCTTTGGAATTTAAACGCGGTGTGGATAGAAATAAAGTCATTCTAGTTTACGGGTCTACAACAGGTGTGATCAGCATTAACGCAGATCGTCGCGTTATTTGTGATACGCGAGGATAAATATTAATATGAATTGTTTGGAAATAAATGAGGCTATCAGAAGCAATTTAGGTGATAAGGTAAACTACCTCGGATGTTTCCTAGCTGATGACGTAAGGAAAATAGTGACAAAAATACATAAAAAAAGACCTGTGGTGTTCATAATCAACACTCTGGAGTCTGGTTCACGTAATAAAATGGGACATTGGATAACATTCTATGTAAATAAGGAAGAAGGTAGAAGCGAGATAGTTATACTAGACAGTTACGCTAATCCTGCAATTGGATCTTATTCAAGATATTTCGAAGAGTTTATGTCCTACTTCCAAGACTATGTCCTATATATTATGAAGAAAAGGATTCAATCCCTGAATAGTTATTTCTGTGGGAATTACGCCGTTTATTTTGCCTATCATTTTTCCAGACTAGGCTTGGAGGACGCCCTGCTTCACTTTGATGAAGCATTTAAATATGGACAATTTCGCAAGAATGATGAAAAAGTGTTGAAATTCAATTATGCTCAGATGAAAATGCCTGTGTGTAAGCAAACTTTCTGCTTAAACGGCAATGATGCTGCGTGTGAAACGTTGTGTGACGAAGTTGGCTAGGATGATAGTGCGGTGAGTAATACTTTATGTTAGGATTGAATGATGAACATAATAATGTCTGTGTTTATTTTTACAACATTGACAACAAAAACTTATAACCTTTTTTCCCTTTCTACAGATTGACAGGTAGACTAGCGTGCTGGGAAGGATCAATGGAGTGGATGAAGGACTCCCAATCTATCTGTCTACAGATTGGATGATTGGCTAGGATGACCAGCTTATTATTATTATTATTATTATCGTTGTAAATCGCTTAAGTGTTTAATAAAAGAAATAAATTTATATAATGTGTTTACTTTCCCCGTTTTATTGCATATAATCTCTGCTGAGGGGAGATATGACGCCACCTATGCTAGAAAAGAGAAACGTTTCCGGTCAAATGAGAAGTGATTGATTGATGGTTGACAGGTGATGGCCTGTTGGGGTGAGCATCTCTCAGTCCTCTCTCTAAGACATCGAAAAGTACTTAAGGTTAATGGTTCACTTCCTGCGGCCACTCCCTTCTCCTCCTACCCTCCGGTCTGTCTGTCTGTCTGTCTGTCTGTCTGTCTGTCTGTCTGTCTGTCTGTCTGCCTCTTTCTTTCTCTCCTACCCTCCTGGCACTTCATGGATAATGGATGTCCCCTCACTTTCCCCTCCTCTCTCGTCTTAACTCCCTGCCCCCTCTCAGGTATTGGGGGGTCCCCCCCCCCTCCACATGTCCGCATACCAAGCACATAGCTTCCATCCCCTACCCAACGGAAGCTGACAAACCACAAAATGGCTCTAAACACTCACACCATAGGGGGGAGGTCCCCTCACTCTCCCTCAGACTCCCTATCCCCTCCCTCCCTCACCCCTGTCCCTCCCCTACCCCAACAACATATGTTGGGTCATCTAGAGCACTCATACTCTAGACGCATAGCAATACATAGTCTTTAATCATAAACTATTATCTACACACATGATTAAGTCTACGGAAAACAAACATACATATTCATTTACTCTTAACAACATAACCACATACCTCTTACTTTAGCACATACCACATAGCCCTACATACTCTCCTACCCCCCAAACAACATGACCCCAATCTTCCCTGACCACATACCCGAACACCGGAGGCACGGAAAACAAACAAACATATTCATTTACTCTCAACAACATATCCACTTACCTCTTACTTTAGCACATACCACATAGTCCTACATACTCCCCAAACAACATGACCACAATCTTCCCTGACCACATACCCAAACACCTGATGCTTACACGCGTCCGACACGCCACAACTTCCGGGAAAATCTCCGCGCGGTGCTCTAGTCCCCGGGGGTTCACCTGGCCAGATGGCGCGCCCGGTCGTAGTCCCCGGGGGGTCCATCTGGCAGATGGCGCGCCCGGTCGTAGTCCCCATTTACACTACTCTCACCTAGATGTGCTCACCTAGATGTGCTCACCTAGATGTGCTCACCTAGATGTGCACACCTAGATGTGCTCACCTAGATGTGCGCACCTAGATGTGCTCACCTAGATGTGCTCACCTAGATGTGCTCACCTAGATGTGCTCACCTAGATGTGCTCACCTAGATGTGCTCACCTAGATGTTCTCACCTAGATGTGCTCACCTAGATGTTCTCACCTAGATGTGCTCACCTAGATGTGCTCACCTAGATGTGCTAACCTATATGTGCTCACCTAGATGTGCTCACCTATATGTGCTCACCTATATGTGTTCACCTAGATGTGCTCACCTAGATGTGCTCACCTATATGTGTTCACCTAGATGTGCTCACCTAGATGTGTTCACCTAGATGTGCTCACCTATATGTGTTCACCTAGATGTGCTCACCTAGATGTGTTCACCTAGATGTGCTCACCTAGATGTGCTCACCTAGATGTGCTCACCTAGAAGTGCTCACCTTTATGTGCTCACCTAAATGTGTTCACCTTTAAGTACTCACCTTTATGTGCTCACATTTATGTGCTCACCTATATGTGCTCACCTAGATGTGCCCACCTGTATGTGCTCACCTAAATGTATTCACCTTTATGTGCTCACCAGTATGTGCTCACCTGTATGTGCTCACCTAGATGTGCTCACCTAGAGGTGCTCACCTAGATGTACTCACCTCGAGGTGCTCACCTCGATGTGCTCACCTAGATGTGCTCACCTTTATGTGCTCACCTAGATGTTATCACCTATATGCTCACCTAAATGTGTTAACCTAATTGTGATCACACAGATGTTCTCACTCTAATAATCAGTCATATTGTTTAAATCTTAACTTAGTCGTACTGACTCATTAAGCTGAGTTTGTAGTGTTCATGTCTGTTTTAGTAATCACATGGCAAGAATCCCAATTTATATTATTAGAGAAAAAAAAGGTATTTATCCGTACTTATGATGCATATATCAGATTATGATTTTTCTTTTAGTTGGTCACAAGTGTTTGAAACACAGAAAAAAACAGATCGATGGAACATGACTTTATAGTGTGTTTATACCAGCCCATCTTCCTGTTTGGTTATTACTTATAGTAACGATGTGGACATCAGTACATATACCAACGTACAACGAAATTAGAAATTTTGTAATGTTCATGTTTGTTTTAGTAATGATCGTAAGGTAGGAACCCGAATTGAAAGAGTTGAGAAGAAAGGTATACATCAGTATAAATGACGAATAGATTAGATTAAAAATATTCTATTAGTGCGCATACACGAATGCATACGCACATGTTGTGAGTTTTGCAACATATATGAATGGCGTTTTATAAGTGTTGCAACACAGAAAAAACATGTTGGAACACCCACTCATAACATGGAAATTATGTGTTGCAGTAAGGTATTCCTGACTGTTGCAGTACTCACAACACGTTATTCTTGTGTTGTAACGTTGCACCTGTACCTGTAACACCTATAACATGTTATTAATATGTTGCAGCACTCACAACATGTTATTCTTGTGCTGTAACGTTGCACCTGTACGTGTAACACCTATAACATGTTATTAATATGTTGCAGCACTCACAACACGTTATTCTTGTGCTGTAACGTTGCACCTGTACCTGTAACACCTATAACATGTTATTAATATGTTGCAGCACTCACAACACGTTATTCTTGCGCTGTAACGTTGCACCTGTACCTGTAACACCTATAACATGTTATTAATATGTTGCAGCACTCACAACACGTTATTCTTGCGCTGTAACGTTGTACCTATACCTGTAACACCTATAACATGTTATTAATATGTTGCAGCACTCACAACACGTTATTCTTGCGCTGTAACGTTGCACCTGTACCTGTAACACCTATAACATGTTATTAATATGTTGCAGTACTCACAACACGTTGTTCTTGTGTTGTAACGTTGTACCTGTACCTGTAACACCTATAACATGTTATTAATATGTTGCAGCACTCACAACACGTTGTTCTGCGTTATAACAATCGCAATATGGTATTTTCTTGACATATTCAGGGTAAGTCATTTCAGAGTTGCAAGGCTCACAACACGCTATTTATTTTCGCATCACTCACAATACGTTGTTGCTGTGTTGCAACGCTAACACCAAGTTTTTACTGGTTAGTAATACTATAATAATAACAAATTATATAATATATATACACGTTACTAGAATTCGTAAATAAAACGTGATTGAATTTTAAAAATTTGATTAAATAGATGAAAAACAGTTTTAGATTAAAGTTAAAGTTTTACCTGCGTAATATATGGAAAAAAGGAAGCTCACCTGTCATATATAGAGTTCGAACTGGTGACCGCGTGGACACCGAGTCCGACCTTCCAGTCTGGCCATGACGCTTCCTGCTTAATGAAGAACTTAATACTCATATGTTTATTCACTTCAAAATACATAACCAATTGACAGTTGAGGCATGAGAACCAAAAATTCATAAGGAAAAACAATAAGAAAAAAATGTAAGGTAAATCAAGATAATTATGAGGTGAAAGCGCTAGGCCAGTATGGTTATATATCACTTGGAAGGTGTCATTAGGATGAGCTGGGATGTGAGGACAAGTGAAGGAACGCTGCCCAACCACTTCGACTTTGGGAATCGAACAAAAACATATTTTATACACAGCAAAGATTTGAATATATTTACACAAAGGAAACTGTATACAGTAGTTCTCTGGAATTCTTTAAGGTATATCAATGTGTTATTACACTTAATATTGAATATATAAAAAAAATTGGAACAGGTTGTTTAAAGGCATTGATGTGCTCACCTAGATGTGCTCACCTAGATGTGCTCACCTAGATGTGTTCACTTAGATGTGTTCACCTAGATGTGCCCACCTGGATGTGTTCACCTAGATGTGTTCACCTAGATGTGCCCACTTAGATGTACTCGCCTACATGTGCTCACCTAGATGTGCTCACCTAGATGTGCTCACCTAGATGTGCTCACCTAGATGTGTTCACTTAGATGTGTTCACCTAGATGTGCTCACCTAGATGTGTTCACCTAGATGTGCCCACCTAGATGTGTTCACCTAGATGTGCCCACCTAGATGTACTCACCTACATGTGCTCACCTAGATGTGCTCACCTAGATGTGCTCACCTAGATGTGCTCACCTAGATGTGCTCACCTAGATGTGCTCACCTAGATGTGCTCACCTAGATGTGCTCACCTAGATGTGTTCACTTAGATGTGTTCACCTAGATGTGCTCACCTAGATGTGTTCACCTAGATGTGCCCACCTAGATGTGTTCACCTAGATGTGCCCACTTAGATGTGCTCACCTAGATGTGCTCACCTAGATGTGCTCACCTAGATGTGCTCACCTAGATGTGTTCACCTAGATGTGCTCACCTAGATGTGCTCACCTAGATGTGTTCACCTAGATGTGTTCACCTAGATGTGCCCACTAGATGTACTCACCTAGATGTGCTCACCTAGATGTACTCACCTAGATGTGCTCACCTAGATGTACTCACCTAGATGTGCTCACCTAGATGTACTCACCTAGATGTGCTCACCTAGATGTACTCACCTAGATGTGCTCACCTAGATGTACTCACTGAGATGTACTCACCTAGATGTACTCATCTAGATGTACTCACCTAGATGTGCTCACCTAGATGTACTCACCTAGATGTACTCACCTAGATGTGCTCACCTAGATGTACTCACCTAGATGTGCTCACCTAGATGTGCTCACCTAGATATGTTCACCTAGATGTGCTCACCTAGATGTGCTCACCTAGATGTGCTCACCTAGATGTACTCACCTAGATGTACTCACCCTAGTTATCAGTGTTAAGTGTTACAGAGGATTATAGCTGATTATTTACTTTTCAATTTAATTTTCTTGTAATGATCATAGCAGGAATTTTATCTGTATGATTAGAAAAATAAATTACAGTGTATTTGGCGTGTATGGGTTTAATTGTTATTTTACTTCTAGTTCGCCGCAAGTGCAGAAAGAAAGAAGCAACAAATCGATGGAACTTGACTTCATAGTGTGTTTAAACTCGTAAGGTTCAAATACTTACCTTAAACTTTTAATAAAAAAGTCCTTCAAGTAATTTTTCTATATTGAAGACTTGAGACAATTTATAATAATAGCTACGGTAATTATGTTAATATTATAGTAATAGTTCAGGCATTGAGGTAATATTTATGGTAATGACATGTATACTCCTTTTGTGTACAGAGGAAATATATGTATATTTCTAAAATTCTCGCAGGCTTCATTATATTATTGATTATATTTCTATATTGATGCTTGAGGAATGAAATGTATAATGAGAACGGAGCTATGAACGAAAATCTACTTGTACACATACAACAAATTTCAGACATAACACGAATACATTCACACATGTTGAGAGCTTCGCAACACCAACAGAATAGCGTGTTGTGAGCATTGCAATACAGGAGAGAGTTGTTATTGTTGCAACACAGAAATAATGTGTTGTGAGTGTTGCAACACATGACTAACTTATTTGTTGAGAACGTTGCAACAGAAAAATAATATAATGTGAGAGTTGCATCACACTATTTCTGTGGTGCAATGGTGCAACACTCACCACATAACGTCCCTGTGTTGCAATGGTGTAACACTCACCACATAATGTCCCTGTGTTGCAATGGTGTAACACTCACCACATAATGTCCCTGTGTTGCAATGGTGTAACCTCACCACATAATGTCCCTGTGTTGCAATGGTGTAACACTCACCACATAACGTCCCTGTGTTGCAATGGTGTAACACTCACCACATAATGTCCCTGTGTTGCAATGGTGTAACACTCACCACATAATGTCCCTGTGTTGCAATGGTGTAACACTCACCACATAATGTCCCTGTGTTGCAATGGTGCAACACTCACCACATAATGTCCCTGTGTTGCAATGGTGTAACACTCACCACATAACGTCCCTGTGTTGCAATGGTGTAACACTCACCACATAATGTCCCTGTTGCAATGGTGCAACACTCACCCACATAACGTCCCTGTGTTGCAATGGTGCAACACTCACCACATAACGTCCCTGTGTTGCAATGGTGTAACACTCACCACATACGTCCCTGTGTTGCAATGGTGTAACACTCACCACATAATTCCCTGTGTTGCAATGGTGCAACACTCCTCCACATAATATCCCTTTGTTGTATCTTTCATACCACATTATTTATGTGTTGCAACACTCATAACACGTTATACCTGTCCGTTGCACGCAACATTCGCCACAATTTAATCATGTATGTT
>WNGS01087516.1:10840-36019 GCA_020271785.1 Procambarus virginalis
TGTTGTTCAGTACACGAAGCTATGTTAGAATCTTACAGCAATGAATATATAAATATATTAGGAATAAGTAATTCTCATTGCCGAGTCGGCGGAATGAAAGAAAACACACTAACGTAATCAGTAGTGGGGACCTTGTTTAGCATTTAATTCATAAACAGGGTATTTGGCGGCTGGGTTGACGAGCATTTGGTCATTGTTCATGAAGACAGCTTGTAGCAGGAAGAGCAACACAAACAAGCTTATTTCCAGCAGAAAGAGCATTTTTGTTTTTGTTATCAGATGAAGCATATATTCCAACAAAACAATAGCTACAGCAGAAACGTTTGCGGAAGAAAGATAAACTTCAAGAGAAGAAGCAACAGCAACAGCAGCAGAGAACCAGCTGACAACATGAAGCACATTCCAAACAAGGAGGACGAGGAGGATAAGCACCAACAATATTTGAAACAGTAAGGCGAGCAAAATCAACAGTATTATCCCCAACAGCAGGAGAAGCAACAACAACGTACCTGTACATCAATACTGTACAGGCTACAAATTTTTTTAGCATAAGAACTGCCCTTAAGGAAGTTCGTTGTTGACTTCAACTTCGTTCTGGCAGCTCCTGCGACGGCGCTGGAACCAAATGTATTAACATTTTCCGTTCTATTAAACAGTTTCAGCATCGTGAAGAGGAGAGACCTGCTGTATGAGCAACAGCTTCTCCTCCATATCAACCTACCCTGGCTTTGCGCCCTGAAGAGGCATCTCCAGACCGACACCCAGAGCGCAACTCCGTAGTCTCCCGAGACTACAGGATGACTACTTATTATTATTATTAACATCTTTATTGACAAAATTAATTACAATTTTGCCTAATCTGAGGATTTTGATAGTCTTATTAAAGTGAGGATAATGCTGGTATTCACTGTCACGCAGGACAGAGGGTCATACATAAGACAATAGCTCTAAACTGTAGGCTGAAGCACATATATAACATGGTTACAATCAATGTTTTAATGTATGGATATGTGAAAACAACTTTCTATTGTGCACCACCACACAAGGGCAAGGATGGGTTCATAAGTGATGCAGCTTAGAAGTAATATATATATAAATTGTTCTTCATTCTTTAAAATGGACAAGCAAATTTTGGGTAGATTGTTAGGATGTCATCCAGAACACCTGAGTCAATACTACTAGCATAATCAGGGGCAGGACGAGAGCACACGCAGTTCATAACTCAGGTTTGACATGTAATACAGAGATGCACTTCAGTGTAACAGTTGTGAGTAAATGTAATAACATAAAAGGGATGTTTGTAAATCAGTTAAGATAAGGAAGAGGATCAGGTGCCATTGCAGTATGAGACCAGGTAATATTAGGAAGGAAAAGATAAGGTTCGAACGCAACTAGCAATAAAGACTCGTGCAACTCAATCGTACCCGAGCACACAGGCAGTCAAATACTAAATATTTCTATCTTTGACGCTAACGAGTTAATACATAACTAAACTATTTACAAATAGCATTATCTCCCGTATCATTGACAATATTGTCCTAAATTAACGAGAGGGACAACGATGTTTTTACGATATGCGAGCTGGTGACAGCCAGACGGGTTACTGTATTGTGAAACTGAACATAAACTAATGTTAATTGGATAACAATAATTACAAAGTTATTATCTGTTACACAAACAACACTTGAGCGTCAATGGTAATTCGGCGTATTTCATTTTAATTACATTTTTTCATACGAAAGACAATGTCAGTTTTTTATGAGTATTTAAGTGTTTGTATGACAGGAGAGAGAGTCAGAAGGCACCTTTATGTATGGGTTGTCAAGTATAAATGCCACTATGTAATGTAGTTCAATTATAAATGTAATGTGGCATTGTGTACGATTATCTGAGAGATACTCGCTTGTGCGTGTGTACTTTGGTGGACATTCTTATATATATTTACTGGAGTATCTTATTCTTGAGGTTATCTTGAGATGATTTCGGGGCTTAGCGTCCCCGCGGCCCGGTCCTCGACCAGGCCTTCTTTTTGTTACACCTCCCCAGGAAGCAGCCTGAGCAGCTGTCTAACTCCCAGGTACCTATTTACTGCTAGATGAACCGGCGCATCAGGGTGAAAGAAACTCAGCCTATTTGTTTCCGCGTCCTCTGCGAATCGAACCCAGAACCTTAGGACTACGAATCCCGTGTGGTTTCCACTCAGCTGTCAGGCCCCTGATGCACGCAATTTTGGGAGTGTACTTTAAATAAATGTACTTTGATTGGCTTTCAGGAGTTCCTAGATATACAGAGGAGTGTACTTACCGAATTGTACTCACTTACATGTAGTTTACGCCTTCAATGCATGTTTGGTTTTACTCTATTGAGAGTTCATAAACAATTTCGTATCCATGCACATTATCTTTGTTTATAACGCGAACCCTAAAGACTTTTCCTGGCACCGAACGAGTTCAGTTGTTTTACTGAGATCAGATGAACTTCAGTTCACTTTCTTTCTCTTGATAAATATTGTACCTATTCCTCAATTTCAATATGGCAACTGAATTTTATTTTCAGCAGTTCAGGAACAATGCAGCATATATTTACAATATTTTCTCGGTTGATTTTGTACTTTTTCAAATATTTTTATTTTAAGGTGAGAGCCTTATTCTCGAGGGAATGCCTTGCGTAGATTACAAGCAGTTCTTGAAAGACTGTATTTCAAGGTTACTGAAATCTCTAACATTGACTATGATTCTCTTCGTAGTATTATTCATTTTTATGGCGCTGTTTTACTTTCATACTTTACTTTACTTTATATCACAAAATAAGGATGATGAAATAATTAGCAGTAGAACTAATATAAATTAATCATACATAGCGTCATGACATTATACATACATACACGCCTTCAGTTTTCTAGGGGGTAGAAATAGCCTAAGCTACTCTATCCCTTTGAGATGTATTTCTTTCTTATCTCAATAAACATACTTGAACTCAGCCTTATACGTCAACAGTTTCTGGGGTTTTCCAGGCTGAAAATCACTCCACACACACACACACAGCTCATATAACATGGATCTGACTTCATTTGTACCCAAAATGCCTGCCAGTAATCCATCTCTTTGTGATATTAGATCCTTAATCATTCCAATATTCAGCAGAGGATTTCCCTGCTGATTCCCGGACTTGAGTTATCATGTCCTATAGACCCGCTCCCACGCTAAAAGTATCACTCATTCTTAAGTTTTATTTCTAAACAAATAAATTTATATTTCTGAACAAGTAGAAGTAGCCAGTGATAAATGAGTGCATTAAAAATAGTTGATTGAGTTTACTGGATTAGTTATATCTTTCAGACAAATTATATCATTCGATTGTGAACTATTTCCTCAAGTGTGAGTGTGGACAATAAATCAGGCTTGATGGCTGCGTTTTGAAAATTATCAGAAATGTCGATAATAATTTAGCGAGCAAAGCAATAATTCATTATTTTGCACACATCAGGAAATAGGCCATTGTTGCCAACATCAGAGGTCGCTTGACTCTGCCATAGTTGTGTCAATACGCCCAAATCTTTATTCAAGTGTGAAAAGAAAATTATAACTGATAAACACGTGAATGATGAACATGGATAAAAACATTTGTTCCTGTTTATTATTGTTGTGCTTTATTTAATTCTACAAAGGCTTTATTAATGGTTGCATATAATTGTGCAATTTGTATAACCAGTAAAGGTTCATATATCATACTTCATCATGATGGAGCATGATTGATGGCTTATATCAATCAACCTAGAGCATCTTGTGAATTGTGTGATTCATACTAGTTTGTGATGAGACATCTTGATGATTTCAAATATCAACAGTTCTCGGTCATGATTGACATTCACTATTGGATCATACTGGTGAATGATGAGAACTAATGATGGATTACATATTAATCCTACTTGAGCATGATAGAACCCACTGACACTCAAATATTATTTACACCAAATCATTTCAAATAATTAAATAGGTGCACCTAATCATTGCATATAAATAGGTACACCCAATCATTGCATACAACTATGTACGCCCAATCATTGTATTTAAATATGCCCACCCAATCATTGCAGATAAATACGCACACCCAATAATTGCAGACAACTAGGTACACCAAATCATTGCAGATAAATAGGCACACCCAATCAATGCAGACAGATAGGAACAACCAATCATTGCAGACAAATTTGTACACCTAATGATTGCAAATAAATAGGTACACCCAATCATTGCAAATAAATAGGTACACCCAATCATTGCAGATAAATAGGCACACCCAATCATTGCAGATAGATAGGAACCACCAATCATTTCAGACAAATCTGTACACCCAATCATTGCAAATAAATAGGCACACCCAATCATTGCAGATAAATAGGCACACCCAATCATTGCAGATAAATAGGTACACCCAATCATTGCAGATAAATAAGTTCACTCAATCATAATAGATGAATATGAACAACCAATCATTGCAGATAAATAGGTACACCGAATCATTACAGATAACTAACGAGGTTTCATTTACCATTCAAGCAGTGTTTTATGGACCCAAATGGATCAATGAATTACCTGAGACCTAAATACAATGGATCTTCACTGTGTCTCATTAAACATTACGACTGAACATTATGAAACAATGAGGGCGGATCACTGCTGTAATTGGAGAATTGCGCCTGTCTCACAAGTTGCAGGATGCAACAACAACTCACAAGCGTGTTGCGCAACATTCACATGTTGTATTGCGTTTGGTGACTCGCATATATACCGGCAGCTGGAGGGAATATTCTTGGAGGCTGAGCATATTGACAGTGTGGAATTTTTCCACACGCAGGAAGATAGGAAGGGAAACTATCAGGATAAGTCGCCAAGCCAGCACGGCTATCTCCTTGCACTTGCACTCCTTGCACGACTAACACTTGGAAGGGATAAGGATTAGGGATGGGACGGGGGGGGTGGGGAGGAAGGAATAGTGCCCAACCACTTGGACGGTCTGGGATTGAACGCCGAAGTGCATGAAGCGAGACCGTTGCTCTACCGTTTTGGTGTTAACGAAAATAAAATGGAATAAATTTCATTTACGAAACCTGTAGTTCCAAGTCATGCACGTAAATAATGTTCAAAAACCAACTTCAAACTCCAGTTCCCTAGATGAGCATCACTCATAATGATCAATAACAACTAACTCTAATGCAAGCCACATTTACGTAAAAGAAACATATTAATCACCAGATGAACAAATCCACAAGGGTCGTGACGAGGGTTCGAACCTAAATCTGAGAGAATCCCAAACGCTGCCTTAATCGACTGAACTACGACATGGAAAAAGAATTGCAACCTGGAAATCATCCTGACCTACCACGGGTCCTGCAGCCTCTCCGAGACACAAACCAGGGATTTATGCAATTCCCCCGTAAAAAAAAGAGGTAAAACAGCTTATTGGCAGAGTTCGGGTGCATGGGGGAAATTGCGTAAAACCCTGGTTTGTGTCTCGGAGAGGCTGCAGGACCCGTGGTAGGTTAAAAGCTCTTGGCCCTTGTGGATTTGTTCATTTGATGAATCACGCTTTTGTGATTTCTGTGTATAATATTAATCACCAGACCACACACCTGACCCGGAGTGTTAATTTACGTCATTACCTGTGTTGGTGACTGTTCATCACAGGTGCGAGAGTCACAGTTAACACCTGCAACAGATGCAATAGCGACTACTAACTGTTCTCTGCCCAACTACTTGGTCTGTACGGTAGAGCGACGGTCTCGCTTCACGAAGATCGATATCTAACCGTCCAAGTGGTTGAGCATCATTCCTTTTCCCTATGTCCTATCCCAAATCTCTATCCTCATCCCTCAAAGGCGTTATGTACTCGTAGTGGCTTAGCGTTTTCTCCTGATAAGTACATTACCTTCCTTACAAATTGATTTGTTTGAAGTTACGGCTGTAGAGTGCCACCTAATTACTTAAAACGGAGCAATTAGAATATAGTGTGAACTGTCTATAGGAGAGCAACGTTATTTTTAACACCTAAATCACAATAAATATTTATCATAAAGACTTTAAATGTCGAAGAGAGCTTCAGCGGAGCACAATCTTCCAAGAATTGTTCTTAGACGATTGTTCTTTCATCTTCTTGATAGGCCACAGTAAACTGTGAAATAAGCTCTGTAGGGATCGTTGTTCAACTTCAAAGTGTCTCACAAAACGGAGAATGCCTCTTTATTAATTTTATTTTGCCAATTTGCAAATAAAGAGCATATACCAAAAGTGAAAATTTATTGATATACCCGAAAGCTCTGAAGTCATTTCTTGTTACATTTTCGTTCGTGGTTAAATATTTTCACACTATTCACTACGTGTTAATTTCGTTGGGATTTCCATTGTATATATTCATGTACGCATTAGCTAATGAAGCCAGTCTTGTCACAGGCAGACACAGAGGATGGAGCTGGAGGTGTGTTGATATATCAAGGAGAGATAAGTGATTCCGTCAAGACATTCATGAATAAGTTACCAGGTCTAGATGGGTGCGATATTCACGAGTAAGGTCAAAGAGGAGTTGAGGGCGCCATTAAGGACTATGTGAGATACAGCGAAATATATGAGAGAGGAAAGCAATTATATCATATACAGATATATGATGTAATTCACTTGATAATTGTTCAGAACGGACCGAAACGTCATCTCATTTTCTGGTGTGTGGTTCAGTCATCATAAGAACATAAGAACTTAAAAATAAAGTTAAGTGCAGAAAGCCTATTGGCCCATACGAGGCAGCTTCTATTTATAACCACCCAGTCCCACTCATATACATGTTCAACCCACGTTTGAAACAGTCAAGGGACCCCACCTCCACCACGTTACGCGGTAATTGGTTCCACAAATCAACAGCCCTGTTACCGAACCAGTATTTACCTGGTGTCTTGGTTATATCGTGAAGATATAACCTGGAAGCCATCCTCAAGCTATTCTTGTTCTAGCTGTTGCTGTCGTCAAAGGCATTCGTTAACTTAACGTTGCTACGAAATTAAACAACTTATTTCGTGCAGTGAATTTGCATTATTAATGTCGGCAAGAATCTATATTTACGGTGCATGAGGGAAACATATAATGAGGTGAGCTGCGAACATAGGAATTGAGTTAAGCACTATTTGAGAATCCTCCGAATATTATCATTGTCTTATGAAAAAAGATTCCATTGAAATATTGCTTAAAATATTTAGTATATTGAATAACGAACATATAGCCAATAATTTCAATTTTTAACAATAACAGTGACCATTGGTATTGTTAGTTTTCAGTTTCGCAGGTACTTGAAAAGTCAAACTGAAATAGTAGTGGACAATTCTCCCTATTCACAAACGTAATATTAATACGCCAAGTTCAAGTTCAAGTATGTTTATTGAGATAAGAAAGAAATACATCTCAAAGGGATAGAGTAGCTTAGGCTATTTCTATCCCCCTTGATACGCCAAGTGCATCGACGAAGCTTCATCTTGTTTCAAGAGTCATTTGTGGCATCATTCTCCATAACGTAATGAGAAACTATTCTAAATGGTTTCCACTCGATTACAGAAAGTCTGTTTAGCTTCGCAGGCGAGAAGTCACAATAACGTGGCTGAAAAAATGTTGACCAGACCACACACTAGAAAGTGAAGAGACGACGACGTTTCGGTCCGTCCTGGACCATAATCAAGTCGATTTAGATAGACCATTACACACTAATCACAATTACGTGATGCATCAAATGAACAAATCCACAAGGGCCGTAACGAGGATTCAAACCTGCGTCCGAGAGCATCCTGCCGACGCGCTCGGACTCAGGTTCGAATCCTCGTCACGGCCCTTGTGGATTTGTTCATTTGATGCATGACGCTATTGTGATTTCTCTGTGTCGTTGAATTGTTCTGTGAAAGCTCAATCCCCGATGATAGAATTCCGAGCCTTGAAAATACTAAACTCAGGATTCCACAAAAGTTAAATAATTTGACCAGATAATCACAACATACTAAAATTATATAACCCTTTTCACGATCTGTTTTCTCCGTTGTTCGTTCAGCTCTGCCCTTCATGATGTTCACTTTTATTTAACCCAATATCGCAAAAATTACTGAATGACTCCATTTATTTTGACTGAAGACTCTGTCTTCGTACATATTATGATAAAAATTCAACATATTAATAAAAAAAATCCAGCATCATCTACATATATAATAGTCAGGAAAAGATACCACAAGATCAATAAAGAGTTTTGAAGTATATTCTTAAAAATTAAAACAAATGTGCATTTAATAAACTAAAAATCCTCAATTTGCTGATTTAATTGTTGATAATATTACAAACCAAACTCTCTTTATCTAGGTGAGTGCTCTTCATCCACGTGAATATAACCTAAGCTACTCCATCCCTTTGAGATGTATTTTAGTGTCTCAATAAATGTGCTTGAACTTGAATCTACGTGAACTCCTGTTCATTCAGGTGAGTTGCCTTCTTCATCCATTAGAGTTGAGACTTTTCTCTCACTTAGCGTGATAGAATAGAGATTCACGTCTGCCGTAGCTATGTGCTCACTGATCAAAAAACAAACTATAGGGCTGAAGAACATTCCGCAACACGAGGGCTATTAAATTTATGTCTAGCGTTGCGAGAGACACAAATTACGTTCGCTCTGATTACTTTTATTTGAAATTTGAACACAATTCCATCGCATTTTTAGTTGAGGTTTAATTTAATGTCGCTTTCGTGTATGATAATTCATTATTTATTTTTTTACTTATATTTTATATTATTTTTTATTTCGCTGTCATATTAAAATGATAGAAATATTTAAATCATGTAATTTAACCAGAAAAGAATTTTTAATTTTAGAACCCAAAATGTATGTTATTGTTATTTACAAACTTAAGATGTACTCACATGCACTTTTAGGTCGAGTGCATGTGAGCACATCTCGGATTGTGAGGTCATTACCTCGGATTTCGATCTATTAATCATTTAGGATTGGCTGATCACAAGGTCACGGGTTCGAGTCCCCTCACTTACCTCTGCCAACTCTCCTTAGCAGAGCTCCATCTACTTGGGCTGGACGGTAGAGCGATGGTCTCGCTTGATGCTGGTCGGCGTTCAATCCCCGACCGTCCAAGTGGTTGGGCCACCATTCCTTCCCCCATCCCATCCCAAATCTTTATCCTGACTCCTTTTGCAGTCCTATATATTTCATGCTATATATATATATATATATATATATATATATATATATATATATATATATATAAATTAGTACATTTTGGTAGCAGTCTTTCCTGTAGACATATATTATTAAATATGACCGAAAAAGTTAGATTAATAATTCTAACACGAATTTTCTCAATATTTCTTATGTTTCTTTTCACTGTTGATGGTAATTGAAAAATCAATTCTCCAAAATTCATTTTTATTTCTAGTCTGACGCGGCACTTAAACGCGTTTCGTAATAACTTATTACATTTTCAAAGACTTTTAGTTTACACACACACAATTATAACCTGCAAACACTAAACAGAGTTCTTACTATGCTATGATTTAAACAGCTTTCATTTTTCATTTTATACCCGCATTTTGGGTGAGGTGATATGTTACGACAGTTTTGGATGAGGTGAACAAAACTTTCAACACAGGCTAGAACACGAAACAATGGGTATTAATGGGATAGTAATTGGGTAAATTGAAGGTAAGAATGGAAGTAACTGCAGAGGGCCTATTGGCCCATATTTCATGATGCTTCTATATTGGAGCGGAGTCTTGAAGTGGGTAGAATATAGTTGTGCATTAATTGGCTGTTGATTGTTGGTGTTGACTTCTTGATGTGTAGTGCCTCGCAGATATCAAGCCGCCTGCTATCGCTGTATCTATCGATGATTTCTGTGTTTTTTGTTAAGATTTCTCTGGTAATGGTCTGGTTGTGGGAAGAGATTATATGTTCCTTAATAGAGCCCTGTTGCTTATGCATCGTTAATCGCCTGGAAGATGTTGTTGTCTGGCCTATATACTGAGTTCTTTGAGGCTTACAGTCCCCAAGTGGACATTTGAAGGCATAGACGACGTTGGTCTCTTTTAAAGCGTTCTGCTTTGTGTCTGGAGAGTTTCTCATGAGTAGGTTGGCCGTTTTTTGGTTTTATAGTAAATCGTCAATTGTATCTTCTGATTTCTGTCTGTAGGGATAACGTTTCTATTAACAATATCCTTCAGGACCCTTTCCTCCGTTTTATGAGCTGTGGAAAAGAAGTTCCTGTAAAATAGTCTAATAGGGGGTATAGGTGTTGTGTTAGTTGTCTCTTCAGAGGTTGCATGGAGTTTCACCTTCCTTCTTATGATGTCTTCGACGAAACCATTGGAGAAGCCGTTGTTGACGTTGTTGTAGTGTGGACACTACAAATCTGAGGCCAGATGCATTGTTACACTAGGTTATGATATTTATCTTAAACTAGGCTTGGTTCTTTGTTCTTCTGGATGAGCTTCAGGCTACAACAATACCTGACTGTAAAATGACCTAAAGGCAGAAAACGCTGTTGATATTCTAAAATTCGTGATCGATGTTTCATTCTCAACACGGAAAGAGAGAGATAGAGAGAAAAAGATGGAGAATAGACAGGAATTGATGTATAGAGTGAGGGAAGAACGGAGGGAAAAGTGAGGAAGATAGGATGGGAAGAAATGACAGAAATATGAATAAAGATAGCGAAGAGGTGGAAGGAGACAGAAATAGAGAGATAGAATAGGTCGTCGGTAGGGCGACGACCGAATCTGCATCACTCCCTGATTTATCATTGTTCGTCTGACACACTCAGACCGGAACATATTTCCACTGTCAGCCTGATTTTCCCTGGGCCTCCTCACCCAAACTGCCAACGACGACACACGTCGATGCCCGGCCCACTTCTTGCAACACACCTGTCCCCTGAGCACTTGTTGCTCAATATTCTGTCAATTCCTTATCTGAGCCACTTCTGGGTTGAAGGAAGACCTCACAGAGTGCGTGCCAACAACTGGAGACGCTTAAATCCACCGGAGTTCGGTAAATCCGTCACTCTGACAGGATGACCGATCGCGCGTCCTACCTCTCGGACGTGTCGTGAAAGACTGATGTCGCCTGGCGCCAACACGGGCGGACCCCCTATGCCTATGTGACGTCACTTTTCCCAAAGTTGGTTTTCATTGGCTCCCAGTGCCATGTCGCTGACGGTGACCAATCTGGCGCCACTGACGTCACACAGTTTTGGCGGGAGAACAGACTTGCCAGCGCCATATTGGCTCCCTAAAGGGCCTATCCCACAGGACAAAATGTTACATTTTCTCAAATTTCTCGGCTCTTCGAGAATACTGTTCTCTCCCACATATGTTCAATTGATGCCTGCAATGTAGAGAACGCTCGGGAATAGTGGACATGACTCTTACAGCAGGCGTGGGAGAATTAGAAGGGTGGGAACACCGTCACATACCCCTCCCCTTAAAATAAGAGTCATGTCTGGTTAGTGCATGCGGGACAACGCATCTGCGACTACGCTGTCCTTTCCACTAAAAATCTTGGCTTCCAGCCAGTATTGCAGCCGCCAATGTGTGACACTCCTCATGTGTCTGCAGACCGTCTTCAAGGTCATCCTGGGCGTCCACTGCTTACCTATTACGGACCGAGGGCTCCACACCTCACGTCCGTTCACCAGCTGGAACTGTGAGAAGTTTAACGGTTCTGCCACTGCTTTGCAAATGGCCAACAAAACAGGGCCCGCTGTCTCTTCCCACTCGTCTTCCTGCTCTACGCAGAACATTCTCAGAGCTGTCTCTGAGGTGGAGTGGAATCTTCCGACCGCCCCCTTCGACTGCGATCGGTAGGGCGACGACCGAATCTGCATCACTCCCTGATTTATCATTGTTCGTCTGACACACTCAGACCGGAACATATTTCCACTGTCAGCCTGATTTTCCCTGGGCCTCCTCACCCAAGAGAAAAGATGTTGTAGTTGCCCAGCCACTTCTCTCGACGTTGGACGTCGCATCGTGGTCATCCCTAGGTGACCCGCAGAGTCAACAGCGTGCAACGGACTCAACACTGCCGCTCTGCACTTGGCTGGCAACGCTACTTGATCTCTCGTACCTGGAGAGGCTTTTCCGACCTCCATCCTTACAGGTTTACACTGTCTTATTAGTATGCCTTCTTGCCTGTTAAAGTGAGTAGCTTTCTCGGGACCAATACGTCCTCCTTTGGCCTTACAAATCAACTTGGGGGATTCTGCCTGCTGCACCTCCTCGAGACGAGTGCGGTCCATCCCTGGAGAACCGGTGAGGGTCACCTGTACCTCACCTTCTGGGCTGCCTTCGCCCTCCACTCGCTCTCCGGGTTCCATAACGAGGTGATCCATTCCCAGGCCGGCGGACGTCTCCTCGTCGGCCTTATCAGATCCACGTCCTCCTTGTCCTTCGCACTGCCTCGGAATCATAGCACAGACAGGGAACGCCTCCATGGCGATTCCTTTCTCGTCCCCACAGGCGTCGAACACTTCGCCTTTCTTCTCTAAGTGCTCCAAGCACTCCTCGTCCTTCACGAGGTTCGGTAGGACACGTCCTCCACATGCGTCATTTCCCAAAATGACCTGTGCCTCCCTCGTGGGCATCGTCGCACAGACCCCCACTACTAGGGTTTGGCATCCATAAACCGAACTCAGGGTTACCTGGTGTAGGGGCATCTGCACTGGGCCTCCCACAGTGGTCACACTTGCCTCACCTACACAGGTATTCTCGTGACACTCAGGGAAAAGGGTTCTGCTCACCAGGGTAAATTCCGCCCCAGTATCTCTCAGCATCATTACCGGGATGGGGTCTGCGTCCCCCACCCTTACAGTTCCCTCACGCACGAATGGGTTAGCCTCCTTCTTCCTACGTACGGGTCCATCCCGCACTCCTTCGGCTAACTGGTCCTCTACCCGCACAAAAGCAACGTAACCCCGCTGCTTAGGACGTCTGCATTCGCGCGCCATGTGTCCTATTAACCCGCAGTTGAAACAACGGATCCTTCTTCTTCCGCGGACTCCTCTTGCGCCTTCCAAAGACTCATGCTCAGCATCTCCGGCCGTGACGATAACAAGATCTCTTGAGCTCTCCCTCGGTGACTTCTTCGGCGGTTCCACAGCACTCTTCTGTCCTCTGCTGTCTCCATTCGAGGGGTAGGACCTGGGAGAACTCGGTCCCGTCCTCCATCCGTCCGACCTTCTCTTCTGAGTTTTAGGGCACTTACGTTTATCCGCCCATTTATTAAAACTCTTCAATCTGTTCTCCCTTCGTGCCGTCTTAATTCTCTCTTGTTCTGCTTTAGCGGCCTCCATCTTTATCCTAGCCAGTTCAGCCTTGGCCGTTTCTTGTTCGGCCTTGGCTCTCTCTTGTTCAACTTTAAATTTTTCCTGTTCAGCTTTAGCCTTTTCTTGTTCGGCTTTAGCTTTCTCTTGCTCAGCTTTAGCTCGCTCCTGCTCGGCTTTGGCTTTCTCTTGCTCAAGCCGAGCCTGCCTCTCTTCACGTTGCAGCTGCACCTCATTGTCTCCTGGTTCCAATTTTGGTTTCACCTCGCGCCTCTCAAGGCTGCTTTCCCTGCTGCTACTTGAGTTTACATTAATTCCTTCGTCACTTGGCGCATCATCGGTTTCCACTGAAATTTCTTCCAACCTATCGGATTCTTCTCTACGCAGCTGTGCTTCTTCGCGCTTCAGCTGAGCTTCTCGTTCTTCTCTGCGCAGCTGTGCCTCTCTTTCTGCTTCCTCGCGCTTCAGCTGTGCTTCTCTCTCTGCTTCCTCGCGCCTCAGCTGTGCTTCTCTCTCTGCTCTGCGCAGCTGTGCTTCTCGCTCTGCTTCCTCGCGCTTCAGCTGTGCCTGTACTTCTCTTTCTGCTTCTTGTTTCCTTAACCAAGTCCGCAGTGCGTCGCGTCTATCCTCTATCTTACCATGCCTACCCTTTAGGCCGAAATGGTCTTCCAACATACTTATCTGCCTCACAGTGCACGTGTCTAGAATCTTCTCGTCTTGAGTTTTGCAGAACATGCTTACTCTGTCTATTTGTGTTATTGCCCTGATTTCCTTTCGTTTACCAGACGCCCTATCTGACTTCAACCTAACACCATACATTTTAGCGATCAACCAAAGTTGTTCCTGGGTACACTCTTGCAAGATTTCATCATCCCCTGTATCAATGTACTTCTGGGCTCTAGCAAGGTCTCTCTCCGAACTTCTAAAACTCATGACCGCTGTCATCCTGTCCTCCAACTTGTGACTGCGAGTGAAAACTTAGGCCTGATACCTAATACCACAATTACCACCTTGATCTTGCTCGAATCCTGGCAAGGTCGCCAATGTCGGGGTTTCACGGTGTTCTCGTTAGAGAAGGGTTAAAGCAACAGTAGACTGGATCTCCTTTCCAGGTGGTTGCTCCAACAATAACCCTTACTCACCGTCGTTCGGCGGGTCTTCCCTCAATCCTCTAGGCTCCACTGCTGGCCTCGGAGAGTATCCCAGTCGATCTCACAACCGGCCTTTAGATTATAAGATGAGTGGGAGCACAGATCGTTCCCTCAATCTGTGGCCCTCCCGACACCGAACTCTTACACAGCCTTCAAGGTCGCCAACTGGTTTTTTGTGTCCAGTAACACTGCAGTGGTCAGGTGTAATTGTGGCAAGAGCAAATTCCAATAATATGGTATCAGGCAGGTCACTCTACTTTATATCATTACACGGTCACAAGATAAATGGAGGGGATGATATCAAACACCAAAGAGTTTTGGTATTTTACTTAAAAGACAACGAGAAATATATATGCATCAATGTATCAGGATTAATATATGACAATTGCTCCATTCATAGCATAATATTCTGAGCGCACCGATATGGTAACATCGGCACGTGTCACCTGTCAGACTCAGCTGACCGGCCCTCGCGATCGTGGGAACAGACTAGTACTTGTTTTCTAATTGTCACGATCCCCGTTTATTTAACTTTTTCCAAAACACTATTCAACGTTCACATGGCTTACTTATGATTTCACTGGCCTCACGATCAACATCTATATTCACAATACTCTCACAGTGACTTTTCACTGTACCAAAAGATTACTCTATTCTTAATAATATTTACTGTGAATGCACTCACTTGATCACTGAACTTTTCTTTATATCTATACTTTCTCTAAAGAGATATCACTGGCAATCACTTCACGTATATGATATTATTCAGTACACAGGCATGTCATATATAAATCAGTAATCAAATTTCAGGCATATATATATATTCATCATGAAGATCAATACACAGGCATTTATATAATAGATCATAGAGATCAACACACGGGCATTTATATCGATAGAATGTAGAGATCAACACACGGGCACTTATATCAATAGATTATAGAGATCAATCCACAGGCATTTATATCAATAGATCATAGAGATCAACACAGCATTTATATCAATAGATATAGAGATCAATACACCAATATCTGGTTTACTACCAATATATATATAATAATAATACTCACTGTAGATTAATAATAGTCACAGTAAATTCTCTGATGAATCTTGGTGCTTGCACACACCCACACATAGATATATATGTAAACTGATACTGTGAGCGCTCTGGGTAGCCTCACCACATACTGTGCACTCTGTGACTTAAACTCAAGTGAGACTTGCTCACGACATACAAAATATCCTGACAAGAATATATATATAGCTAACTAAAGGGGAAATGGGAGGGTAACTGTAAACACCTACTTCACCTATCCTAGGATGACAGTTGGGTTGTAGCTCCTGGTCCAGGCTCTCGCCTCGTTCACCATCCAGAAACACAAGCCCTACGCCTTAGGATGTCGCGTCTCGCCGCTTCTGTACACAGCAGGTCCGTGCTTCTTCCTCTACAGTACGTCGCAGGGTCGAAGTCGGTCTCCTGGCCGTCAACTTTCCTCCCAACTACGGCAGCCAGCCTACGTCTCGGCGGTCGTCGCACGTTTCCCAATTAGTTCTTGTCACTGTACTCCCAGAGGAACTGTCTCTCACCACTACGAAGTCACGGTGAAGTTACCAGCCGTACCAGACGATGCTGCTTAAGCTTCACACGCACAGCACCCGACTTCAGAGCACTTGAAGCTCACAACACTGTCAATTCCCTCGTCGTCTAGATATATCGCTAGGTATTTGGGAAGACTTCTCGACGTGCTTGCATCCAACTGTTGACTCGTAGGGTTCCACGAAGGTGGGGTTACTGTCAAACTTGACAGGATCGTCGATCACACGTTCAACCTGGTTGGCAAGGCTGTCAACCCGGTTCACTCACGGTGGGTGGCCCGGCCACTAAGCTGTCTCTTATACTGGTGAACTGCCAACGACGACACACGTCGATGCCCGGCCCACTTCTTGCAACACACCTGTCCCCTGAGCACTTGTTGCTCAATATTCTGTCAATTCCTTATCTGAGCCACTACTGGGTTGCAGGAAGACCTCACAGAGTGCGTGCCAACAACTGGAGACGCTTAAATCCACCGGAGTTCGGTAAATCCGTCACTCTGACAGGACGACCGATCGCGCGTCCTACCTCTCGGACGTGTCGTGAAAGACTGATGTCGCCTGGCGCCAACACGGGCGGACCCCCTATGCCTATGTGACGTCACTTTTCCCAAAGTTGGTTCTCATTGGCTCCCAGTGCCACGTCGCTGACGGTGCCCAATCTGGCGCCACTGACGTCACACAGTTTTGGCGGGAGAACAGACTCGCCCGCGCCATATTGGCTCCCTAAAGGGCCTATCCCACAGGCCAAAATACTACATTTTCTCAAATTTCTCGGCTCTTCGAGAATACTACTCTCTCCCACACATGTTCAATTGATGCCTGCAATGTAGAGAACGCTCGGGAATAGTGGACATGACTCTTACAGCAGGCGTGGGAGAATAAGAAGGGGGGGGAACACCGTCACATTAGCTAGAATAATTTAGAGTATATTCAATTTACTTGCCAACTAATGAACAAATACCCAAGTTACATAAGCGATACCTATTCAAGTCCTATGAAACTTGGACTTAAAGCCACCATGGCTGCTCCTGAAAAATTAAGGAGAACCTATATTGGCCTTGAAGATCATTTAACCAGACTAATCAATAAGTCTAAAGCTTTATCTAAAGCAACTCCCATTGATTACCATCAATTAGAAGTATCATTGAGAGTAGCTGATCTCAAATTTGATCAAGTCAGATCTACAATCAGGTCTTATCTTGACATACTAAATGTAGCAGAATCTGATCCTGATGAAATAGATCAAACTCTAGCTGAGACGTCCCAATATGAAGATGACACTCAAGATAAGCTTAATGTACTATGTAATATAGTAATTCAACATAAATTCAATGCAAATAATACCATGTCTCAATCCAGTGTACAACTACCTGAGGTTCGTTTACCTACTTTAGCCTTACCTACATTTGCAGGACAGGATGAAGAAAACTAGTACACATTTTGGACTTCATTTGAAGTTCATATACATGCAAAACCTTCTCTTCATAAGGTTTCTAAATTCTCTTACCTAAAGAGTCTTCTCAAAGGGGAGGCTAAAAAGGTCATAAATAACCTAGCTCTCACTGAGAGCAATTATGAAGAAGCTATAAAACTATTAAAGTTGAACTATTGCAACAAAGAGTTAAGTATAGCTAATCTATATTATCAGTTAATGGATCTGAATGCACCAAGTAACCAACCAGACTCACTTCGAAGCTTCAGGCTAGAAGTAGAGTCTCTAGTGAAGGCCTTAGGTACTAAAGTTGATGTACCAGCCTCCGAATTGTCAATTAAGTTAATTTGATAGAGGAAATTACCTCGAAACATTTTAGAAAAAAAATCTGCTCACTCTACAAAACCGAGTTTCTCACTCTCGAGCAAATATTCGAGGGGTTAAGAATCACGATCAACAGGTTGAAAACTCATGATAAGATTAAACCTGAGCCTAAGCAACCTAATACTGACAATTCAGTTAAACCAAAATCGACTTTGAATAAGTCTAGTAAATTCAAGCCTAGGACTGCTCCGTCCACTGGAAAGAGGAGTGGTAGCATAGGTATTTATTCAGTATCTCCCTCTGAGACAGAAGTTGATGTGTCTGCCAAGAAGACAAACTCAGCAAGAGAGAGAAAGTGTCTGTTCTATGAACAACAGTATGTCACTTATAAATGTAATGTTTATCCTAACTTTAATACCAGAATCAAACGCCTACTAGAATTACATAGATGCACGAAGTGCATGGGTTCTCATGACCCCATTAAATGTGTAGTCCATCTACGGTTGTGCAGTAGATGCAGCAAAGGCATGCATCACTATGCCTTATGTAGAAAGACATCATCACAATCTACAACAACTCAGGAGGAGTCTATGAATTATATCACAGTTCAATACTGCAAAGTACACCAAGAAATTAATGTACTTGCAACTGGGTCAGGCAATAATACTACTCTGCCTACAGCTCAGTTTAAACTCATAAATAGGAAGTCTAGATTCAATACTAGAGGTCTTTTCGATCAAGGATCACAGAAGACCTTCATCACACAACAATTAGTTGAGCAGTTGAAATTAAAACCTGCCAAACATGTGAAATTAAATATCTCTGGGTTCTTGACTAACAGTGGACCTCGTGAATACCAAGTAGTCAAGGTGTTTGTAAAAACTTGGATCTTCCACTAATTCAATACAATCAGTAGTAGTGGATAATCTTCCTTCAGACTTGCAGGTCACAGGACTAGCTCGCACTGCGAAATATCTCAGATGTAGCCGGATGAGGCTGGCGGATCACAAAATAAATTCTGATCGCCTCACAGACTTTGGTATCCGAATAGGTGCTGACTATTATTACAGATTTATAACAGGATGCACCCGACAACTAGGAATGAATTTGTTGTCATCTGCTGGAGGCAAATTACTAACAGGATGGGTTATTTTCCAGCAAAAATCTGTGTCAATCAACAAACAACCAAACAATTCAATAGTGGCGTAACTAGGCTCGGAACAGTCACCCCTACATTTCAGAGAAATATCTGAAGATAATGAGTCTGATCCACCTGCATTTAAATTGTGGGATCTAGACACTTTAGGCATTGTCCCTGATAAACCAAGCCCTGATGATACGTGGACTTAATAGCAATATCTGGACACAGTTGTCTATAGAGACAAACAATACTGGGTGAGACTGCCATGGAAGTTAAACCATCCACAACTTCTAATTAATTATTTCATGTCAGCCTCCCAATTAAAGTCTCAATTAATACGACTACAGAAACAGCATGATAAATTGAACTTGTATCACCAATTAATTCAACAACAACTCGACAGTAAATTCATTGAAGTTGTCGATATTGATGAACGAAAATCAGGTCACTATCTACCCCATCACGCTGTAATGAAAGATTCAGTGACGACACCAATACGTATCGTTTTTAACTGTAGTGCCAAAGTGAAGGCAAACAGCGTGTCCTTGAAAGACTGTTTCCAAACGGGACCTAGCCTAACACAAATGCTATACGATGTATTATTACGATTCCGTACTGGTATTTTTGCTTATACTGCTGATATCAGTAAAGCTTTCCTTAGAGTTGGCTTATAAGAAGAAGTTCGTGATTTTACCAAATTTCTCTGGATTAAGGATCCACTGGATCCTGACAGTGATGTCATTATCTACAGGTTTGCCTCTGTGCTATTCGGAGTGACCTCTTCACCGTTTCTACTTCAAGCAACGTTAGTTACACATTTGAAGAATTCAAATAGCCCTTATAAAGCAGAAATTAGCGACAACTTGTAAGTAGACAACTTTCAGGAAACCACTAATGACAAATTTAAATTAGTAGAAATCTACCATGAGGCTAATCGTGAGTTGCTAGGAGCCAGTATGCCACTAGAATCATGGGCCTCAAACAATAAACAATCAAACCAGATGGTCGAGAAAAAGTTTCTGGTTATCGGGACCTAATCAATTAAAGGTTCTGGGCGTGGAATGGAACACAGTTACCGACGAGATGAATGTCAAGTCAGTACAAACAAATAATTCAACCTTTATCATGAGAAAATTAGTCTCGTATGTCAGTCAACCATTTGACCCTTTGGGCTTACTTAGTCCTATTTTAATAAGGGGCAAACTCCTCATGCAGGAATGCTGGAAGAAAAAATATAGGATTGGATGATCCGTTGCCAATTGAGTTACAAGATAAATGACAAACACTCACAATGGATTTCAATCAATTAGGTGGTTTGAAATTTCCCCATAATGCTTCAGGACAAAACTTACCCACAAATTTGCACGTCTTTTGCGATGCCTTTGGTAAAGCGTACGGCGCTGCAGCCTACTTACTCAATAATGCACAATCATTTTTATTCACATCAAAAGCAAGAGTTGCTCCAATCAAGAAGAGAACTTTACTTCAAATGGAGTTGACTGCATTGCTGGTGGGAGTAAGATTGGCTCATTGCCTGACCAAGACATTCAATAATATTCACTTTGGTGAGATCGTGGTGTGGTCAGATAATGAGGCAGTCTTACAATGGATAAGAAACAATAATAATAAAACTCCCTACGTCAGCTATCGTGTAAGGGAAATCCATGAATTATCTGCAGGATTTAAACTCAGACAAGATCCTACCAAGGGCAATCCGGCAGATTACCTTTCGAGAGGTTTATCATTAAAACAGCTGATCAAGTCTCCGATGTGGTTTAATGGACCTTCATGGCTTGTTAGAGGTCAGTGGCCTAAACAGAAACCACAAGTCATAGTGACCAATATCACTACTCCCATGACAGACCCAGAACCTCATCAGACCTTAGCTATTAACCCTCACAATTATTCCAACTTGAGTAAGTTACTATGAGTAACGGCACATGTATTTGATTTTCTTGGTAAGATAGGAATCAGACATAAGTTTCCCAATCCTATCCTCTATTGGATCAAACGTGCACAACAAGAGACATATGGAAGTGAATATGAAAATCTTCCAGATAAATTAACCAAGTCTCTAGGTATCTGGTACGATGCCAACACTCATAATATATTAAGGTGTGGAGGACGTCTGCTTCATGCAGAATTTGATTTGGATACAAAAAATCCAATACTTCTACCACATCACCACATTATCACAAAACTTCTTGTTTTGCACCATCATCAATATGGTACTTTACATGGTGGAGTGTTAGACACTCTCAATGACCTAAGACAGAAATATTGGCTTCCCTAAGGTCGTCAAACTGTCAAATCACTTATTAAGTCCTGTGTAATCTGCAGAAGTACGACGCTCGAGTGTGTGCTTACCCAGGACCTCCACTCCCTAAGGAGAGAGTAGTCCATCTTCGTCCTTTTGAGACCACTGGTGTCGATTACACACGAGCCTTACTTCTCACTGGCACTTCAGATAAGGTATCAGTGACAGCTTATATTTGCCTCTTCACGTGTGCAACCACACGAGGCGTACACTTGGATGTGATTTCTGACATGAGTGCAGAAGCTTTTATTCAAGCCTTTCGTAGATTTGCTGCACGCAGATCCTGCCCCAAACTAATGATATCCGACAATGGATCAAATTTTGTGGCTGGAGAAGCCTGCCTACGAGAGATATGGAATTGCCCAGAAGTGCAGTCTGTAATGCAAAGAAGACAATGCCACTGGAAATTTATACCTCCCAGAGCTCCCTGGCAAGGTGGTTTCTACGAGCGTATGGTAGGGACAGTCAAGAAATGTTTAAGGAAGACCTTGCATCGACAGAAAATTAGTTTCCCTGAATTACAAACACTCGTCGTAGAAATTGAGGCGCGAGTCAACAACCGCCCCTTGAATTACCTATCGGATGACTTCTCTCAGAGAGAACCCCTGAGTCCCCTCACATTTAATCCATGGAAGCCAACTGAGTCCTCTGATACCTTTGGCAGAAGAGGATCCAGTTGACCCTTCGCATGTGACTAGGAGTGATTTAGTGGAAAGTTATCAACATCTTTCGAAGGTAGTTGATAAGTGGAATGAGGTGTGGACTCGAGAGTACCTCACAGCTCTGAGAGAGTACCACTATGGAGCTTCGAGCCTCCTATAACAAAATCCAACTCAAACCAGGAGACCTAGTGTTGATTGACAGTGATGGACCTGGGTCAGAGTGGCCTATAGGCAAGATTGTCCCTGTTCACCCAGATCACCAAGGTGTCCTGAGAGTAGTACGAGTTTGTGCCTTGGCACCACTACCTAAAAACATTGGAGAAGTTGGTACCTCTCGAATTAGCTGAACGAGAGAACAACTTTACCTACAGTTTCCGAGGACAACAATTCTGATCCACCGAGCACCTGGCCACTTAGAGCCGCTGTTCAACAATACAAACGGAAATTACAACAATATTATAGCTCTGACTATGAGCAAATAATTTACCATCCAATTTAAGGTAGTCATGATGATACCGTGTTCTGATGTCCAGTGACTAATCAGTTACAAGTCACAGTGACCCTGGACGGTCATCACTGTGGATTCTAAGTCTCCTTAATAACTTAAATGATTTAACCATTAATTTGATTTGTGTAGGTTACAGACTACACCATTATTACATTTAGAGAATATATCTGAGTTTACGGACTTTAAGACTTAGTAACATAACCGTTACATGTCATAATGACACAAGTCAGTGAGTACATTGTAGGCTTTAGTAGTTATTAACTTTAGATAATTTAATAGTCAATGTTTGTTATTAACTTTAGATGATTTAATAATTCAATCTTTCTCATTTAACATGAGTTCCCTAAGAAGACTTAGAGTCTTATCTGTCTTTGAAAAATCGGGTCATTCGCTATGTTCATACTAACATATTAACTTTAGAATAACTTCGAAATGGGTACGTCAGCACTCAACATTGAACTGGGACCCGAGTTTTCCTCCCCCCCCCGGAGTTATGTTGGAAAGTTCCAACACTAATACATCCATATTGTATTATAATACATCACCATTGTATATAGGCATAGTATCTATTAATTCTACTAATTGTAGTACTAATGTAAATTAATATTTTAATGTCTGCGCGCCATTTACCAAATTCTTCCCACATCAAGGGACAGTATTGTGTCAGATAATATCCAGCAAGGCATAATTATTATCAACATGCCAGATAATTGAATAATATTCTAAACCATTAATTCCTTAAGTATTCTTAAGTATAAGTCAGTTCCTTACAAGAATTAATATCTGATAATATAACAACTAGTGATCCAATAACAACGAGTTATCAACTAAAATATCACTATAAAACAGTTTATCTGTTATCTTAAACTGTCATGGAGGAAACAGAAATTCTCTCCATTTCTCATTTAATAAGAACACTGTTCATATTTATTATTAATCAGCGAGGATGTAAGCAATATATAACTCCCTATAATTGCGACCCTATCTCATTAACTTATTAAGTAGAGTAATTACAAGGATAAGAATTTTCCGTTTCTACTAAAAATGTTGCGCATGCGCGAGAGAGGGGTTGAGGGAGGAGAGCTCGACGCGGTTGGACGACGGCTGAGACAACGTGGCGGCCATAGGGAGGCTTCCTAAGGAGAGGCGAAATTTTCATCAACTACACGATCGGCCCTGCTATTAATCGTCCCTGGAGTGTGCAATCACTCCTTTAGCGATCCAAGGACAACCAGCAGGTTAAGTGGTCTAGTTTTCGTATAGGAGCTCATTATATATTAACTTTACCCTTAGTCCATCGTTATGTCGTGATCTCTCCCCAAACGACAAGTACGTCCACAGGGAATTTAATTTGTCCTTTCCATTGAATCATAATGATATAACTAAAATTGTTAGACAATTTGTATTCCACATTGGGTTTCCAGCGTGTGTTGGAGCAGCCGTGAGTACACAATTTCCCTCGCTACGCTAGCGGGTCACATGTTCCAGCAAGTTCCAGATGACGCCATCTCAACACCACGTTTCCGTTCACTGTCACAACTAAGCAGCTGAGATTATTTCAATTTAGTTATTGCTTACTTAGAAACAGTTGAAACCTAATAATAATTGAAATTATTTAATTTACGTGAGCTAGGAATTCAAGTATATTCTATAGCCTCATGAAACTTTAGATAGGAACAATTTTCTTATCTAACCATTATTCAATATTTGTTACTAATAAATTATCAAATGTTTATATCATTTATATATCTTAGTAAGAGTTACTAATTTTATTCGAGGAAGAACCAGCCTCAATGAAGCGTATTAGGAGTAACTCAACTCTGGTATTTACCCAAGTGTGAAGTTTGGGAAAGTTTAACTGTGGAATAGTAACTTAATCTACAGTCCGTTAATATTCAATAAATAATTCTTAATGATTACATTATCCACAGGCACTGGTATTTCAGTCCTCTCTATGGCTTATTGCTCTGTTTCCCTTTCAGTAAAAATAGGGTGGTCCTTCAAATAATTCGAATCAATCAATTACATATCAATATATTGAGAGTTAGCTCTCCTTCACGACAGGGTGCCCTAAGTGGGACCTAGGGGTGGCAAGTAGTACGTCTCTGGATGGAAGGTGGGGGTGGTGCTCCTCTAACTGTGGTTGTTGAAACTGCTGTGGAGGCTTCCCATCTCCCCTCTGGGATTGTAGGGTTCAGGGTTGTGGTTCCCTGATCTCTCTCTCTTTGTGAGCTCCCTCCTTGTGGCTGCTGCCCTCATTCCCTCGATCCTTGTCCATATCTCTCTGCAGGAATACATTTTTAAACTTCATTTACATCCCTAGTTCACTCTTCCTTGCTAACAGGCCTATTTTGTGTTTTCACTCGTTTAATTCAACTTTTATCAGTCGGTCTCTGTCCTTGTTGTACTGTATGAGCCAGAAATTCTTTTCATTATATGGGTAAGCCCTCTTCATCTTTCCACCTTAAGGATCTCATAACTTCATTTTCTTCTTGTCTCTCCACTCGGAGCCAGGTACGTCATGGTGCATAGTGCCCTGGCTGTCTGAGTTGGAATCTTTTTGGGGGGTAGATGGTACAGTGGTGCAGACACTGAAATGTATATGGTACAGAGGTGCAGGACAGATTGTAGAGGGATGCAGACAGTGTAGATATATGGTTACAGTGGTGCAGATAGTGTAGTGTACATGGTTATATATGCTCT
>WNGS01087518.1:0-14196 GCA_020271785.1 Procambarus virginalis
ATATATATATATATATGCCCAACTTGCCTAAACACGCAAGAGTAGTTAGGTGACAAGTGAGGGGTCAAATTACGTTAACGTAAATTTGACCCCTCACTTGCTCTGGTGCTCTTGGGAGATGGTGGTGAGGTGTTGAAATGCCCCGAAATTACCATCTCTTTTAAGGGTCTGAGCGTGGTGTAGTGGGTTAAGGCGTTACCTGTCATGCCGGTGGCTGGAAGGCTTTTGTACGGCTAGGGTTCGAGTCTCCTGGTGGGAAAGTGTTCTATAGTTTAATATATATATAATATTAATATATATATATATCATATATATATATATATATATATATCATTATATATATATATATATATATATTATATATATATATATATATATATACCTTCTGTATATCACCGCAGGAAAGGTATCAACAGCAGAACCGAGGCATCCAAAATGAGAGCAACAGTCAGCAAGAAAATAGAAGAAGGCAACACAATAGGGGCAATCAGAGTCATCACCAGTGAAGACACAGTTGCCACCAGGGATGCCGATACAGCACAAGCCCTGAGGGAAAAACACCCACCCAGAGCTCCTCGTGACGACGGTGTTCCCCTAGTCGGTGTCACCAGAGCAGAACCCCTGTGTGTGCTCGAATCCATGGTGCATAAAGCAGCTTTATCCTTCCCACCAGGATCAGCAGGTGGGTTCACAGGACTAAGACCCAACCACATCAAACAAATGCTCAACCCTGCACTGGGAGACATTGCACAGGGCCTCCTGGTGGAACTAACAAGATTCGCCAACACATGTCTAGCTGGCAACATACCAGAGACCATACGGCCTCTCTTTTTTGGCGCTACCCTCTGTGCCCTGAGGAAAAAAGATGGAGGAATCAGACCGATAGCTGTGGGCAATTCACTCCGGCGTCTCGTCGCTAAGGCTGCTGCTAGAGCAGTTAGTCAGGCAGCAGCCGACATGCTGAAGCCAAAACAGCTTGGGTTTGGCATTCCCCAAGGGTGTGAGGCAGCGGCTCATGCAGCTAGAGCTTACATTGCCAACATTACGGATGAAAAAGCTCTGATAAAGCTGGACTTCAAAAATGCCTTCAATCTGGTTAGAAGGGATGCAGTACTCAATGCGGTTCATCGCCTTTTTCCTTCCCTCTACCCGTTTGTAAACTCATGCTACAGCAAGAATCTAACTCTGCTTTTTGGGGAACATGAAATCGAATCACAAGAAGGTGTCCAACAGGGTGACCCCCTTGCTCCTTTTCTTTTCTGCCTAGTCATCAAGGAAGTCACCGATAACCTGTCCAGTGAGCTCAACATTTGGTTTTTGGACGATGGTACTCTAGCCGGCTCCCCAGACGCACTCTTGGACGACATAAGAATAATTCAGGAGCAAGGAGCAAGTCTAGGCCTCACCCTGAACCCTTCCAAGTGCGAAATAACCTCCACCAACCAGCACATAATAGAGCAAATAAAGGTTGTTTTGCCTGACATTCATACAACCAACCCTGAGGACAGCACACTCCTAGGTGCTCCTCTTGGAAGGAATGCCATCGACGAGGTCCTTGGTAAGAAGATCACTGACCTGAAGAGAATGAACGAGAGGATTGAAGACATCGATGCCCATGATGCACTTTACCTCATCACCAGATGCTTGTCCCTCCCCAGGCTGACCTACTTTCTAAGATGTTCGCCATCTTTCAACAATATTAAATTAGAAGAGTACGACAGCTTGCTGAAATCAACACTAGAAAAAGCCCTCAATCTTTCCCTCAGCAACTCGCAGTGGAAACAGGCCTCCCTTCCTGTCAGACTCGGGGGCCTTGGCGTGCGCACAGCAACACAAATTGCTGTACCAGCGTTCCTGTCCTCTTCAGTGGGGTCTGACAACTTGGTGAAGGAAATCCTACCTGAGCACCTAGTTCAACAGGCAGGGGTACATGATCCCAGCTTCACAGACTGCACAACCAAATGGGTCTCTCTCGCAGGACCAGCACCCCAACCACTGCCTTCTGAAGCCCATAAGCAATCCAGCTGGGATCGCCCCATTGCCGACCAAGAAGCTGCGACTTTGCTAGAAGCTGCGACAACACCACATGACACTGCCCGACTTAGAGCAGTAGCAGCTCCCCATGCAGGTGATTTCCTATTAGCAATCCCAATGTCAGCAACCGGCACCCGTCTCACACCGCAGGCCCTCCGAATTGCCGTGGCTCTCCGTCTCGCTGCCCCAATCCACACCGAATACAGGTGTATTTGCGGCGAGGCAGAGGCCGACAGGTACGGACGGCATGGCCTTCTCTGCCAAAGGACAGGAGGATGGCATGCAAGACACGGCGAGGTCAATGACATTATTAAGAGAAGCCTTACCACAGCCGGCTGTCCAGCAGAGAGAGAGCCCCGCTACCTAATGTCCCGCAACTCTAATGAGCCTGTCGGTCGCCCAGATGGAATCACGGTGAACCCCTGGAAGAATGGTAGACAGTTGGTGTGGGACTACACTTGCGTCTCAACTTTAGCCAATACCTATGTTGACTTCAGTGCTACTCAAGCAGGAGGAGCTGCCAATCACCGGGAAGCGGCCAAGTCACGTAAATACAGAGACCTTGAGCACCACTACAATTTTGTCCCCATTGCCTCAGAGACACTTGGTGCCTGGGGTAAAAGTGCTGCTAGCTTTTTGAAGGAGTTGGGGTCTAAGCTAATCGAAACAACTAGAGACCCTAGAGCTGCCAGTTTTCTTTTTCAGCGCCTCAGTGTGGCAATCCAGAGAGGAAATGCTCACTGCATCCATGGTTCCTGCCCGCCATCTGAGGAGCTGGAGGAGCTTTTCAACTTGTGACAAGCAGCCTTGTACCCTGCATGTAATCAATATTGTAACTTTTTTGTGTAATGACATTTTCAAATAAAGTTAGATAAATATACACACATACCAAAAGAATAGGGGTGGTAGGAGAAGAAAATATCAAAGTGTTCAGTGAGGATCCACAAGGTCTTCTCTGAGTACTCTTTATTTTCTTCTCCGAGGCTATGGGTCCCTACACTTGCACCAGAGGTGGTACCCCTTCTAGGTTTAAAAATATATATATATATATATATATATATATATATATATATATATATATATATATATATATATATAATATATTATATATATATATAT
Organism: Procambarus virginalis; assembly: GCA_020271785.1. Taxonomy (NCBI): domain Eukaryota; kingdom Metazoa; phylum Arthropoda; class Malacostraca; order Decapoda; family Cambaridae; genus Procambarus; species Procambarus virginalis. The sequence continues at coordinate 3,154 of WNGS01087518.1, forward strand.
ATATATATATATATATATATATATATATATATATATATATATATATATATATATATATATATATATATATATATATATATACGGGAGGTGTCGGGGCGGGCGGACGCGTGGAGGGAGGCTCTGTTGTTTACTGAGCCATACCTAGTGACATCCTGGCGCCACCGAGCCTAGCCTTCACAAGGTGCTGTGTGAATATCCTGGGAAGGTGCAGGAGTGGACGGCAAGTGCCCAAAGTGGACCATCTCAACAAAAATGGATCAAAACAGGTGAATTTACAGTGTGGAATATAAGGGCAGTGAGGGCCACGCGGCGCCCTGTAGGCCTCCCACAGTGAAGGTGTGGGGGGAGGGGGTGTTGTTGTGCGGTGCGGCGAGGGGGGGTCATCCATGTGCCACCCAGTGATTATATAAATGTATTTGGAAAAGAAAAACAGAAATTAGCAATCATGTTTAGTGTTAATGGAGCTCACAGTGTGTCAGTCTACAAGTGTATGATTCATTCACCATTGTGCAGTGATATACAAGTAAATTGTACCAGTGTTTAAGTGTCACCCAGACCCCCCCTCTCCCCTTAAGGCGAGCGGTGTCCGGTCAACCCCCCCCCGCGAGCCGGCCTCACCGCACACTGTACCTCCTGCCATCCCACCCCACCCACCCTGCGGCTGGGCGTCTCTCACCCACCTATTCACCGCCCACACAGTGCCCGTTGCAGAGATGTGTCACCCTCCATGCACCCAGATATGGCACAGGTCACAGCAAGCATTCAGTTTCTTCCCAAAAGGGAGGGAGACACAAGTACCCACATGAGTGGTGAGCGCGAGGGACAGCTAACTACCCCTGCCGCCACCACCCGTGATCACCCTCCCACGCCACGCCTATGTCACAGCCCGCCCGGGGGACGGAGGGGACTCCCCCAACTAACCAGGAACCCCTCAGCCAAGAACACGGTCCTGGGAACAATGTACCCAGAGGCGCACCCAGAGGGGGACCCAGACTCAGAGGAACGTGTCGGGTTTGTGAGGAAGCTCACAGCCTTAGAAACGATGGAACCCTACGTCTGCACAACGGCTGTGAGGGTTCATGGACGTTACCTGTAGAGAGGGAAGGCCCACAGGCCCCCCCGGCACCCCCACACATCCCAGCAAACTTCATGTCATCAGATGACCTCCTGGGGGCCATCAAAGCATCCACCACCAGAACTCTTCCCCACATTCCTAAAGCTGCGCGCCCATTTGCAGCAGGGAAATATACAGACCTTCTAAGGAAAGTGAATGAACGGTCTGAAAATCTTAATGCTGCAGCCACCATCAAAGCATGGCATAATTTGCTCCTGTTTGGCAATATTTGCTTAGGCGTACCTGCAAGAGGAGGCAAGTCACTAGCCTCATCAGTCACTAGGGCAATAAATAATTTCCCCAGAGCTGACAACTTGATCCCCATCCCTCCTCAACGCAAAAACCGTCGTGGAAGACCCAAGAGTTCCAATGATAATTTTAAGCTTGGAACACAAGTGACCAAGAAAATTGAAGAGGGCAACACAGTAGGGGCAATTAGGTTACTTACCAGTGAAGAAACAATCGCCCCTAGAGATACAGCAACTGCCGACTCACTGAGAGAGAAGCACCCTCCCAGAGAACCATGGGAACCCACTGCTCGGGACACAAATGCCCCAGACATGGGACCTCTATTCCTCCAAGCATCAGAGGTATACAAAGCCATCATGTCATTTCCACCAGGCTCAGCAGGGGGATACACTGGAGTAAGACCTCAGCACCTCAAGGAGATGACAAACCCAGTTCTCGGCGAAGTTGCCGAGACACTGCTGTCAGAGATCACGAAGTTTGTCAACGACTGTCTCTCCGGGTTGATCCCAGATACAATTAAACCGTTCTTCTTCGGAGCAATCCTTTGTGCCCTTAAGAAGAAGGATGGTGGAGTCAGACCCATTGCCGTGGGCAACACACTTCGGCGCCTTGTTGCTAGGGCAGCTGTCAGAAAAATCAGCATAGACGCTGCAACGATGCTTCGACCCCATCAACTAGGTTTTGGTGTCCCCCATGGCTGTGAAGCAGCAGCTCATGCAGCACGAGCCTATATCAAGGACCTCCCAGTAAATAAGGCATTAATTAAATTAGACTTTAAAAATGCCTTCAACCAGGTAAAAAGGGATGTGGTACTGGAAGCAGTTCGAACCAGCTTTCCTTGTCTACTTCCTTTCGTTTCAGCAGGGTACAGTAGGGAATCGACACTGTTGTTTGGGGAACATGAAGTTGTTTCCGCAGAAGGTGTCCAGCAGGGAGACCCACTTGCCCCTTTTCTTTTCTGCATGGCAGCTAAGGAGGTCACAAGTAGGTTGTCCAGCGAATTCAACATCTGGTTCCTGGACGATGGCACCCTGGCAGGGACACAGGAATCCCTGCTAGGAGATCTTCAGCTAGTGAAATCTAGGGGAGAGGAGTTAGGCCTTACACTAAATCCATCAAAGTGTGAAATCATCTCGTCCAACCAACCAATCATAAATGCAGTACAAATCTTATTGCCAGGAGCCCAAGTGATCGCTCCCACCGACAGTGTGCTGCTAGGGGCACCTCTGGGCTCGAACGCCATTGAGGTAGTCCTCGAAGAAAAGCTTAAAGACCTGAGGAGGATGGAGGCGCGAATAGGGGCTTTGGATGCTCATGATGCGTTGTACCTTCTTACAAGGTGCCTGGCCTTGCCCAGACTTACCTATTTCCTCAGGTGTGCTCCTTCTTTTGACAGCCCAAAATTAACGGAATACGATTCACTCCTAAAGACAATAACTATGAAAGTGTTAAACCTCTCCCTGCAAGATGACCAGTGGGACCAAGCAACGCTCCCAGTTAGACTCGGGGGTATAGGTATTCGCAAGGCGACACAGTTAGCATTGCCGGCATTCTTATCCTCGACCAGTGCTACAAGTGAATTAGTGAAGGAAATACTACCAGAATACCTAAGGAACTCCATTGGGATTCGTGATCCCAAATTTGTGGAAGGAGCTGGTCGGTGGGACACACTCGCCAATTCACACACCCGACCAACTTGTCCAAACGACGGTAAACAGGCCAAATGGGATAGCCCCATAGTGGAGAACATCGCCAAAGCATTGCTGGACGTAGCTTCTCAGAACGACAGAGCGCGTCTCCTAGCTGTGCAAGCCCCCCATGCTGGGGACTTCCTGTTGGCAGTCATTAATTCCGCCTTGGGCACCCCCCTGGATCATCGGGCCCTAAGTATTGGTGTTGCTCTGCGCCTTGCCGCCCCTATCTCCACCGAGCACCGGTGTATTTGCGGCCAGGCACGGGCAGACCAATACGGCAGCCATGGTCTCATCTGTCGTAAGACACAGGGAAAGATTGCCAGACACGAGGCAGTCAATGACATCATCAAGAGAAGTTTGTCTACAGCTGGGTGTCCAGCACAAAGGGAACCCCAGTTGTGCAGACCTGACAACAGCCAAAAACGCCCAGATGGAGTCACCCTGCAGCCATGGAGGGAAGGTAAACAGGTCGCATGGGATTACACCTGTGCATCTACATTGGCTGATACCTATTTACGTTACAGCTCAGCGGAGGGAGGTGGGGCAGCCACCTTCAGGGAGACCCAGAAAATCCACAAGTACAGAGACCTAGAACGTTGTTACAGGTTCGTGCCGATAGGCTCAGAGACTCTGGGCGCCTGGGGTAAATGTGCACTCAAGTTTTTAAAGGAGGTTGGTGAGGAACTCATTGGGAAAACTAGAGACCCACGAGCAGCCAGTTTCCTGTTCCAGCGCCTCAGTGTCGCAGTGCAGAGGGGAAATGCGTGCTGTATCCTGGGTACGCACCCAACCTCCGAGGAGCTGGACGAGGTTATCGAACGCTGATTGTTTAACTGTTATATATTGTGTGTGTGTGTGTGTGTTCTCTGTAAACTGTAGCATTGCAATAAAATAAAACAAAACATACAAAAAAATAATAGGGGTGGTAGGAGAGGAAAAGAATTAAGTATTCAGTGAAGTATTCAGTGAGAATCCACAAGATCTTCTCTGAATGCTCTTTGTTTTCTTCTTCGAGGATGTGGGTCCCTGCAATTGCACCAGAGGTGGTACCCCTATATATATATATATATATATATATATATATATATATATATATATATATATATATATATATATATATATATATATATATATATATATATATATATATATATTAGTATATTTTGGTAGCAGTCTTTCCTGTAGACATATGTTATTAAATATGACCGAAAAAGTAAGATTAATAATTCTAACACGAATTTTCTCAATTTTCCTTATGTTTGTTTTTACTGATGACGGTAAATGAAAAAATATTTGAAAATATAAAAAAATAAATGAAAATATTTGACCTCGAAGCACAAAAGAAGGTCACCACCAAAGACACCTTACAAGCTGAACTTATTGCAGAAGGAGGAAAGAATCGAGGCAACTACAGAAGTACCATACTGACCCCCGAGCTCAAAGCGGCAGCTAAGAGCCTTCGTGAGAACAAGGAGATAGTTGTCAGGAGAGGCGACAAGTCGCCAATATACGTCATCCTTAAGAAAGACGAATATCTGGCGAAAATGAACCACATACTCTCTGACCAAACTAAATTCCAAAGGGTAACGAAGGACACTACAGCCGAATTGAAAGCAAAGGTCAACAAGTTGATTGAAACTGTGAATGCCAAGAAATCCGGACTCCACCTGCCAAAGATTATTGGAGAATATAAACCTGGATATGCGTATGGAAACGTCAAGACGCATAAGCCTGGAAACCCACTTCGGCCAATTATCAGCCAGATACCCACACCCACGTACAGACTGGCGAAACGACTCAACGGCTTACTGACTCCTTATGTCCCGTGCAACTTCAGCCTGAAATCCCCGAAGGAATTTGTTGACTTACTGCGGGGAATACGGGCTACATGGATAAGAGCCTCGTTGGACGTAGAATCACTGTTCACCAACGTACCTGTGGATGAAACAATCGGGATGATAGTGGACCGAGTGTATCGAGACCCGGCCTGTACTCCCCTTGACATGCCAGAAAATATCCTGAGGAAACTACTCCAAGCTTGTACTAAGGAGGCACCCTTCTTGAGCCCGGATGGGCACATGTATAAGCAAGTAGATGGGGTCGCCATGGGTTCTCCCCTAGGCGTCCTGTTTGCAAACTTCTACATGGGTACTATCGAGGAAAAAGTCTTAGTCGACTTAAACTTGAAACCGGCCATATACTGCAGGTATGTTGACGACATTTTTACACAGGTACCTGATGTCAGACATCTGCAGGAGCTGAAAGAAGCGTTTGAGCAGAATTCTGTGTTACGTTTCACTTACGAGATGGAGAAGGATGGGAAGCTGCCCTTTCTAGATGTAACAGTCATGGAAAGGAGCGGAGGTTTCCACACTGCAGTCTACACTAAGGAAACAAACATAGGAATGTGCCTAAATGCCAACAGTGACTGCCCAGATAGGTACAAGAGGAGTGTTGTTAACGCTTATGTCGACCGTGCTCTCAGCCACAGCTCAGAATGGAAGCAAGTCGACGAAGAACTCTGTAGGGTAAGGCAGGTCCTAGTCAACAACGGCTTCTCCAATGGTTTCATCGAAGACATCATAAGAAGGAAAGTAAAACGCCATGCAACCTCTGAAGAAACAACTAATACAACACCTATACCCCTATTAGACTATTTTACAGGAACTTCTTCTCCACCGCTCATAAAACGGAGGAAAGGGTCCTGAAAGATATTGTTAATAGAAATGTTATCCCTACAGACAAAAATCAGAAGATACAACTAACGATTTACTATAAAACCAAAAAAACAGCCAGCCTACTAATGAAAAACTCTCCAGACACGGAGCAGAACGCCCTAAAAGAGACAAACGTCGTCTATGCCTTTAAATGTCCACTTGGGGACTGTAAGCCCCAAAAACTCAGTATATAGGCAAGACAACAACATCTCTTTCCAGGCGATTAACGATGCATAAGCAACAGGGCTCCATTAAGGAACATATACTCTCTTCCCACAACCAAACCATCACCAGAGAAATCTTAACAAATAACACAGAAATCATCGATAGGTACAGCGATAGCAGGCGGCTTGACATCTGCGAGGCACTACACATCAAGAAGTCAACACCAGCAATCAACAGTCAATTAATGCACAACTATATTCTACCCACTTCAAGACCCCGCTCCAATATAGAAGCATCAAGAAATATGGGCCAATAGGCCCTTCCGCAGTTACTTCCATTCATACCTTCAATTTACCCAGTTAATATCCAGTTAATATCCATTGTTTCGTGTTCTGTCCTTTGTTGAAAGTTTTGTTCACCTCATTAAAAACTGTTGTAACATATCACCTCACCCAAAACGCGGGTATAAAATGAAAGATGAAAGCTGTTTAAATCATAGCATAGTAAAGAACTGTTTAGTGCTCTCAGGTTATAGTTGTGTGTGAAAACTAAAAGTCTTTGAAAATGTAATTAGTTATTACGAAACGCGTTCAAGTGTCGCGTCAGACTAAGAAATAAAGAATGAATTTTGGAGAATTGATTTTTCATTTACCGTCATCAGTAAAAACAAACATAAGGAAAATTGAGAAAATTCGTGTTAGAATTATTAATCTTACTTTTTCGGTCATATTTAATAACATATAATAATATATTATATATATATATATATATATATATATATATATATATATATATATATATATATATATATATATATATATATATATATATATATATATATATATATATATATATATATATATATATATATATATATATATATATATATTGTGACGGTGTTCCCCCCCCTTATATTTCTCCAACTCCAGCTGTAAAAGTCATATCCACTTTACCCGAACGTTCTCTGCGTTCCAGGGAACAATTTGACATATGTGGGAGCATGAAGTGTTCTCGCGTTGGCGAGAAATTAGTTAAAGAAGAGTGTTTAGGCCAGTGGCTTTGGCCCTTTTGGACACCAAGATGGTGCTGGCCCTTACGTTTTCCCGCCAAGACGTTCTGACGTCAGTGGCACCAGATTGGTCAAGAACGGTGACATGGCACAGGGAGCCAATGAGAAACGCCCCTGGCAAGTATGATGTCACGAGTGGTAGGGGGGTCCAGGCAGCATGCCCTGTGGCGCCAGGAGTTTGACACAACGCGTCGTGAAGGGCGGACGTGCGATAGGGGGTCCTATCAGTCTGACAGTTTTCGCCCCTTTCCGGTGGATATACACATCACCAGTGGTCTGCAAGCATCCTGTGAGGTCTTCCTGAACTCCGTGAGCCAGTCAGAAGAAGGAATTCACGGGAAACGAGCAACAAGTGATCCAGTGACAGGTGCTTAGCAAGAGTGGAGTCTGGGCAGTGACGTCTGGGACGACTGACAGCTTCACCAGTCGGGTGATGACGTAGCGACTGGGCCAATTCACCGTGAGGAAGAAGAAGAACGAACTAGCTGGGAATATGAGCGACTGCAGCCGAGAGTGAGGACTGCGGACGTAGTTGTGAGGAGAAGTCGATGGCCAGGAGACCGACTCCAGCCCTTCAAGAGGTTGTGGAGGAGCACGGAGCCTGCAGAGGAGAGCAGCATGGAGAAGACGCGTTTTTGGGTGTTGGTTGGGTTCCTGGAGAGAGCATCAGTGTGTGTGTGAGAGCATTCCCTACAACGAGTCGAGACCCGGGACCAGGAACTTCAATTCAACTCTCAAAAGAGGACGAGTCCATATCATTGATGGTGGAAGTAGGTAATTCAGTTTTCCCTCCCATTCCCCTTTAGTTAGCTATTTAGCCAGAGTATCTTCTATGTCGTGAGCAGGGCTCACCAATGTCTGTGTTATAGTAAGGCACAGTTGTGAAGGGAGATGCTATCGAGAGCTCTCACGAGATATATATATATGGTGTGTGAGTGCACCTGTAATTTATCGAAGAGATTACTGTGACGAGGACATTTATATTCATGTGTCATTTATATTATAAGTTTGTGCCAGAAAATATATATATATAAATGTACAATTTATTAGTGTAAGGCTGTGTGCCCAGTATTACCACGTTATTATTAATATTGATGAAGTGATCTCTATATATGCTGGAGTTATTGAATAATATTTTCATGTGTATAGTGATTTAATGTGTTTATTGCCAGTATAGTGATTTACTGTGAACGTGAAGGAATAATAGGCACTTCACGCCAAGACAACAAGTACAGTGAGCAGAGCGAAAGTACAGTGAGCTGAATGAGTGGGCGTGGCATCTCGCGAGTTGCCAAACGTTCGATAACACTGTAATTGGAGCGTGGGAATGCGTGGCAGTGGGGGAGTGTTGCCATTGCGTAGTGTTCCAGATTTATGAAGAGGGAGTGGTTGCTGCTCATGCATTTCTTTGCCTTGTTGCTGATCCAGAGTTATAATACTTTAATCTTTTAAGTAAAATACAAAACCACCTCCGTGTTTGTATTATCCCTCTATTACTTTGTTGCTATTGAGTCCATTGAAAAGAGAGAGTGATTGAGACACATACCTGCCTGTTACCAAATTTGATTAGTGTTCTCTAGGGCCACTACTACTACTACCATAATCCCACAATTCCACTGAAGTGTTACTGGACACGGAAAACACCAGTTGGCGACCTTTTAGTTAGCAGTAGAGCCCTCTGTCGGGGCGGGCACATGATCAAGTGAAGAGATCGTGTTCCCACTCGTCTTCAGGCTACGAGGCCGGCTGGAGATAGACTGGGAGACTCTCCTGGTGAACAGTGGCACCGTGAGGATTGAGTGAAGACCCGCAGGGCTACTGCAAGTAACAGTTACCACTACTAATACTTGGTGGTGACTGGGTAGAGAGAGAGAGACACCCTGACATTGGCGACCTCCCCAGGATTACGATTACGATAACGGTTGCGATTATAGTACTTGACAGTGGCTGAAGGTACAGGTAACAGGTATTCACTCATAGCACAAGTATGGAGGACGAGAAGGTAGCAAGGTTTATTGACACCAGGGATGAACAGGTGCTGGAGGATTGCACCAAGGCGCAGCTGCAGTTAATAGCTGTACACTTTGGGATCCAGTTGAGATCCTCAAAAGTGGGAGAAAGGAGGCTTGAGATTGTGGCACAGCTCAGGGCCCGAGATGAAGCTTTGAGGGAGTAACGGCCACAGACACCTGCCAGTGCAGGGGAGAATTTGAGCATGGTGGAAGCAGTAGGGGATCCAGCGGCAGTCGGCCCAGCATCAAGCTGGAGATGATGAAGCTGCAACTGGAAGCACAGCTGAGGAGGGAAGAAGCACAGCTGAAGCGGGAAGAACGAGAAGCAGAAGCACAGCTGAAGCGTGGAAGAACGGGAATCACAGCTGAAGCGTGAAGAATGGGAAGCACAGCTGAAGCGTGAAGAACGAGAAGCACAGCTGAAGCGTAAAAAACGAGAAGCACAGCTGAGGAGAGAAGAAGCACAGCCACGGGTGAAGCGTGAAGAACGAGAAGCAGAAGCACAGATGGGATGGGAGGAGCGCGAGCTGGAAGCCAAGCTAAAGCAGCAAGAAATTGAAGCTAACAGAGAGGTTGAGCTGACAACCCGTCCTCACACAAGACAGCACATATATGACTTAATGCTTAAAGTCTATATGTTGAATGTGATTTAGTACATATGTGGTATATTCCCTGTTATCTTTTTTACCAAGGCCCAAACTCTTCCTCACGTACCAATTTACGTCTCACAGTACCCGTCCATCAACGTAGATAGCAGAATAGTCGTGGTTGGTTCAATTATAATGAAAATTGAAGTTTTCAGGTCCCACATGAGTTGTGAAATTTACCTACTATTGTCCATGCTCTTAGAATATTACAGATCAGCTACATCCTATTGAAGGCTCGTAGTTTTGTTTTGAGAAATATTAGTTGTTCTTAGTAAATTATAATAAGCACTATAAATTATTACATAGAATAACAGTCCTTCACCAATCAATATTATATACCATAGTTTGTGCCTTCAAAAAATTTAAAGAATGTTCTGTAGGAACGCTAACAGAAAACGATGTTATGTTGTCTATGGGGTAAACTACTGCAAACAGGATGGTATGGTGTCTTAAATCAACTATAAGATGGGTATAGGGGTCCACTACCACCTGTTAGGTGGGTAAGGGGGTCCAATACCACCCCGCAGGATGGGTATGGGGGTCACATCCACCCACAGGATGGGTATGGGGATCACATCCACCCAAAGGAAGGGTATGGGGTCAAATACCATCCACTGGATGTGTATGGTGTCCACTACCACCGACAGGATGGGTATGGGGCTCACACCCACAGGATGGGTATGGGGTCCAATACCACCCACAGGATGAGTATGGCGTCCACTATCGCCCACAGGATTGGTATGGGGGTCCAACCACCAATAGAATAAGTATGGGTCCAATAACACCCACTGGATGTGTATGGCGTCCATTGCCGCCCACAGGATGAGTATAGGGTCTTTTATAAATAAGAGCTTCATTTTAAATACATTACAATAGACATAAGAACATAAGAACAAGGTAACTGCAGAAGGCCCACGGCCCTACGAGGCAGCTCCTATTTATAACCACCCAATCCCACTCATATACTTGTCCAACCCACGCTTGAAACAATCGAGGGATCCCACCTCCACCACCCACGTTACGCGGTAATTGGGTCCACAAATCAACAACCCTGTTACCGAACCAGTATTTACCCAAGTCTTTCCTAAATCTAAACTTATCCAATTTATACCCATTGTTTCGCGTTCTGTCTTGTGTTGATACTTTTAATACCCTATTAATATCTCCTTTGTTATGTCCATTCATCCACTTGTAAACTTCTAGCATGTCACACCTAACTCTTCGCTTTCCAGTGAATGCATTTAAGCTTTATTAATCTTTCTTCATATGAAGATTTCTAATTTGGGGAATTAACTTTGTCATCCTACGCTGGACACGTTCAAGTGAATTTATATCCATTCTGTAATATGGCGACCAAACTGAACTGCATAATCTAA
>WNGS01087527.1:0-15597 GCA_020271785.1 Procambarus virginalis
TTGTTTGTTGCCTCATGATGTGGGGCACCATGTTGTTTGTTGCCTCATGATGTGGGGCACCATGTTGTTTGTTGCCTCATGATGTGGGGCACCATGTTGTTTGTTGCCTCATGATGTGGGGCACCATGTTGTTTGTTGCCTCATGATGTGGGCACCATGTTGTTTGTTGCCTCATGATGTGGGGCACCATGTTGTTTGTTGCCTCATGATGTGGGGCACATGTTGTTTGTTGCATGATGTGGGGCACCATGTGTTTGTTGCCTCATGATGTGGGGCACCATGTTGCCTCATGATGTGGGGCACTATGGTTTGTTGCCTCATGATGTGGGGCACCATGTTGTTTGTTGCCTCATGATGTGGGGCACTATGTTGTTTGTTGCCTCATGATGTGGGGCCATGTGTTTGTTGCCTCATGATGTGGGGCACCATGTTGTTTGTTGCCTCATGATGTGGGGCACCATGTTGTTTGTTGCCTCATGATGTGGGGCACCATGTTGCCTCATGATGTGGGGCACCATGTTGTTTGTTGCCTCATGATGTGGGGCACCATGTTGCCTCATGATGTGGGGCACCATGTTTGTTGCCTCATGATGTGGGGCACCATGTTGTTTGTTGCCTCATGATGTGGGGCACCATGTTGTTTGTTGCCTCATGATGGGGGCACCATGTTGTTTGTTGCCTCATGATGTGGGGCACCATGTTGTTTGTTGCCTCATGATGTGGGGCACCATGTTGTTTGTTGCCTCATGATGTGGGGCACCATGTTGTTTGTTGCCTCATGATGTGGGGCACCATGTTGTTTGTTGCCTCATGATGTGGGGCACCATGTTGTTTGTTGCCTCATGATGTGGGGCACCATGTTGTTTGTTGCCTCATGATGTGGGGCACCATGTTGTTTGTTGCCTCATGATGTGGGGCACCATGTTGTTTGTTGCCTCATGATGTGGGGCACCATGTTGTTTGTTGCCTCATGATGTGGGGCACCATGTTGTTGTTGCCTCATGATGTGGGGCACCATGTTGCCTCATGATGTGGGGCACCATGTTGTTTGTTGCCTCATGATGTGGGGCACCATGTTGTTTGTTGCCTCATGATGTGGGGCACCATGTTGTTTGTTGCCTCATGATGTGGGGCACCATGTTGCCTCATGATGTGGGGCACCATGTTGTTTGTTGCCTCATGATGTGGGGCACCATGTTGTTTGTTGCCTCATGATGTGGGGCACCATGTTGTTTGTTGCCTCATGATGTGGGGCACCATGTTGTTTGTTGCCTCATGATGTGGGGCACCATGTTGTTTGTTGCCTCATGATGTGGGGCACCATGTTGTTTGTTGCCTCATGATGTGGGGCACCATGTTGTTTGTTGCCTCATGATGTGGGGCACCATGTTGTTTGTTGCCTCATGATGTGGGGCACCATGTTGTTTGTTGCCTCATGATGTGGGGCACCATGTTGTTTGTTGCCTCATGATGTGGGGCACCATGTTGCCTCATGATGTGGGGCACCATGTTGCCTCATGATGTGGGGCACCATGTTGTTTGTTGCCTCATGATGTGGGGCACCATGTTGTTTGTTGCCTCATGATGTGGGGCGCCATGTTGCCTCATGATGTGGGGCACCATGTTGTTTGTTGCCTCATGATGTGGGGCACCATGTTGTTTGTTGCCTCATGATGTGGGGCACCATGTTGTTTGTTGCCTCATGATGTGGGGCACCATGTTGTTTGTTGCCTCATGATGTGGGGCACCATGTTGTTTGTTGCCTCATGATGTGGGGCCCATGTTGTTTGTTGCCTCATGATGGGGCACCATGTTGCCTCATGATGTGGGGCACCATTTTGCCTCATGATGTGGGGCACCATGTTGTTTGTTGCCTCATGATGTGGGGCACCATGTTGTTTGTTGCCTCATGATGTGGGGCACCATGTTGTTTGTTGCCTCATGATGTGGGGCACCATGTTGTTTGTTGCCTCATGATGTGGGGCACCATGTTGCCTCATGATGTGGGGCACCATGTTGTTTGTTGCCTCATGATGTGGGGCACCATGTTGTTTGTTGCCTCATGATGTGGGGCACCATGTTGTTTGTTGCCTCATGATGTGGGGCACCATGTTGTTTGTTGCCTCATGATGTGGGGCACCATGTTGTTTGTTGCCTCATGATGTGGGGCACCATGTTGCCTCATGATGTGGGGCACCATGTTGTTTGTTGCCTCATGATGTGGGGCACCATGTTGTTTGTTGCCTCATGATGTGGGGCACCATGTTGTTTGTTGCCTCATGATGTGGGGCACCATGTTGTTTGTTGCCTCATGATGTGGGGCACCATGTTGTTTGTTGCCTCATGATGTGGGGCACCATGTTGCCTCATGATGTGGGGCACCATGTTGTTTGTTGCCTCATGATGTGGGGCACCATGTTGTTTGTTGCCTCATGATGTGGGGCACCATGTTGTTTGTTGCCTCATGATGTGGGGCACCATGTTGCCTCATGATGTGGGGCACCATGTTGTTTGTTGCCTCATGATGTGGGGCACCATGTTGTTTGTTGCCTCATGATGTGGGGCACCATGTTGTTTGTTGCCTCATGATGTGGGGCACCATGTTGTTTGTTGCCTCATGATGTGGGGCACCATGTTTGCCTCATGATGTGGGGCACCATGTTGCCTCATGATGTGGGGCACCATGTTGTTTGTTGCCTCATGATGTGGGGCACCATGTTGCCTCATGATGTGGGGCACCATGTTGTTTGTTGCCTCATGATGTGGGGCACCATGTTGCCTCATGATGTGGGGCACCATGTTGTTTGTTGCCTCATGATGTGGGCACCATGTTGTTTGTTGCCTCATGATGTGGGGCACCATGTTGTTTGTTGCCTCATGATGTGGGGCACCATGTTGTTTGTTGCCTCATGATGTGGGGCACCATGTTGTTTGTTGCCTCATGATGTGGGGCACCATGTTGTTTGTTGCCTCATGATGTGGGGCACCATGTTGTTTGTTGCCTCATGATGTGGGGCACCATGTTGTTTGTTGCCTCATGATGTGGGGCACCATGTTTGTTGCCTCATGATGTGGGGCACCATGTTGTTTGTTGCCTCATGATGTGGGGCACCATGTTGCCTCATGATGTGGGGCACCATGTTGTTTGTTGCCTCATGATGTGGGGCACCATGTTGTTTGTTGCCTCATGATGTGGGGCACCATGTTGTTTGTTGCCTCATGATGTGGGGCACCATGTTGTTTGTTGCCTCATGATGTGGGGCACCATGTTGTTTGTTGCCTCATGATGTGGGGCACCATGTTGCCTCATGATGTGGGGCACCATGTTGTTTGTTGCCTCATGATGTGGGGCACCATGTTGTTTGTTGCCTCATGATGTGGGGCACTATGTTGTTTGTTGCCTCATGATGTGGGGCACCATGTTGCCTCATGATGTGGGGCACCATGTTGTTTGTTGCCTCATGATGTGGGGCACTATGTTGTTTGTTGCCTCATGATGTGGGGCACTATGTTGTTTGTTGCCTCATGATGTGGGGCACCATGTTGTTTGTTGCCTCATGATGTGGGGCACCATGTTGCCTCATGATGTGGGGCGCCATGTTGTTTGTTGCCTCATGATGTGGGGCACCATGTTGCCTCATGATGTGGGGCACTATGTTGTTTGTTGCCTCATGATGTGGGGCACCATGTTGCCTCATGATGTGGGGCACCATGTTGTTTGTTGCCTCATGATGTGGGGCACCATGTTGTTTGTTGCCTCATGATGTGGGGCACCATGTTGTTTGTTGCCTCATGATGTGGGGCACCATGTTGTTTGTTGCCTCATGATGTGGGGCACCATGTTGTTTGTTGCCTCATGATGTGGGGCACCATGTTGTTTGTTGCCTCATGATGTGGGGCACCATGTTGTTTGTTGCCTCATGATGTGGGGCACCATGTTGTTTGTTGCCTCATGATGTGGGGCGCCATTTTGTCATGATGTTTTGCCTCATGATGTGGGGCGCCATGTTGCCTCATGATGTGGGGCACTATGTTGTTTGTTGCCTCATGATGTGGGGCACCATGTTGTTTGTTGCCTCATGATGTGGGGCACCATGTTGTTTGTTGCCTCATGATGTGGGGCACTATGTTGTTTGTTGCCTCATGATGTGGGGCACCATGTTGTTTGTTGCCTCATGATGTGGGGCACCATGTTGCCTCATGATGTGGGGCACCATGTTGCCTCATGATGTGGGGCACCATGTTGTTTGTTGCCTCATGATGTGGGGCACCATGTTGTTTGTTGCCTCATGATGTGGGGCGCCATGTTGCCTCATGATGTGGGGCACCATGTTGTTTGTTGCCTCATGATGTGGGGCACCATGTTGTTTGTTGCCTCATGATGTGGGGCACCATGTTGCCTCATGATGTGGGGCACCATGTTGTTTGTTGCCTCATGATGTGGGGCACCATGTTGTTTGTTGCCTCATGATGTTGGGCACTATGTTGTTTGTTGCCTCATGATGTGGGGCACCATGTTGTTTGTTGCCTCATGATGTGGGGCACTATGTTGTTTGTTGCCTCATGATGTGGGGCGCCATGTTGCCTCATGATGTGGGGCACCATGTTGTTTGTTGCCTCATGATGTGGGGCACTATGTTGTTTGTTGCCTCATGATGTGGGGCACTATGTTGTTTGTTGCCTCATGATGTGGGGCGCCATGTTGTTTGTTGCCTCATGATGTGGGGCACCATGTTGTTGCCTCATGATGTGGGGCACCATGTTGTTTGTTGCCTCATGATGTGGGGCGCCATGTTGTTTGTTGCCTCATGATGTGGGGCACCATGTTGTTTGTTGCCTCATGATGTGGGGCACTATGTTGTTTGTTGCCTCATGATGTGGGGCGCCATGTTGCCTCATGATGTGGGGCACCATGTTGTTTGTTGCCTCATGATGTGGGGCACTATGTTGTTTGTTGCCTCATGATGTGGGGCACTATGTTGTTTGTTGCCTCATGATGTGGGGCGCCATGTTGTTTGTTGCCTCATGATGTGGGGCACCATGTTGTTGCCTCATGATGTGGGGCACCATTTTGCCTCATGATGTGGGGCACCATGTTGTTTGTTGCCTCATGATGTGGGGCACCATGTTGTTTGTTGCCTCATGATGTGGGGCACCATGTTGTTTGTTGCCTCATGATGTGGGGCACCATGTTGTTTGTTGCCTCATGATGTGGGGCACCATGTTGTTTGTTGCCTCATGATGTGGGGCACTATGTTGTTTGTTGCCTCATGATGTGGGGCACCATGTTGTTTGTTGCCTCATGATGTGGGGCACCATGTTGTTTGTTGCCTCATGATGTGGGGCACCATGTTGTTTGTTGCCTCATGATGTGGGGCACTATGTTGTTTGTTGCTTCATGATGTGGGGCACCATGTTGTTTGTTGCCTCATGATGTGGGGCGCCATGTTGTTTGTTGCCTCATGATGTGGGGCACCATGTTGTTTGTTGCCTCATGATGTGGGGCACCATGTTGCCTCATGATGTGGGGCACTATGTTTGTTGCCTCATGATGTGGGGCGCCATGTTGTTTGTTGCCTCATGATGTGGGGCACTATGTTTGTTGCCTCATGATGTGGGGCTCTATGTTGTTTGTTGCCTCATGATGTGGGGCACCATGTTGTTTGTTGCCTCATGATGTGGGGCACTATGTTGTTTGTTGCCTCATGATGTGGGGCACCATGTTGCCTCATGATGTGGGGCACCATGTTGTTTGTTGCCTCATGATGTGGGGCACCATGTTGTTTGTTGCCTCATGATGTGGGGCACCATTTTGCCTCATGATGTGGGGCACCATTTTGCCTCATGATGTGGGCACCATTTTGCCTCATGATGTGGGGCACCATGTTGTTTGTTGCCTCATGATGTGGGGCACCATGTTGCCTCATGATGTGGGGCACCATGTTGTTTGTTGCCTCATGATGTGGGGCACCATGTTGTTTGTTGCCTCATGATGTGGGGCACCATGTTGTTTGTTGCCTCATGATGTGGGGCGCCATTTTGCCTCATGATGTGGGGCACCATTTTGCCTCATGATGTGGGGCACCATTTTGCCTCATGATGTGGGGCACCATTTTGCCTCATGATGTGGGGCACCATTTTGCCTCATGATGTGGGGCACTATGTTGTTTGTTGCCTCATGATGTGGGGCACTATGTTGTTTGTTGCCTCATGATGTGGGGCACCATGTTGTTTGTTGCCTCATGATGTGGGGCGCCATGTTGTTTGTTGCCTCATGATGTGGGGCACTATGTTGCCTCATGATGTGGGGCACTATGTTGTTTGTTGCCTCATGATGTGGGGCACCATTTTGCCTCATGATGTGGGGCACCATGTTGTTTGTTGCCTCATGATGTGGGGCACCATGTTGTTTGTTGCCTCATGATGTGGGGCACCATGTTGTTTGTTGCCTCATGATGTGGGGCACCATGTTGTTTGTTGCCTCATGATGTGGGGCACCATGTTGTTTGTTGCCTCATGATGTGGGGCACCATGTTGTTTGTTGCCTCATGATGTGGGGCACCATGTTGTTTGTTGCCTCATGATGTGGGGCACCATGTTGTTTGTTGCCTCATGATGTGGGGCACTATGTTGTTTGTTGCCTCATGATGTGGGGCACCATGTTGTTTGTTGCCTCATGATGTGGGGCACCATGTTGCCTCATGATGTGGGGCACCATGTTGTTTGTTGCCTCATGATGTGGGGCACCATGTTGTTTGTTGCCTCATGATGTGGGGCACCATGTTGTTTGTTGCCTCATGATGTGGGGCGCCATGTTGCCTCATGATGTGGGGCACCATGTTGTTTGTTGCCTCATGATGTGGGGCACCATGTTGTTTGTTGCCTCATGATGTGGGGCACCATGTTGTTTGTTGCCTCATGATGTGGGGCACCATGTTGCCTCATGATGTGGGGCACCATGTTGTTTGTTGCCTCATGATGTTGGGCACTATGTTGTTTGTTGCCTCATGATGTGGGGCACCATGTTGTTTGTTGCCTCATGATGTGGGGCACCATGTTGTTTGTTGCCTCATGATGTGGGGCACCATGTTGTTTGTTGCCTCATGATGTGGGGCACTATGTTGTTTGTTGCCTCATGATGTGGGGCACTATGTTGCCTCATGATGTGGGGCACCATGTTGTTTGTTGCCTCATGATGTGGGGCACCATGTTGTTTGTTGCCTCATGATGTGGGGCACTATGTTGTTTGTTGCCTCATGATGTGGGGCACCATGTTGCCTCATGATGTGGGGCACTATGTTGTTTGTTGCCTCATGATGTGGGGCACCATGTTGCCTCATGATGTGGGGCACCATGTTGTTTGTTGCCTCATGATGTGGGGCACCATGTTGTTTGTTGCCTCATGATGTGGGGCACCATGTTGCCTCATGATGTGGGGCACCATGTTGTTTGTTGCCTCATGATGTGGGGCACCATGTTGTTTGTTGCCTCATGATGTGGGGCACCATGTTGTTTGTTGCCTCATGATGTGGGGCACCATGTTGTTTGTTGCCTCATGATGTGGGGCACCATGTTGTTTGTTGCCTCATGATGTGGGGCGCCATGTTGTTTGTTGCCTCATGATGTGGGGCACCATGTTGTTGCCTCATGATGTGGGGCACCATTTTGCCTCATGATGTGGGGCACCATGTTGTTTGTTGCCTCATGATGTGGGGCACCATGTTGTTTGTTGCCTCATGATGTGGGGCACTATGTTGTTTGTTGCCTCATGATGTGGGGCACTATGTTGTTTGTTGCCTCATGATGTGGGGCGCCATGTTGTTTGTTGCCTCATGATGTGGGGCACCATGTTGTTTGTTGCCTCATGATGTGGGGCACTATGTTGCCTCATGATGTGGGGCACCATGTTGTTTGTTGCCTCATGATGTGGGGCACTATGTTGCCTCATGATGTGGGGCACCATGTTGTTTGTTGCCTCATGATGTGGGGCACCATGTTGTTTGTTGCCTCATGATGTGGGGCACCATGTTGTTTGTTGCCTCATGATGTGGGGCACCATGTTGCCTCATGATGTGGGGCACTATGTTGTTTGTTGCCTCATGATGTGGGGCACCATGTTGTTTGTTGCCTCATGATGTGGGGCACCATGTTGTTTGTTGCCTCATGATGTGGGGCACCATGTTGTTTGTTGCCTCATGATGTGGGGCGCCATGTTGTTTGTTGCCTCATGATGTGGGGCACCATGTTGTTTGTTGCCTCATGATGTGGGCACCATGTTGTTTGTTGCCTCATGATGTGGGGCACCATGTTGTTTGTTGCCTCATGATGTGGGGCACCATGTTGTTTGTTGCCTCATGATGTGGGGCACCATGTTGTTTGTTGCCTCATGATGTGGGGCACCATGTTGTTTGTTGCCTCATGATGTGGGGCACCATGTTGTTTGTTGCCTCATGATGTGGGGCACCATGTTGTTTGTTGCCTCATGATGTGGGGCACCATGTTGTTTGTTGCCTCATGATGTGGGGCACCATGTTGCCTCATGATGTGGGGCACCATGTTGTTTGTTGCCTCATGATGTGGGGCACCATGTTGTTTGTTGCCTCATGATGTGGGGCACCATGTTGCCTCATGATGTGGGGCACCATGTTGCCTCATGATGTGGGGCACTATGTTGTTTGTTGCCTCATGATGTGGGGCACCATGTTGTTTGTTGCCTCATGATGTGGGGCCCATGTTGCCTCATGATGTGGGGCACCATGTTGTTGTTGCCTCATGATGTGGGGCACCATGTNCCCCACCTTCCAAGATGCTGCAACATCCTCCCCCACCTTCCAGGATGCTGCAACATCCCCCCCCACCTTCCAAGATGCTGCAACATCCCCCCCCACCTTCAAGGTGCTGCAACATCCCCCCCCACCTTCCAGGATGCTGCAAATCCCCCCCACCTTCCAAGATGCTGCAACATCTCCCCCCCCCTTCCAGGATGCTGCAACATCCCCCCCCCACTTCCAAGATGCTGCAACTCCCCCTCACTTGCATGCTGTAGTCGATATCATTGCAACAAGACAACTGCCACTGCACCAGCTCACGTCCGGAGGTGTTGGACTTGATCATAAGGCCAAGACTTAAGGCGCTGGGTCCAGACTTTCTCTGAAGATGAGGATTATGGGAGACGTCTCTATTGACCTCGGGGGCAACATAATGCCAGGCCAGTAAGGTGATCCCCCTAATGCACTGAGGCACTCATGGCACTATGTTGCCTCATGATGTGGGGCCGCCATGTTGTTTGTTGCCTCATGATGTGGGGCGCCCATGTTGTTTGTTGCCTCATGATGTGGGGCGCCATGTTGCCTCATGATGTGGGGCACCATGTTGTTGTTGCTCATGATGTGGGGCACCATGTTGTTTGTTGCCTCATGATGTGGGGCACCATGTTGTTGTTGCTCATGATGTGGGGCACCATGTTGCCTCATGATGTGGGGCACCATGTTGCCTCATGATGTGGGGCACCATGTTGTTTGTTGCCTCATGATGTGGGGCACCATGTTGTTTGTTGCCTCATGATGTGGGGCACCATGTTGCCTCATGATGTGGGGCACCATGTTGCCTCATGATGTGGGGCACTATGTTGCCTCATGATGTGGGGCACCTGTTGTTTGTTGCCTCATGATGTGGGGCACCATGTTGTTTGTTGCCTCATGATGTGGGCGCCATGTTGTTTGTTGCCTCATGATGTGGGGGCACTATGTGTTGCCTCATGATGTGGGGCATATGTTGTTTGTTGCCTCATGATGTGGGGCGCCATGTTGTTTGTTGCCTCATGATGTGGGCACCATGTTGCCTCATGATGTGGGGCACTATGTTGTTGTTGCCTCATGATGTGGGGCGCCATGTTGCCTCATGATGTGGGGCACCATGTTGCCTCATGATGTGGGGCACCATGTTTGTTGCCTCATGATGTGGGGCACCATGTTGCCTCATGATGTGGGGCACCATGTTGTTTGTTGCCTCATGATGTGGGGCACCATGTTGCCTCATGATGTGGGGCACCATGTTGTTTGTTGCCTCATGATGTGGGGCACCATGTTGCCTCATGATGTGGGGCACCATGTTGCCTCATGATGTGGGGCACCATGTTGTTTGTTGCCTCATGATGTGGGGCACCATGTTGTTTGTTGCCTCATGATGTGGGGCACCATGTTGTTTGTTGCCTCATGATGTGGGGCACCATGTTGTTTGTTGCCTCATGATGTGGGGCACCATGTTGTTTGTTGCCTCATGATGTGGGGCACCATGTTGTTTGTTGCCTCATGATGTGGGGCACCATGTTGCCTCATGATGTGGGGCACCATGTTGTTTGTTGCCTCATGATGTGGGGCACCATGTTGTTTGTTGCCTCATGATGTGGGGCACCATGTTGTTTGTTGCCTCATGATGTGGGGCACCATGTTGTTTGTTGCCTCATGATGTGGGGCACCATGTTGCCTCATGATGTGGGGCACCATGTTGTTTGTTGCCTCATGATGT
Source organism: Procambarus virginalis (assembly GCA_020271785.1). Taxonomy (NCBI): domain Eukaryota; kingdom Metazoa; phylum Arthropoda; class Malacostraca; order Decapoda; family Cambaridae; genus Procambarus; species Procambarus virginalis. The sequence continues at coordinate 10,528 of WNGS01087527.1, forward strand.
GGGGCACCATGTTGTTTGTTGCCTCATGATGTGGGGCACCATGTTGCCTCATGATGTGGGGCACCATGTTGTTTGTTGCCTCATGATGTGGGGCACCATGTTGCCTCATGATGTGGGGCACCATGTTGTTTGTTGCCTCATGATGTGGGGCACCATGTTGTTTGTTGCCTCATGATGTGGGGCACCATGTTGTTTGTTGCCTCATGATGTGGGGCACCATGTTGTTTGTTGCCTCATGATGTGGGGCACCATGTTGCCTCATGATGTGGGGCACCATGTTGCCTCATGATGTGGGGCACCATGTTGCCTCATGATGTGGGGCACCATGTTGCCTCATGATGTGGGGCACCATGTTGCCTCATGATGTGGGGCACCATGTTGTTTGTTGCCTCATGATGTGGGGCACCATGTTGCCTCATGATGTGGGGCACCATGTTGCCTCATGATGTGGGGCACCATGTTGTTTGTTGCCTCATGATGTGGGGCACCATGTTGCCTCATGATGTGGGGCACCATGTTGCCTCATGATGTGGGGCACCATGTTGTTTGTTGCCTCATGATGTGGGGCACCATGTTGCCTCATGATGTGGGGCACCATGTTGCCTCATGATGTGGGGCACCATGTTGTTTGTTGCCTCATGATGTGGGGCACCATGTTGTTTGTTGCCTCATGATGTGGGGCACCATGTTGTTTGTTGCCTCATGATGTGGGGCACCATGTTGTTTGTTGCCTCATGATGTGGGGCACCATGTTGTTTGTTGCCTCATGATGTGGGGCACCATGTTGTTTGTTGCCTCATGATGTGGGGCACCATGTTGTTTGTTGCCTCATGATGTGGGGCACCATGTTGTTTGTTGCCTCATGATGTGGGGCACCATGTTGTTTGTTGCCTCATGATGTGGGGCACCATGTTGTTTGTTGCCTCATGATGTGGGGCACCATGTTGCCTCATGATGTGGGGCACCATGTTGCCTCATGATGTGGGGCACCATGTTGCCTCATGATGTGGGGCACCATGTTGCCTCATGATGTGGGGCACTATGTTGTTTGTTGCCTCATGATGTGGGGCACCATGTTGTTTGTTGCCTCATGATGTGGGGCACCATGTTGTTTGTTGCCTCATGATGTGGGGCACCATGTTGTTTGTTGCCTCATGATGTGGGGCACCATGTTGCCTCATGATGTGGGGCACCATGTTGTTTGTTGCCTCATGATGTGGGGCACCATGTTGTTTGTTGCCTCATGATGTGGGGCACCATGTTGTTTGTTGCCTCATGATGTGGGGCACCATGTTGCCTCATGATGTGGGGCACCATGTTGTTTGTTGCCTCATGATGTGGGGCACCATGTTGTTTGTTGCCTCATGATGTGGGGCACCATGTTGTTTGTTGCCTCATGATGTGGGGCACCATGTTGTTTGTTGCCTCATGATGTGGGGCACCATGTTGTTTGTTGCCTCATGATGTGGGGCACCATGTTGTTTGTTGCCTCATGATGTGGGGCACCATGTTGCCTCATGATGTGGGGCACCATGTTGTTTGTTGCCTCATGATGTGGGGCACCATGTTGTTTGTTGCCTCATGATGTGGGGCACCATGTTGTCTCATGATGTGGGGCACCATGTTGCCTCATGATGTGGGGCACCATGTTGTTTGTTGCCTCATGATGTGGGGCACCATGTTGCCTCATGATGTGGGGCACCATGTTGTTTGTTGCCTCATGATGTGGGGCACCATGTTGCCTCATGATGTGGGGCACCATGTTGTTTGTTGCCTCATGATGTGGGGCACCATGTTGTTTGTTGCCTCATGATGTGGGGCACCATGTTGTTTGTTGCCTCATGATGTGGGGCACCATGTTGCCTCATGATGTGGGGCACCATGTTGCCTCATGATGTGGGGCACCATGTTGTTTGTTGCCTCATGATGTGGGGCACCATGTTGCCTCATGATGTGGGGCACCATGTTGTTTGTTGCCTCATGATGTGGGGCACCATGTTGTTTGTTGCCTCATGATGTGGGGCACCATGTTGCCTCATGATGTGGGGCACCATGTTGTTTGTTGCCTCATGATGTGGGGCACCATGTTGCCTCATGATGTGGGGCACCATGTTGTTTGTTGCCTCATGATGTGGGGCACCATGTTGCCTCATGATGTGGGGCACCATGTTGTTTGTTGCCTCATGATGTGGGGCACCATGTTGTTTGTTGCCTCATGATGTGGGGCACCATGTTGCCTCATGATGTGGGGCACCATGTTGCCTCATGATGTGGGGCACCATGTTGTTTGTTGCCTCATGATGTGGGGCACCATGTTGTTTGTTGCCTCATGATGTGGGGCACCATGTTGTTTGTTGCCTCATGATGTGGGGCACCATGTTGTTTGTTGCCTCATGATGTGGGGCACCATGTTGTTTGTTGCCTCATGATGTGGGGCACCATGTTGTTTGTTGCCTCATGATGTGGGGCACCATGTTGCCTCATGATGTGGGGCACCATGTTGTTTGTTGCCTCATGATGTGGGGCACCATGTTGTTTGTTGCCTCATGATGTGGGGCACCATGTTGCCTCATGATGTGGGGCACCATGTTGTTTGTTGCCTCATGATGTGGGGCACCATGTTGCCTCATGATGTGGGGCACCATGTTGTTTGTTGCCTCATGATGTGGGGCACCATGTTGTTTGTTGCCTCATGATGTGGGGCACCATGTTGTTTGTTGCCTCATGATGTGGGGCACCATGTTGTTTGTTGCCTCATGATGTGGGGCACCATGTTGTTTGTTGCCTCATGATGTGGGGCACCATGTTGTTTGTTGCCTCATGATGTGGGGCACCATGTTGTTTGTTGCCTCATGATGTGGGGCACCATGTTGTTTGTTGCCTCATGATGTGGGGCACCATGTTGTTTGTTGCCTCATGATGTGGGGCACCATGTTGTTTGTTGCCTCATGATGTGGGGCACCATGTTGTTTGTTGCCTCATGATGTGGGGCACCATGTTGTTTGTTGCCTCATGATGTGGGGCACCATGTTGTTTGTTGCCTCATGATGTGGGGCACCATGTTGTTTGTTGCCTCATGATGTGGGGCACCATGTTGCCTCATGATGTGGGGCACCATGTTGTTTGTTGCCTCATGATGTGGGGCACCATGTTGTTTGTTGCCTCATGATGTGGGGCACCATGTTGTTTGTTGCCTCATGATGTGGGGCACCATGTTGTTTGTTGCCTCATGATGTGGGGCACCATGTTGTTTGTTGCCTCATGATGTGGGGCACCATGTTGCCTCATGATGTGGGGCACCATGTTGCCTCATGATGTGGGGCACCATGTTGCCTCATGATGTGGGGCACCATGTTGCCTCATGATGTGGGGCACCATGTTGTTTGTTGCCTCATGATGTGGGGCACCATGTTGTTTGTTGCCTCATGATGTGGGGCACCATGTTGCCTCATGATGTGGGGCACCATGTTGTTTGTTGCCTCATGATGTGGGGCACCATGTTGCCTCATGATGTGGGGCACCATGTTGTTTGTTGCCTCATGATGTGGGGCACCATGTTGCCTCATGATGTGGGGCACCATGTTGTTTGTTGCCTCATGATGTGGGGCACCATGTTGTTTGTTGCCTCATGATGTGGGGCACCATGTTGTTTGTTGCCTCATGATGTGGGGCACCATGTTGTTTGTTGCCTCATGATGTGGGGCACCATGTTGCCTCATGATGTGGGGCACCATGTTGCCTCATGATGTGGGGCACCATGTTGCCTCATGATGTGGGGCACCATGTTGCCTCATGATGTGGGGCACCATGTTGTTTGTTGCCTCATGATGTGGGGCACCATGTTGTTTGTTGCCTCATGATGTGGGGCACCATGTTGCCTCATGATGTGGGGCACCATGTTGTTTGTTGCCTCATGATGTGGGGCACCATGTTGCCTCATGATGTGGGGCACCATGTTGCCTCATGATGTGGGGCACCATGTTGTTTGTTGCCTCATGATGTGGGGCACCATGTTGTTTGTTGCCTCATGATGTGGGGCACCATGTTGTTTGTTGCCTCATGATGTGGGGCACCATGTTGCCTCATGATGTGGGGCACCATGTTGTTTGTTGCCTCATGATGTGGGGCACCATGTTGTTTGTTGCCTCATGATGTGGGGCACCATGTTGTTTGTTGCCTCATGATGTGGGGCACCATGTTGCCTCATGATGTGGGGCACCATGTTGTTTGTTGCCTCATGATGTGGGGCACCATGTTGTTTGTTGCCTCATGATGTGGGGCACCATGTTGTTTGTTGCCTCATGATGTGGGGCACCATGTTGCCTCATGATGTGGGGCACCATGTTGTTTGTTGCCTCATGATGTGGGGCACCATGTTGTTTGTTGCCTCATGATGTGGGGCACCATGTTGTTTGTTGCCTCATGATGTGGGGCACCATGTTGCCTCATGATGTGGGGCACCATGTTGTTTGTTGCCTCATGATGTGGGGCACCATGTTGTTTGTTGCCTCATGATGTGGGGCACCATGTTGCCTCATGATGTGGGGCACCATGTTGTTTGTTGCCTCATGATGTGGGCACCATGTTGTTTGTTGCCTCATGATGTGGGGCACCATGTTGTTTGTTGCCTCATGATGTGGGGCACCATGTTGTTTGTTGCCTCATGATGTGGGGCACCATGTTGTTTGTTGCCTCATGATGTGGGGCACCATGTTGTTTGTTGCCTCATGATGTGGGGCACCATGTTGCCTCATGATGTGGGGCGCCATGTTGCCTCATGATGTGGGGCACCATGTTGCCTCATGATGTGGGGCACCATGTTGTTTGTTGCCTCATGATGTGGGGCACCATGTTGCCTCATGATGTGGGGCACCATGTTGCCTCATGATGTGGGGCACCATGTTGCCTCATGATGTGGGGCACCATGTTGCCTCATGATGTGGGGCACCATGTTGTTTGTTGCCTCATGATGTGGGGCACCATGTTGTTTGTTGCCTCATGATGTGGGGCACCATGTTGTTTGTTGCCTCATGATGTGGGGCACCATGTTGTTTGTTGCCTCATGATGTG
>WNGS01087556.1:0-13862 GCA_020271785.1 Procambarus virginalis
CATTAACCGTGCCTAGTGGCAGCTACCGAAGCAATGTTGCAGTACTCGCAATCAACTTAATGCTATAATTAAAACAATGCAGAGATAATTGAGTGGCACAAAAAAAACAGCCAGTACAGTTTAGAAATATATTCTGTATACACAGAGGGCATAGTATAGTTAATAATTCCAGGGGTAATGATATGCTAGTGCCCAGTACATGTAAAGTCTGCAACCCCAAACTTGCACTACAAGTGAGCACTTGACATATGGTAAGTAGCTGCGGGCAGCCCTAGACTTGGGATCCGGCGCCAGCACCCCCAAATTAGAGAGTAGCATAGGAGAAACGTGAGGAGCTCGAAGAGCAAGATGTTCTGCAGTCAAGGGAGGAGGGCGTGTGTTTCGTGTGGAGCGTACCGTAGCTGTGTAGGAGTGAGAGGGAACCTCCTTGTGCGTTTGCTTAAAGTGCGCCCCCCCCCACGGCGGCGCGCAGCTCTCACAGAGCGCTGCGTAATTGTTTTCGCCTCCCAGAATTCCCCCGCTTAATTTAAATTATGCAGGGGCCATTTCTGATCGGGGAGAAACAAACCAGGAGTGGGGGGACCTTAATTTATTAACTAATGTTTACAGAGCAATTGCTGTACCACAATATCCAAGTAGGCGTGTAACATGGCTGAGTAGCATGCCAGTACTGCAAAGATGCACTAAAGGAAATAAGTCATAGGACATTAACCGTGTCTAGTGCCAGCTAGCCGAAGCAATGTTGCAGTACTCGCAATCAGCTTAAAGCTATAATTAAAACAATGCCAGAGATAATTGAGTGGCACAGCCAGTACAGTATGTATAAAATATTTCTGTATACACAGAGGGCATAGAATAGTTACTAGTTTCCAGGGGTAACGATATGCTAGTGCCTAGTACATGTAAAGTCTGCAACCCCAAACTTGCACACAAGTGAGCACTTGACATATGGTAAGTAGCGCAACTGCTGTACCACAATATAAGAGAAGGCATGTAACATGTCTGAGTAGAATGCCAGTACTGCAAAGATGCAACTAAGGGAATAAGTCATAGGACATTAACCGTGCCTAGTGGCAGCTAGCCGAAGCAATGTTGCAGTACTCGCAATCAGCTTAATGCTATAATTAAAAACAATGCCAGAGATAATTGAGTGGCACAGCCAGTACAGTATGTAGAAATATATTCTGTATACAGAGGGCATAGTATAGTTAATAATTTCCAGGGGTAATGATATGCTAGTGCCCAGTACATGTAAAGTCTGCAACCCCAAACTTGCACTACAAGTGAGCACTTGACATATGGTAAGTAGCTGCGGGCAGCCCTAGACTTGGGGATCCGGCGCAGCACCCCCACTCCGCAGGCCAGCGAAGCCGGTCCCCCACCCCCCGAAGGGCGAGGTGCCCGCTGGCCGCAGAAGAAACTTATCGAGGTAATGGAATGAAGTCTTGCCTGACGTAGGTGTGGAACGCATCACTTTCCCACCTGCGGCACAGAGCACCGTGAAATCTTGTCTGGTGACCGGGAAGCCCGATTCGCCAGGAAGATAGGTCCTGGTCCCAAGCCCCGTCGTCTTAAGTAGTTCGCCATGGCACGTACCGGGCGGTACTTGCAGTAGGGTCTGCACTCAGAGTTAAAGTGGGGTACGCCCTGCACTGTGCTTGTAGGAGGCAACGCGATGTCGATCCCCGTCCGCAATAACGTTAACTGGTCCAAGCGTAGTGTGTGTTGCCCCTTCCCCGTATAGGTCACCTCCCCTAGCCGGAGGCAGGCTTAGAAGGCGAGGGAGAAGAGCGCTCTGTAGCAGGTCCCCCGGTATGACTGTCGTGGCGAATTGCAGTTTGCCGATAATCCCCTGCAGGTCCCGCAGGGGAAGGCTCTCGACCCGCAGAGCATCTTCCACTGCAGTCATGTACTTCGTCCTCTTGTCGTCCGGCAGCCTTGTCTCCATACGTCGGGCGTCGATTTCAAGTCCAAGGAAGGTGAGGCAGGAGCGGGGGCCCGCAGTCTTGTGGGGGGCCAGGCAACGCCTAGGCGCTCACCGAGGGCAATGAACACCCGCAAGCTCCGCAAGCACTCGTAGGTAGAACTCACGCGGATGAAATCGTCCAGCACCTTCACGGCATCCCGCACGCCGAACTTCTCCACGAGGATCCATTGCAGGGCGTCGGAGAACGTCTCGAAGATCCTGCAGGAATGTGCCGCCCCCATGCTGAGCATTTTTCCATAGTAGTACCGCCCTCCGTGGGCGAAGCCGAGTAGGTGGTAGTCGCTGGGTTGACCGGGATGATCCGTAAAGCCTCTGCTAAATCACATTTTTGCCAAGTGCGCCCCCGGCGAGCGTCTGACCACTAAGGTCTCAGTTGTCGTCTCCCGCGGGATGTTGGCGTTGACGCTCTCGGCGGTATAGGGGTAGCCGAGGATGTGGAGTAGCCTGTATTTTCCCGGCGTAGACTTTTCTCTCAGGGCTATAGGAGAACACTTGAAGTTCTCGAATGGGGGGGACCTCGAAGGGGCCCGCTATGCGCCCCAGGCTCAGTTCCCTGTCTAGCATAGGTACTAGGAACAGCATCAAGCGCGTCTGCGTCCACTGGCGTTGTGACGTGTCTTTCTTCCTGCTCTTGTCCTGAGTGGGGCGACAGGAACGATTCTCCTTAGCGGCGGCGACTCGAGGCTTGGCCTGGGGGCACGGGCAGTAGGCAGGATGTCACTTGTGTCAGCGGGCAGAGTGCTTGAAGGTGCAGGAGGGGACGGAGCAGCCTGTCCCGGTTGCGTGGAAAGCGTAGCAGTATCCCGGTGGTAGCCCGTAGGCCCTTGCAGTAGTGTGAACGTTCGGCTGGGGAGGCGGCGGCGCGAGGCCCCACCTGAAACTGCTCCTGCGCTGCACGTTGTACGGACCGAATCTCCAGGTCTAGTCTTAGAGCGGTCCATGGGCAGCCCGACCTCTCCTTGTCCCACCTGAATGCCTCGTCGTACCACATCCAGTCGCCGCGGAGGTTGCTCTTCATGGACTTCACGTAGCGGACGTGTGTGAAAAGCGCCCAACCCTCGGCGGGAAGTCGATCGAGGTAGATTGAAGCTAAGATGTCGAAGCCGTGCCCCCACTGCTCCAGCGTCAGAGGCGGCAAGTTCTTAGTGGATAACTGGGCCACAGAGGGAGTGGCATGTCGTGACTCCGAGGGCCTGGCATCGCATTCGTAAGCCAGCAGGCCGCGCCAGTCGATGTACTTGTTTGCCCAGACTTTCTCTCTTAGGGCCAGTGGGACGTGCACACCTAGCATGGTGACGGTGTTGCCACGCGTCCCCCAGAGCTGCCCTACCCAAGGACTAGGGGTAGTAAGGAACGAGCTCTCTCGGTGGTACTCGCCGTTGGGGGACGTGCCTGAAGAGCTGTGTCGCCGCCCTGTCGTGTGGCTCCTCGCCCTTGACCGTGGGCAGCGCGCAGGGGGGGGGGGAGGCTGTGCGAGTAGGCCTGTTCGTGAGGGCGTCCGTGTTGTCCGCTCCGCCAGGGTTCGAAATCTTCTGTCATCTCGATTCGGAGGGGGGGGGCTCCGAGCCTGAGCAATGAGCGTCCGCAGCGTTGCCCAGTCGGCGGCCGAAAGATGTGTGGGGTGGTCGGCCGCGTCCCCCGTGGCCATTCCTTTTGGGCGTGCATCGTGGATGTGGTCGGCGTCCGAGTCAGAGCCTCCCGAAGAGGCGTCCGTGGAGGAGGCGATGCGGGCGGGTTTCACCCTTGCCCTAGGCGGTTGCGTCCTAGCACCCCTTCGTCGCTGCCCTCTTCTTGACGCTGCCCTTGTCCTCTTCTTCGCCGTGGGGTGGGTGGGCCGGCATCTCCGTACTGCGGATAGGGGAAAATTAAGTGGGCAGCAGAGCAGGACAGGAAAGGAAACAAGGCTAGGCATGTAAACAAGGTAATAATATAGCCGTGTAAGCAAGCATGGCAGGAAAAAAAAAAAAAAAAAAAAAAAAAAAACGAAGTGTAACAGTAAAACGAAATAAGGACATAAGTAAACTTAACAAGATTATTGAATAGACAGAGCGAAAAGTAGGCAATAACCCAGAACCAGAGATAAGTAAATAAATAAATGTAAATAATAAATAAGTAAACTCTCGGGAAACTAAATTAAATTATAAACCTTAATTAGTTAGTTAACTTTTAAAATAAACAAACATAATCAGACAATAATTAATAAAGAACTAAAAGATAAGAAAGTAAACTAAAATTAAAAGCCAGTACATAAACTAAATTAAAAGGACGAGTGCATAACCAGTAAGTAGATTAAAACGTATGAACGGAATGATAAATAAACGCATAAGTGTGTAGCAAGCAGAAGTATTGCAAAAGGAAATTAAATAAAGTAAGTAACGAAGTGTAACAGTAAAACGGGGTAAGGACATAGAAACTTAACCAAAGTAAGAGTAGACGGAAAAGCGAAAAAAGTAGGCAATAGCACAGAACCAGAAATAAGTAAAATAAAAGTGTAAATAAAATAAAGTAAATAAACTCGGGAAATTAAAATAAATTTATAAATAAACCTTAATTAGTTAATGAACTTTTAAAATAAACAAACATAATCCGACAATAATTAATAAAGAACTGAAAGATAAGAAAGTAAACTAAAATTAAAAGCCAGGACAAACTAAAATTAAAATGGACGAGGGCATAAGAAGTAGGTAGATTAAAACGTATGAACGGAATGATAAATAAACGCATAAGTGTGTAGCGAGCAGAAGTATAGGCAAAAGGAAATTAAATAAAGTAAATAAGTAACGAAGTGTAACAGTAAAACGGGGTAAGGACATAGAAACTTAACCAAATTAAGAGTAGACGGGAAAAGCGAAAAAGTAGGCAGTAGCACAGAACCAGAAATAAGTAAAATAAAGTGTAAATAAATAAAGTAAATAAACTCGGGAAATTAAAATAAAATTATAAATAAACCTTAATTAGTTAAAACTTCAAAAAACAAACAAAAATAGACATTAATTAAGTAAAGAACTAAAATAAATGTAGTAAATAAACTAAAGTTAAAAGCCCGGACATAAGAAAACTAATAATAAATAAGGATAAGGGCATAAGAAGTAAATAGAATAAAATGTATAAGACAGAATGATAAATAAATAAACACAGAAGAGGGTAGCGGACGAGCAGAAATAAAGGCAAAAGTAAATTAAATAAAGGAAATGAATAACGAAGTGTAACAGTAAAATGGAATAAGGACAAAGTAAACTTAACGAAAGTAAGAATAGACGGGGAAAACGAAAATTGTAGGCAAACACGGAACCAGAAAAGAAATAAAATAAATAATGTGTAAATAAAATACAGTAAATAAACTCGGGAAACTAATATAAACTTATAAATAAACCTTAATTAGTTAAAACATCAAAATAAACATAAAATTAGACAAAAGTAATAAAGAACTAAAATAAATAAGTAACTAAACTAAATTAAAAGCCAGGACAAAGGAAACTAATAATAAAAAGGATAAGGGCATAAGAAGTAAGAGAATAAGAATGTAAAACGGAATGAAAATAAATAAACGCATAAGCGGGGAGTGGACGAGCCGAAAGAAAGGCAAAAAAAAAAATAAAGTAATAAGTAGCGAGGTGACAGCAAAACGGAATAAGGACATAAGTAAACTTAAAATTACTGAATAGCCGGGGAAACCGAAAATGAGGCATTAACACAGAACCTGAAATAAGTAAATAAACATAATGTGACACAAATAAAGAAAATAAACTTGGGAAACTAAATAAATTTAACTAAACCTTAACTAGTACAAACTTTAAATTAGACAAAACATAATTAAACGAAATTAAGTAAAGAGCGAAAGATAAGCAATTAAAATTAAAAACCTGTACGTAAGAAAACTAATAATAAAATAAGGATAAGGGCATAAGAAGCAAGTAGAATAATAAATGTACAACGGAAGGAATAAATAAAAGCAAAAGTGGGTAGCGGACGAGCAGAAATAAAGGCATAAGGAAATTAAATAAAGTAATTAAATAATGAAGAGTAACAGTAAACAGAAAAAGGACATAAGTAAACTTGACAAATAATGAATAGGCGGAGAAAGCGAAAAGTGTAGGCATTAACACGGAACGAGAAATAAGAAAATTAACTAATGCGTAAAATTAAATAATAAATAAACTCTGGAAACTAAAATAAATTTATAGAAAACATTAATTAATTAATAAACTTTAAAACAAATTAAACATTAATTAAATAAAGAACTAAAATTAAAATAAAGTAAATAAACTAAATGTAAAGCCAGGACATAAGTACCCTATAAGAGAATGAAAGGCAGAGACAGCGAAAAAAAAAAAAAGGGGGGGAAGGCAGTAACACAGAATAAGTAGGCAAGTAAAAAAAGAAATTGAGATAAAATACAGAAGAAAATAAAATTAAAATTAATAAGTCATAAGCTGGGAGACTGAAATGTAGTAAAGGAAACGAATAAACGTAAAACTAACGGAAGAATGTGTAACAAACAGAATAAGGGCATAAGAAACTGAAATAACCATTGACAAAACAGGAGAAACGAATAATTGGGGGCAGGAACCGAAAGAGGGCATGAGTAAGATAAAATGCATAAAGCGGGGGGGGAAGTAAATAAAGAATAATAGGAGCAGTACAACAGAGAAAAGTCACGATAAGGAAAACAATTACAAGTAACAAAATACGAAACGTAGCCATAAGTGAAAACTGAGAGCAGGCCAAGACAAATGAGGGCACTGAAATAAAATAAACAAAAGACGAATAAATGGAAAATAGACAAACGCAAAAATGTGGAACAGTAACTGAATAAGGGCAATAAACATAATGTGACAAATAGAACAAAGAAATAAATAAAAGGGGCAAGAAAAAAGCCGCAGGGGAAAGACAAATAAAGTAAGGGGAAAGGTAAAGTCACCAACACCTGAAGAGGGAGCGAGAGCGGACCCCAGGCAACGAAAAGACACAATACTTCCTTCAGAACGGACGTAGGGAATGCACAAACGAACGTCCTCTCCTCCGGCGCGGAGCGGAAGCCAACTGCACCCCTAGGGACGGGGTGGAGACGGAGGGAGGAGCACCAAGTGTGTAGGCGGAGGGAGGAGCGCCATGCTTCCACTCCTAAGCCGCAGAGCCTCCCAGCGTCCCCTGCTGTAATCGGCCGTCCTAGGCATCTGCTGCTGGATCGTCAGCTTGCCCCCAAAGCTGGAACAGCAGCAGCTGGCCCGCCAGTGTAGGCGGAGGGAGGAGCACCAAGCTTCCACTCCTAAGCCTCAGAGCCCAGCAGGCGAGCCCCCCGCGTCCCCTGCTGTAGGCGGCCGTCCTAGGCGTCTGCTGCTGGATCGTCAGCTTGCCCCCAAAGCTGGAACAGCAGCAGCTGGCCCGCCGCCTGTAGGGACGACGACGCTGGGACATCCAGGCGTGTACACCAACCTGGGCCGGGCGTCCCCCACCGTCGCTGGTTCCCGAGCAGGGAGGTGGCCGCCAGACCAGGTTCCCGCGTGAACTGTAGGGGCCACAGGGGCCCGCCCGCCCCCCCCCCCCCGTATCCTGCAGCCCAGGCTGGGCGCAGCCAGCTGTGGCGTCAGCACTGGGCCCCCAAACAGGGCCCATAGGAGCTGGAACACGGCTGGGGCTCGAGGCCGGGGAGGCGGGGGAGGCCCGGGAGGGGGTGGCCCGGGGGCGGGGGGGCAAGGACCACAGGGGCACAGGGCCCAGTAAGGCAGCAAGGCACTGAACTAGCCCGGGGGGCATGCCGCGGGCACACGGCTAACGGACAATCCTGGCCTAGGAGGTGGCCACGCTCCTCATGCGAGCCGCAGGCGGGGCCATACCTGAGGTCCTGTTGCGGGCCCGACGCCCCAGGGGGGTCGCTCTGTGAAGTTGATGGGCCTCCAAGGGGCAGGTCCAATAGAGCGGGGGCCGCAGCTGCTGGTGTTGAGTCCATATTGTGGTCTGCAGGCTTCTCCAGGCCGCGCCAGTCGATGTACGATGTTTCGTGTGGAGCGTACCGTAGCTGTGTAGGAGTGAGAGGGAAACCTCCTTGTGCGTTTGCTTAAATGTGCGCCCCCCCCACGGCGCGCGCAGCTCTCACAGAGCGCTGCGTAATTGTTTTCGCCTCCCAGAATTCCCCCGCTTAATTTAAATTATGCAGGGGCCATTACTTAGGTTGTCTGTATCTGTTAATGATATTTCAAGTACCTGATAATTGTTTTGTTATTGTTTCTGGCGGAGAATAAAACCATGTGGACGAAGATCGTTTCTCTTACAACAACCATTACAGTGGCAATCGCTGAAATATTTGTGCATGTAGTGTTCGAGAGGAAACGATCCCACAGGAAGGACGGACCGGCGGTATATTTCCGTTGCATGACGACATCTTCGGAACAATGGAGGACGGTTTCCCGCGCCTAGGTTTCTTTTCATTTTTAAATACGGTTCATAAAAACCTTAAGTTTACCCTCGAACACAGTGACTCCACGATAAATTTCCTAGATACAACAGTGTATATCGACCAGCTAACCAGGAATCTGTATACGAAGGCATACTAGAAACCGACTAACCTTCACACGTATCTGAATTTGACTCGAGCCACCCACTTGCCTTGAAGAAATCGCTATCCTACTCACTTGGACTCAGACTCAAGCGGATTAACAGCAAAGAAGAGACGCTATATCCCCAGCTTGATGACCTATGGGATATGTTCAGGAACAGAGACTACCCAGAGACAATAATACTTGCGGCCCTGGAGATACTCAGAGAAAAAACAAGGGCAGAGCTACTCAGATCTAGAACACAAGAAGTGGAAGACAAGAGATGGATTCTTCCAACCCTTTTCTTCCCCGGTCTTGCAGCACAGCTTAAGATAAAACTCCAGGAAGTAGGGACATGGATGAGGGAGACGTACAGGGATGAGGGAAACGTATCATAAGAAAAGCTAAACTTTCATATTATGAAACTAGATTCAAGGTAGCAAAAGGCAACATGAAAATCACATGGAATACCATTTCTAATATCCTAGGAACTAAACAACACTCCCACAACCAGATAACACTCTCTAAGGATGGCCTTACATCGTCAACTGATTTAGAAATGGCAAATGAATTTAATAGCTTCTTTTCATCGGTTGGTGCTAACCTTGCCAGTAAAATCCCACAGATTCAGACACATATCAACACATATCTCTCAGGCAGCTATCCAAACTCTCTTCTCCTTTCACCAGTCAGCCCGACAGATGTTGTGTCCATCATACACTCACTAAAAACCAAAGCTGGGAACATCAGTGAAATCCCATCCATTGTATACAAGAGCGCCTCCCATGCTCTTGCGCCACCTATAGCTCTGCTGTTCAACAAATCCCTTGACTGTCATACCTTCCCTGATATCCTTAAAAAAAAAACAAGAGTAACGCCAGTTCATAAAGGAGGTAATCCGGCAGACATAAACAACTATAGACCAATATCAAACCTACCCATACCATCAAAAATATTTGAAAAAATTATCTACAAGCAGCTCTACTCCTATCTCGTAAAATTCGACATTCTAAGCCCCTGTCAGTTTGGCTTCCGCTCCCAAAAGAGTACCAACGATGCAATTATTAGTCTCCTTGATATAATTTACTCAGCCCTTGACAAAAATGAGTTTCCGATTGGACTCTTCATTGACCTGAGAAAGGCCTTTGATACTGTTAATCACAATTATCTCTTATGTAAACTCCTTCATTATGGAATCCGAGGCCACGCACTGGACTATATCCAATCCTATCTTAGTCACAGACTCCAATGTGTAGCCATCAATAATATAACCTCTCCCACTCTACCAATAACCGTTGAAGTGCCACAGGGCAGTATCTTGGGACCTCTCCTATTTCTTATATACATCAATGATCTGCCTAATGTCTCTAACATTCTGAAACCTATTTTGTTTGCTGATGATACTACCCTCATCTACTCTAACCCCGACCCACATACACTAAATAATGTTGTTAATAATGAACTAAAAAAAAGTCCACTTATGGATGTCAGCCAACAAACTAACACTTAATATAGAAAAGACCTACTACATCTTACTTTGGAAGCAAATCTAGAAATGTAATTCAGCTTCAGATAGACAATGTAAACATTAGGGCTTTAGGGCTGTAAACAGTAGGGCTTTAAATTTGCTCTGTATCTAGTGTTACCTGTTAAAAACTTGACGTGCTGCTATGGGGGGATCTAGTATTATGGAGCAGGGTCAGCAGTTAGAATCAAGGTGTAACAGGGTAGTGACAATTAGGCCCGGCCCCCAAGGAACATAGGTTCCTGTTTATACTTTAAGGTTTTAGAACAGATCTGTCGTCTGGGATACAATTAATTATGTCACTACAACAGGAGTGATGGATACACCTCAAAAACTAACTTATTTATTAAACCCTCTTAACAACCCCCTATATACATTCACAACAATAACAATAATTACTTTACCACACTATCTTACGTTAACTACCTTGGTCCACGTAGGCAGGATACAAGGCTTACACTTGGGACAAGCTAGGGTAAAGTCTACTAGGCAAGGGACACTAGCAAGGACGCTAGGTAGCTTGGTACCACTGGAGAAGCACGTGGTTCCACTGAGCCCCCTTTACAACATTGGATCATCTGGTAAATTAGCAATATAAACACTAGTGATAGCCTATACCATTACTACACACTTATGCCAGAAAACGAGAATACCGCATTATACATAGCTTTGTAAACTAGACATAGGATAAGGTAAGGGAAGAGGAGGAGGGAGAGGAGAAGGATACTGAAAGATACAGCGTTCAATAGGTTCTTCTCTTCCATTGGGTCATCCCTTGCAAATGATATTCCATCTTCCAGTACTGATGTTAAGGACTATCTTACAGGTAACTATCCACAGTCTCTGGACCTAAAGCCTACTAATTCCACTGATGTCAATGAGACAATCCTTTCCCTTAAAACCAATCTAGTGCCCTTGAGGAGATACCAACTTTAATTTACAAAAAAGCCTCCAGATCTTTAGCCCCTGCTATTGCAGTGCTCTTCAACAAGTCACTTGAACTCCAAACCTTTCCAGATATTCTAAAAAAACGAGAGTAACCCTTGTCCACAAATGTGGTGATCTCACAGATGTTAACAACTACAGACCTATATCAATCCTGCCTAACTTGTCAAAAATATTTGAAAAACTAATCTACAAGCAGCTTTACTCTTATCTAGCCAAACACAATATACTTAGCTCTTGTCAATATGGCTTCAGACCCAAAAAAAGCACTAACGATGTACGTAGTATGATTAACTTGATTCATGCAGCTCTTGATAAAAATAAGTTCCTTGTGGATTATTTGTGGACCTGCGTAAGGCTTTTGACACTGTCAACCACCAAAATCTTCTTCTTATATTACATCATTATGTAGTCAGAGGACACTCCTGCAATACCTCAAATCTTACCTTACTGACAGGCTCCAGTATGTTTCTGTGAATAATTCAATTTCTCCCACCCTACCCATCAACATTGGTGTTCCTCAGGCAGCATACTTGGCCCTCTCCTCTTTCTCATCTACATTAATGACCTTCCAAATGCCTCCCAACACCTCAAACCATTTCTATTTGCTGACGACACAACCTTCATTTACTCCAGTCCTGACCCCCTTGCTCTAAATGCCACAGTAAATACTGAGCTAAATAAAGTACATCTTTGGCTAACTGCCAACAAAACTCACCTTAACATTGACAAAACTTTCTATATTTTGTTTGGCAATAAATCCTCTAATGAAATAAATCTCAAAATAAACAATACCCAATTTGTAACAAATTAGATGGCAAGTTCCTTGGCGTTCTCATTGACCACAAGCTGAATTTCCAGGGACACATTAAAAATATCAAAAAAAGTTTCAAAAACTGTTGGCATTCTTGAGAGAACAGCTCTATTCCTACCTCGTAAAATTCGACATCTCAGCCCCTCCTGTCATTTGGCTTCCGTCCCAAAAGATACCAACGTGCAATCATTAGTCTCCTTGAGTAATCTACTCAGCCCTTGACAAAAATGAGTTTCCGATTGGACTCTTCATTGACCTAGAAAAGGCCTTTGATACTGTTAATCACAATACTCTTATGTAAACTCCTCATTATGGAATCCGAGGCCTTACCGCTCGGACTATATCCGATCCTATCTTAGTACAGACATCCAATGTGTAGCCATCAATGATATAACTTCTTCTACTCTACCAATTACCGTTGAGTGCCACAGGGCAGTATCTTGGACCTCTAGCTTCTATTTCTTATAAATCAGAACGATCGTGCCTAACGTCTCTAATCATTCTGAAACCTATATTGTTTGCTGACTGATACTACTCTTCATCTATCAGACCTCCGACCCACATACACTAAATAATGTTGTGTAATAATGAACTAAAAAAGTCCACTTATGGATGTCAACACAACAACTAACACTAAACTATCGAAAAGACTTACTACATCTTACTTTGGGAAGCAAATCATCAAATGAATTCAGCTACAGATAGACAAGAAACATTAACATCAGTAATAAAAATGATGGCAAGTTTCTTGGCCTATTCCTAGACAAGAGACTCAACTTCAGCACCCACATTCAACACATAACTAAGAAAGTCTCTAAGACAGTTGGTATACTCTCCAAAATCAGATATTATGTTCCTAACTCTGCTCTCCTCTCTCTCTATTATGCACTAATCTACCCCTATCTTAATTATGGTATCTGTGCATGGGGGTTAACCACTGCAAACCACCTTAAGCCCATCATCACCCAGCCCAAATCTGCTATCATACTAATAACTAACTCTGCTTTGCTTTCAGACAACACTCAGCTCCCTTGTTTAAATCCCTAAACTTGCTAAATATTAACTCCCTCCATACATTCTCTTGTGTCAACTACATTTACAAAACCCTGTTCTTAAATGCAAACCATGCTCTGAAACTCTCTCTGGACAGATGTAATAGGACCCATTATCACCACACCAGAAATAAATATCTCTTTGATATCCCCAGGGTCAAACTTAATCTGTGTAAACACTCTATGCAAATTAAGGGACCTAGTCTATGGAACTCACTCCCTAGTGAATTGAAAAATTGTAAAACTTTTGCCTTATTCAAAAGCAAAACCAAAAAGTACTTAATTTCATCTTCTTAGTCCTACACTGAGCTTTATTTTTGCCCTGTACCTAGTGTTACCCAATCTCCTAATTCTTATGTATTTAACCCAAACAAACTTATCATTGTGTTCATTGCTGTTTTCCTTTATGTGCTAGCCATTTGCTGTTGTGCCTACCAAATTTTGTCAACTACCATTCAAGCTTTCATTGCAGTCAATCTTAGCTACCTAAGTGCTTTATTATAGTGTACCTACAATTTTCTCTCATCTTTTTTTTTTCTTCTTCTTGCCATGTAACTGTTATCATTTCTTTATTATAAATTTTGCTAGTATTTACCTATTTAAATTTTCTTAGATTAATGGATCCTGCCCCAAATGCTGCGACGTACTAGTGGCTTTACAAATTGTAATTACCATATTATATATTCTCACATTTATCCATATGTACCTTCTTGTATATGGAACTAAATACTAAATAAATTTAAATAAATACAGATTTGCAGTGACTTATACACTAACATATCAGAGATCTTGAGTCGGGGTACCGATGATGTCTCGGACCACAGTTGGATCATTTGTCCTAATAGCAGCTTTTGTTAGAGTAATTAGAGGACGTAAATTAGATTTGGGGTTCTAGAACCCCAAGCACAAATACCATAGTGCTGATTTGGATAGATGACGGGAGTAATAGAGACGGCACCAGGTGCAGAGCGAGTTGGTATATAATACTTTCGTCTCTAAGAAG
>WNGS01087560.1:0-10681 GCA_020271785.1 Procambarus virginalis
TATATGGGTACCAGTGTCGCCCAATAAACCCCTGGTCCTGAAATCAAAATACTGTTTGGATAACAGCCGGTTTGATTTTAGAATTTTTTTAAATTTGTTTAAACTTTTTGGTTTTAACAAGGGCTCGATGGTTTAATTGGGCAGCGCCACTCATCCTGGATCGGAACAGTGAATCGTCGTTTAATGAACGTTGCTTTCTATCTGTTGATACTTACGTTAATTGAGTTAGGGTGTTTGTTATCGTGGAGTTGGGTATGGTAGTATTATGTGGGATGAGTTAGAGTTTTTCTTGTTTGTTTGTTTTTTTTTTAAGATTTTTTTTTGGTTGAGGGTAGGGTATTCTTTTTTTTATTGATGATTTAGAGGGGGGTGGATTGTATGTGGGGTTGTTTGGTGCTTGGTTGTTGTGTTGTCGTTTTTTGTTTGTTTTTTTTTTTTTTGTTGGCGTGGTGTGCGTTTTTTGGTGGTGGGGTTTTTGGTTTATGGGGTGTTTTGTGGGTTCGTGGTGTTTTTGGTTTGGAGTCGGTATTTTTTTTTTTTTTGTTGTTGGTTCCGTTTTTCTGTTTTTTTTTGTTTTTGGCGGGTGTGGGTTTTTGTGATTTTTGTAGTTTTTGTTATGCTAGTAGTGGGGTGTGTAGGGATGGGTTGTTTGCTTTTTGCGTAGTGTGTGGTGGGTCGGTGGTGTTGTTTGTTTTGTTCGGCACTGTTGGGGTTTTGTTAGGGTTTTATGGCGGGAGGTTATGATTTTATGTAGGAATATTTTGAGGGTGTGAGCATAGCGGGATTTGTTGCTTGGTTTTGCTGAGGGGGTTGGTTGGGCGTGTTTCATCGTTGTTTAGCGTGTTTTTGTTCTTGTGGGGGTTTTTCCTTGGCGTTTTTATTGAGGTTGGTGGGTAATGTGGGTTGTATGGTAATTGAGGGGTAGTTTGGTGTTAGGACAGGGGGGTGAAGGTTTATGGCTTTGGGGGTTAGGTTGTTTATGTATAGGGGTTAGATCTTGGGTTAACTTGTGTTGTACTTTTTTTATAGTTTTCAGTGGCGGTTGATTTTAGGTTGAGTGGACGTTTTTTTTTTTTTCTTTTGTATGTTTTGTTTTTATTTTGGGTCCTTTTTTTGTCGAGTTGGGTAGTTGTCTTTGCCTTGGGGTTCGTTTTTTTTATTAGGAGTGGGGTATTTTGTAGGGCGTTATTTAGGGTGTATTTATCGGGTCTTACGAAGTTTATCTTTTTTAGGGGGGTTGGGACGTGGGTTTTTTGAATTAATGGTGTCTGGGTTGGCGGTGGGGTTGGTTTTTGTTTATGTATGGTTGGGTTGTTGGGTTTTTATTTTTCTGTTTTATGTTTCTTTTCTCTTTTTTTTATGGGAGGTTATGGGTTTAGGTCGGTGGTTTTTTCATGTACTCGCCTCGTGTTGCTTGCGGGGGGTGAGCTTCGTGACTCTTTGGTCCACGACTTCTCAACTGGTGTACAGATTCTCTGAGCCTACTCAGGGTATATGCAGCCACAAGACATCGAAGTGGAGATAATTTTTGTAAGACTTAGGCATGTTCGTGCAAGAAGTTACGCCTATATCGCCCAGCCCAGGTTGTATGCACTGATCAACCAGCAGATTTGCAATTTCCCACCAGCAGGGCAAGGATTGTTTTATGGACTCAGCCCTTGGTAGTCCTACCAGCAGTTCGCACAATGCGGCTAACACAGCCTACGTGTGTTCTGATGTAGGACCAGTGTGCGCCTCGTGTTGGATCACACCTGCCAACATCCATACGGGTGTGGGGTGTGTGGACGGCGGAAGGTAGTGTTACACTGTGTGTGCAATGTGGTGAAAAAAGCCGTCACCCTCAAATACAATATCGAATCCGTCTAAAAAGTTACCATATGCCCACTGCCAAAAATATACCTTCCACCACCCCCCCACCATACCATACCCCCCATTTAGTCCCACCCTTACCACACCATCACCACCACCTCATCCCTCCTCCCGTTCTCTCCACAATTCTATTCCCCCTCACACCTACGCCCACGACAGGCATAGAGATTTTCACGTGTCAAGCTAAGACCTCGATAGTAGAGAAAAGGAGTAGATCTCGAGAATTCAGAGGAAGGGTGAGGAATGAATGAAGAAGAGTGGAAACCACTTACCAAATGAGGTGATGACAGATGGATAGGCAGTAGAGAAAGATACCTGGTGTAGTAACATGGGAAGGATTTCGGGAGTTCTCTACTTCGATCATTTGGTTGAGGAAGCTGGTGCATACGGTCGAAAAGCGTTCGCGCCCCCCCCCGTGTTCAGGCCCATGATATCCACTACAAGTCTTCTGGTTGTCCCAGCAACTTCGTGAATGGAGTTATCTGATATCTTAGTTGAAAACTTCCACTCTTGTTTCAGAGCACAATATTCTAACGCTCTTGCGTAGAGTTTACAGGTGTTGGAGCAGCAGACTATGGGAACAGGGAGACAGTGTTGTGTGGATTAGAGATAAAGACGAGTTTGGCAGGGAGGAATGTACAACTTTTCCGGAAATGACAAACACACACCCCACCAACAAACACACACACACACACAACACACACACACACATCACACACCAGCACAACACCCAACACACACAACACCACACTACACACGCGCGCGCGGGGACGGTATAACTAGTTTGGGGGGGCGGGTTAGTTGACGCCCCATTTTGTCAGCCCAGAATAAGGCGAGACATTTTTTAGAAACGAGTAGAGACATATCAGGGGTCCACAGAGGGATATGGGGTGGGAGGCACAGTGAAAACACTTGTGGACTCACTTGAAAGCCTTATTTACAGATGAACACCTTATAGACGGAGGAATTGAGAATAGAGGGGTATAGAGGGAGTGAGGATTAAGAGAGTATTGAGGGAAGTGAGTAAGGACTGAGGGAGGCGAGATAAGGATATGAGGAGTGAGATAAGGTCTACAGTCACAAGGAGGTTAGGAGAGGTGATGACCATAAGGGACGGTAGTCAGACCAGGTGACCTTTCGCAGGTGTATAGATGAACTTGGCGTGGGCTGGTTCTGGCTCTGTCAGGTGTGTGCGCGCGCCTACCAAACATCTGCGCTACCTCAACACTCGACTACCTAAAACCTGACTACACTTAAACAACCACGCGCAAGTAGAGAGGATTTGGATTACGGGTATTCATGACCGTCCATTCTTTGCGGGCTTAATCGTTTGCACATGTCGACTCTTAGAATGTAAAGATTTTTCTGACATCTGTGATTCATTTGTGTTCATAGTTTCTAATTATAATGGTTTTTTCGACCACATATGTAACCATATATTTCTACAGCACTATCCAGGACACCGTAATTCATTGCATCTTTTATGCTACATAAGATTTGCTACAGGTCATGGGGGACTGCTGAGCTCTCACACAGAGTCACAACACACAACAAACAAACGAGCGACACACACACACACACACACACACATATACACACACACACCACACAACACACACACACACACACACACACACACACACACACACACACACACACACACACACACACACATACACACACACACATACACACAGATATTGGAAAGAACTTTTTTAGTGTCAGAGTGGTTGACAAATGGAATGCATTAGGCAGTAATGTGGTGGAGGCTGACTCCATACACAGTTTCAAGTGTAGATATGACAGAGCCCAATAGGCTCAGGAACCTGTACACCAGTTGATTGACGGTTGAGAGGCGGAACCAAAGAGCCAGAGCTCAACTCCCGCAAGCACAATTAAGGTGAGTACACGTGCCTACGTGAGACCAGTCTTAGAGTATGCAGCCGCATCATGGATCCCTACATAAAGAAATACATTAGGAGTCTGGAAAAGGTTAAACATTTGCAGCGAGGCTAGTCCTGGAGTTGCATGGGATGGGATATGAAGAGCGACTGAAGGAACTGAACCTGACGACGTTAAAAGAAAGGACGGAACGGGGAGATATGATAGCAGCATACAAAATACTTAGAGGGGGATTGACAGAGTCGTAATAGACGAAAGATCAGAAAAGTATATACACCTTTGTCAGTCAGGTGTTGACAAAGGTCCAGATCGGCCGAAACGTTCATCTCTCTTTCCCATTTCTCTGTGGATTTTCCGCATACAAATGACCAGTGTTTAGTGATCGTCAATTGCATATATATATATATATATATATATATATATATATATATATATATATATATATATATATATATATATATATATCGCTCAAGTGTCGCGTCAGACTAGAAATAAAAATGAATTTTGGAGAATTGATTTTTCATTTACCGTCATCAGTAAAAACAAACATAAGGAAAATTGAGAAAATTCGTGTTAGAATTATTAATCTTACTTTTTCGGTCATATTTAATATATATATATATATATATATATATATATATATATATATATATATATATATATATATATATATATATATAATTCATCTCTTTCTAACTATGAGAGGGCAAGAGTTATAGGCTACAGTATTATTGAACACTCAGCTACAGGGATGACAGCAGTTCTACCAGCGTAAGATAGTTGGCCCGGATACTGAAATATTATGATGCATTCCCGTAGACTTTCTGCTACAATCTGGTCTCCCAGAGTAAAGGGTCTCGAATCTCCTTTGTATGGATACCTTCACACATAAATATAGGAGTTCTCCCGTAGCCTCGGGACTAGCCGGTCAGGATGTGCCCCTCGTCCGGTTTAACACAGGCCTAGTCCTAACATTGGGCCTTTAGCGTGCCTATTAGGTCAGCTGCAGCGGTACTAAGTGTGCGACACCCTGACTACCAACTGTTGTACGTTGTGGATAGCTGGATTGTGTAGAACTTCATGCAGACATTATTTGTGTGGCGGTATCTGGAGCCTACCCAGAGCAGAGGTACTGTTGGGACGGCACTGGGCCGCCTTGTGGTGTACCTGGCCCCACACTCCCCTCGTGTGTAAAGTAGACCTTGGGCCCTCCTTCCCAGGGTCGTGGTTTGTGTGCGCGACTGGTGGTGTGTTTACATGAGGTGGGTACCAGTGTTCTAGCCTGGGCGAGTGGTGGAGCCCCGGGCAGCTACCCTGTGCTGCGCCTCCTGGCCCGTTGTCATGGCAACCGGGCTCAGTACCACCCTATCTTCTGTTGTGGTTGCTAATGCAAGTGATCTCCAAGCAATGGATCCCGAGCTCGCCGCCGAGGAATATTTTAATGCTCGAAGTGGGATGCAGTCCCCCAATGTGGACCCCGATGCTACTTTGGATAGCGGAAGTGGATGGCAGACGCACCTTTCACGGAAGGCAAGAAGAAGAAATTCTCAACGTGCAGGCTCTGTTGATGGCGATGAGATCATTGGCGATGATGGCCGGAACACCGGAACCCGTGTGAAGAAAGTAGAGGTGGGCGGTGGTGGGCCCGCCCAGCCAGGGGCACGCCGGGGCACGCCACCCAAGCCTCCTATTGCTCCCCGCGCTGACTATGTGCGCCTGGCATTCCCAGCTGGAACAACCACCAACAATAAACTGAAGTGGTTCGAACAACTCTCTAAACAGTTCTCTAAAACATGCCTCGATATAGTCCGACCTAGACCAACATCCCCTTACATCTTTGTGTCACGTAAGCAAGAAGCTATCATCACTCAACTGGTTCAAGGTGACATTTGTGATATTGCTTTCACCAGAGAAGACGTCATCAATCGTCCTAAAAAATTTAAGGAATATCTGATTACCGGTTTTCCCAAAGAGTATCCTCTTGATAGAGCTTTTACCCTTGACGGGGTCTACAAGGCAAGACGGATGCATAAGGATGGTCAACCTCTCAACAGGATCATCATTGTTTGGAATGGCAGTGACCCTCCCCCTGAACAGTACACCTTCTTTGGACATTTCATCCCATCAAGTCCTATAAAACCTTGGGTATCCCCCCCTGTTGTTTGTTATAAGTGCTACGGCACTCGTCATATCTCTACGTACTGTCAACGTGACCCCGTGTGTGGGCTCTGTGCTGAACAGCACAATACAAGGGATTGTCCTCACAAGGACCCCCCTACCCTTGAGGACGGGGAGGAAGCCCCTCCTCCGGTCCGGAAGTGTCCCAGGTGTTTGTCTAAGGTGTGAATGTCTGGCATCGTGACTGCCCTCGACGCCCCGCCCACCCTAGCATGAGCGGGACGCCAGAGGCGTCTGGTCCAGCAGCGGGAGGCACCCAGCAGGCAGCTCCTGATGTCACCTCTGGTGAGCAGTTTCCGGCCCTCGACGGACTGCAGCAAGCAAACAAAGATACAGATGACATCGACTGGTTAAAACAGAAAATTACTGAATTGGAAACTAAAATACAAACATTAGAGAAGAATCTGCCTGGTGATAGTGGTGTAGTGAATCATGCTAGCGATAGTGATCAAGCAAACTCTCCCAGCACCAGTAGTGATGCGAGTGGTAATGTTGCAGCTGCTGAGACTACTTCACCTATCTCCACGGAACGTGAGTGTCAAATCCCCGCGGGAATGGTGTTAGAGTAGTCATTAACCCTTCACTGGCACCCCTACTAGATCGTCAAGACACCCTTGAGTTGGTTGCAGGTAGTGAGTTTAAGAAAACACTAACACGTACTCAGGTTAAACGCCTCCTAGACAAAAGTACTCAGGACACACGGAACAAAGTTACTTATGTTGTCCAAGTGATTAACGACCTTAAATGTTACCTTCATTCCCTTAACACTTAACCATGGCTCATCAAACAAAAACAATTAAGTTTCTTTCTTGGAATATTCGAAGTGTTTATCTTCGGATAAATGACGTAATCTTGTATGCTAAAATGAGAGACGTGGATGTGATCTGTTTACAGGAACCATATACGTCCACAACTATCAAGAAGGTCCCACCCAGGATACCTGGGTATATAGCATACAACAACGATATTGGAACTGGTTTACTAACGTATATTAAGAGTGGATTAATCTGTAAACTAATTAAAAATCACAGGAGTGATAGTATACATTATCAAAAATTCAAATTACAAACTGCAAATAGCCATTTCCTACTGTATAACATATATGGACGATGTAGTGTACTTAAAGCAGACCTGCTACCGAAACCTACAGGTAACACAGCTATGTTATGTATGGGTGACTTTAATGCTCGTCACACTGCTCTTGGTGATGTTCAGTGTAACAATAATGGAAGGGTCTTCTTGAAATACCTTACTGATCATAATATTACTGTGTATGATACTGATAAACAGACCCATTTATTGGGAGGTAGGCTGGATTATGTGATTGGATACAGCCTAGTAGATAGTAACGTCAACGTTAAGCTCATCCCAGAACTAGTAAGTGATCACTTTGCACTATATTGTGAATACAATGTGGCGGATATTAGGTCCAATCCTCATCCTAGAGTTAAAATTAACATTCCAGACAATCTTAAACAGCACTTTAAGGCTTATGTACATAAGTGGTACACTGGGTATACACCTGTCTCAGTGGACCACTTTTACAATGATCTTGTCAGTATCATCACTGGTTATTATGATACCTGGGTTAAATCAAGGAAAAAAAAGAACACTCGTTCTTCCTCATGGACAGAGGATCCTATTATCATTGCAGAGCGAGCTAAAGTGCTTCAGCTTGCTGACTCTTATAAACGAGACAAAACAGCTGACAATTTACTTGCATTCCTTAATGCCAACAGAGATTTTCGCGAGCTTAAGGGTCAAGTTAAGAACACATATTGGGAACAATTCCTACAAGGTATCAATAGAACTACAACATTATCAGAAATGTGGAACAAAATTAAAAACATTACCAAACCTTCAGCCCCAGTTCAGCTTCATCATACTCCTGCAGAATATGCTGACATGCTCCTAGCTGAATGGTCTAGTGTCTCACAAATTTCCTCCTTACCCCCAGATATACAGCAGCATTTAAGACATACCAACATTAACAGAAACTTTAATATTGAAATAGCACGCTCCTCGCCAGATTTAACAGATCAGTTTGCTATAACCCCCTTTGAATTAACATCAGCATTAGGAAAACCTAAGCAAACTGCCCCTGGTGAGGATGGTATAACTTATAACATTTTGAGCTTACTGAATGATGTCCCTAGCCACCCTCTGCTTGACCTCTATCAAATGAGTCTCTCACAAGGTATCTTGCCAAAGAAATGGACACAAAGTCTTATAATACCAATTCCTAAACCTAACTCTCAAAAATTCAGACCCATTTCCCTTACATCTTGCATGTGTAAAGTCTTGGAGAGAATTGTTCTCAATCGTGTCATGTTTCAGGTCAAAGAAAAACTGGCCCCAAACTTATATGGGTTCATGCCCAAGTGTAGCACACAAACATGCTTTGCTGAATATTTTGTAAACTCCCAGGATGGGACACAGGCAGCCTTTATTGACCTAAAGTCAGCTTTTGATGTAGCGAATGGCGAAATAATATTAGAGCAACTTGCTGAATTTGGAATCAAAGGTAATCTTCTGAGTTGGATAAAGAGCTACCTATCCAACAGGCGTGCTAGTGTCCTATTTAAAGGAGTCAAAAGTACAAGGACAGATGCATTCGAACTAGGCACACCTCAAGGTGGTGTCCTAAGCCCTATGCTCTTCAATATACTTATGCACAAACTTATCCATGACATACCTGTACAACCTACGGAAACTGTTATATGTTATGCTGATGATATTTGTATTATGGCACACAGTAAACCAAGATTACAAGTGTTACTTGACGCATTCTCCAAGAAAGTAGTAGAATGTGGCCTCATAATATCTGTTGATAAAACAAGGGTTCTCATTCCCCATTCTCTTCATGTTAATTATACTATTAATGGAGTGCCCGTGGAGACTTGCAAGTCTTATAAATATCTTGGAGTCGAGGTTAATGATGCAAATCTCGTCAGCAACCTGCGCAAAAAACTAGTTGAGCGTCTTAAACCTCTCAGAACTCTTGTTGGCAAAGGATTTGGCATTAACATAAAATATGCCCGTAGTTTTTATATTGCCTTTGTACGATCTGTTGTTGATTATTATGCCTTGCATCTTCTTAATTTTTCACCTAAACAATTACAAGGCCTAGATGTAGTACAGAATGATGCCATGCGCATCATCCTGGGTTGTCCTAGAACTGTCAGAATTGTTAACATGAGAAAGGAACTAAACTTACCTTCCATTTACGAAAGAATAGTTCTACTTAGTACTATGTTTTGCGCCAAAACTTTGAAGAATAATGGTCCCCCCAGCTCTATTCAAATTAAATTGAGATCCATTCTAAACAATTCTGACTGTTCCCTCCATCCACCGCAAAAAGCTCCCTACAGTGCGTGGCTCAGTTGTTGTGCCTATAATCTTCGGAAACTGAACGTGTCTCTTAACCCTGATAAAACTGTTCACTATATTCCCCCTTGGAAAGATGTGGAGGTCTCTCTGCATTATACCCCCATCAGTGTTAAACAAATGTATAACACTGACATTTTGAGATGTATAACATTAGAAGCTATTGACAGTCATCTTCACATTCTCAAACCGACGGAATCCTATGCCTTTACTGATGGCTCTGTGCAGTTAGGCACTGGTAGAACAGGTTGTGCATGTGCAGTGTATAAAGGGAATGAAATGATCATGTCTACTACACAGAGACTGAACAACTGGGCTAGCACGACGCAGACCGAGCTAGTGGGCATTTATCTAGCCACTGAATACCTTAAGCTCAATGGTGGTGGAGTTATTTTCTGTGACTCTAAAAGTGCTCTGCAGTCCTTAAATAACCCATCGCAATGTATATCGGACGTAGCTTGTAATATTAAATGGAATGTAATCTTTGCCAATGATAATAACTCTTGTATAAAATTTGTGTGGATCCCATCCCATGTTGGAGTTGGAAAACATGACTTCGTAGATCGATTGGCCAATGAGGCTTGCAGGAAAGAAACATTGATTATGACTTTGGACTATCTAATGCAGTTATTAGAAACATACAAATTAAAGAAATTAATTCAGATTTAGAAGAACTAAGAAATGCCCAGAGACCTGAAAGCTGCAGTATTAAAAGTTATGACAAGTTTTGTAATAATAGGTATTTGTATGGTCGGCATAGTAGCCGAACCAGGCAATGTGATGTAGTCATTGCGCGAATTCGCCTTGGCTATAGACACATCTGGCAGGTTAGTGAGGCTGAGCCACTACCAGAATACTCAGATTGTAAACTCTGTGATAAACCTTTAATGCACTCACTAGAACACTACATTGATGAATGTGAAACCGTAAAGGACTTTAGACCTCCTGGCCTCTTGTACCACCAACTGTGTAACTATTTTATTGACTCAGGTGTTCTGGACGACATCCTAACAATTTACCCAAAATTTGCTTGTCCATTTTAAAGAATGAAGAACAATTTTTATGTATATTACTTCTAAGCTGCATCACCTATGAACCCATCCCTGCCCTTGTGTGGCAGTGCACAGTAGAAACTTGTTTTCACATATCCATATATTAAAACATTGATTGTAACCATGATATATATGTGCTTCAGCCTACAGTTTAGACCTATTGTCTTATGTATGACCCTCTGTCCTGCGTGACAGTGACTACTAGCATTATCCTCACTTTAATCAGACTATCAAAATCCTCAGATTAGGCAAAATTGTAATTAATTTTGTCAATAAAGATGTTAATAATAATT
>WNGS01087569.1:0-12186 GCA_020271785.1 Procambarus virginalis
AGGAATGTCCCCCGAGAGTGAAGGTGATGACGTCATTGATCCACAGGTGAGGAAGGACAACACCCCACCAGTGAGAGTGAACCCTATGACGTCAGTAGCCCAATACCTGAGGGAGAAGAGTCACTACACCCAATTCACTCTCTGGGTGATGATGATGAGTCATCATCTTCATCCCAGGGGGAGGAGGGGGAGGAAGACCTCACAACGGACCTGTGGCACGGACAACTCGTGGGGAAGTATTATAAGGGGGGGGGGGTGACTTACAATTTGACTATGTTTAACCTAGTGTACTTTGTTTAATATAATCTATAAAACATATGGCTTATTTCTTTTCCCCTTTTAAGTATATAATCTTAAAATAAAAAAAACACTTACAACAACTAGGAGTGTGGGGTCCCCCCTTACAACACATTCAAGGGGGGGGGGAATAGCAGGAGGGCGTTGTCCCTCTTATGGTTCACCCAAGGTCGCCCAGTAAGAGGGAGGGTGGGGACCCCACCCCTACTCAGACTAACCTGTTTTTTTTTTGTTACACCTGGCCCATAGAGGGAATGAGGGGGGTGTGACTGGCTCTCACCCGTGTTTATTATACAATAAATTCATTTTTTACTTAAATATACTGTCATACTACTACTGTATAAATGAACATATTCATACCAGTATATACAACAGTTACCTCCAGTTTTTCCACCGTTTTCTCGACCGCTACTACTCACCCCCTGGATGACCTAATATGGACTGGCTCTATGTGGCACTCCGCTTCTGATTTCCTTATCTGATTTCCATACATAGGTGGTATGAGACGGCACTTTTCCCCCTACTACTATTCTCTACATTCTGCTGTGTGAGTTTCAGAAAGCCAGGAATATGACAGTCTCTCTCTCTCTTAGTAGGTCCTGTGTGAGTTGTTATAGTATTGGTTCATTATCGAGATATTGTGTAATATATGTAGCTGAGTTTTGTGGTGATTAACAGACTCAGTGTCATCATTATTATTTCAAAACCCATTAATTTTATGGTTTTTGTACGTTTGGCAGGATTTTTGCGTCAAGGACATTCATGGTAGTGTACGTGACATTGAAGATACAAACACACACACACACACACACACACACACACACACACACACACACACACACACACACACACACACACACACACACACACACACACGCGCCCTGGGAGAGAGAAGAGTTAGGGGGGGGACAAAATCATCACATACAAGATTCACGGAGGAATTGATAGGGTAGATAAAGGCAGACTATTTAACACAAGGGGCACACGCACTAAAGGACACAGGTGGAAACTGAGTGCCCAAATGAGCCATAGAGACGTTAAAAAAAATATTCAGTGTCAGAGTAGAAGACAAATGAATGCATTAGGAAGTGATGTGGTGGAGGCAGATTCCATACACAGTTTCAAGTGTAGATATGATAGAGCCGAATAGGCCCAGGAACCTGTATACCAGTTGATTGACAGTTGAGAGGGGCTGTCAATGTTACTTATGTGTTTGATAAAGTGGAGAGATAGTTATCTGCCAGCAGGTGGTGGACAGGAGTTTTGTTGGCAGATGGTGGGTTTGGCTGCACGAGACGTTGGTTCAGGCTGCTCGCCAAAAGGTGGTAGACCAGCTTGCATGCCAACAGATTATAAACCACGCTGCATGCCATCAGATGGTGAGTTAGGCTGCATGCCATCAGATGGTGAGTTAGGCTGCATGCCAACAGATGAGTTAGGCTGCATGCCAACAGATGGTGAGCCAGGCTGCATGCCAACAGATGAGTTAGGCTGCATGCCAACAGATGGTGAGCCAGGTTGCATGCCAACAGATGATGAGTCAGGCTGCATGTCAACAAATAGTGAGCCAATATAGTTGCCAAATGATAGTGTGGAAGTCAGTCATCATCAGTGATAGTGATCCGGTTCGTCAACTGAACATACTGGACGTAGTTGAGGCACTCAACTCAGCCAGTCGTGGTGAAACATGTGTTGCTCTGTTGAGATATAGTATGTTAATACACAACATATGTAATATAATTATATTATTTAGATTTCGCTAACCATTTATTAGCCACTTACAATTACATGAATTTGACCTTTTAGAAAGAACTAACTCCAAAATGTTTCTTGAAAATGTTCCTTAACTGTCCATTGACTGACCCTCGACGGTCAAGCCTAGTTTCATTGCAAACACCTAACTGATACTTTCTGACCAAAATATGGTATAACAGAGCTTTCCTCAACACCACAGCTCTTCGTGACAAATTTCTCTCTCTCCTATTCTTGTTAATGGGTTAATTATAATAATGGTCTCAATGGGAGTATTATGAACGATCAATACTTTGCAAAGTACAAAAACCTAATAATGTATAAAAAACAATAATATAGGAACTGAGATCCTGGACTCATATGAATTTACATGGATTCACATGAAGTAAAGTCACTTGTGTGGCTTTACCAGAGTTGAGAACGAGAGAAAACCACGTTCAGAACGCGTGGGCTTCAGGACTTTCTCTCACGTTTGTGTCGTGTTAAAAGTTTAGACGGTGGGATACAGCAAAGGTTAAGGTGGTCAGGTGTTAAATATTTGTAAAGTGTTGCCACATGACGTACCTTAGCTGTGGTGATGCAGGTGCTCGTAGTCGCTGCGTTGGTGCAATCTGGAAATATTGCGTAAGTTAGTAAATGTTTACCTTATATCTCCTTACGTAAATTAACAGAGGTTGAATGGCAGTGAATTAAACAGTTCAAATTCTTAATAATACTATTAATGTTATTAATGTTTAAAATTATATTAATAATTAGCATTATTATACTGTCACTTAAGTTTCACTTAAGACAGAGCCACTTTTGTATCATGTAAGGTGAGAGAAATGGATACACTTATTTGTTACTTAGATAGGTGAGGAACATCGTAAGGTGTGAAAGATACTTACTGGCGCCTAGGCAGCCCTTAATGACATCCCTTGACAGCCTCAGGGCTCTGACACAGCTCACACAGGTTGTGCTGTTACTGCAAACCTGATCTGTAACACATGGTAAAGTAACATAAATACCACAAAATGCTAAAAAACAGGTGTGTTAATACCACGTGCAATACCACGTGTTTGTGTTTATATTTCACATCGTGTAACATGCTGTTGACATTTATATTCTGTTCCTGTTTCCTTCAAAAGAATTTTCCAGCGTCTTAATTAAAAACTACACTTGCAATAATGAGGCTTACTGTGCATAACAGGTCTTTCCAGATGCCGGACTATATTTTCTCTAAATTTTCAATGGATTTACAAAGTTTTGCGTCCCAGAGCGATATTTTGTAACTAACCCTCAGTGGATATCAGAGCTCGTCCTCGCATTCCTTTAAAACCTCGGGTTATATCTCTCCTGGTTTATTTCATTTTTGGTATATCCAACGATCAGTTTTCCGACATCCTCATGATCTTATTTATATAGATCCAAATTCTTGCTCTCTCTCTTTTCTGACTGAATACACAGGTCTCGTTATAAAGATTGGTAATCCTGAATGTAAATTGTTATAAAGCTCAAGGGCGAATATCATAGGTGCTAATAACGTGCCAAGTGTGACTTTAGATTTTCATCTAGTTTTAAGAAGTTTCGAAACTCTCCCTCTCAACCATAATTGCATTTTCTATCTCAATACTAGCACTTAACACTTACACAACCAGTGCTGCTGCTGTTACGACTAATACAGCAGCTGTTAGTACAAATAACATCATAACAAATAATACATACAAAGGCATGCATGACCTTTGCGTTCACCGCTGTGACCACGTTCGCCACTGTGGTGACGGCCCGCTATGGCAAAGGCCATCATCACTCCAGCCATCAGGAAGCCATTATCACCATCAGCCATTATCACCTTCATTGTGGTGGTTGATAGGCGGAGGGTTCACGACTCTGTGGGGGAGAAGAAGACCTGCTCTCACCTTATGTCTCCTGGAACTGGTCTCATGAGACTGGTCTCATGGGACTGCTC
This sequence comes from Procambarus virginalis, assembly GCA_020271785.1. NCBI lineage: Eukaryota > Metazoa > Arthropoda > Malacostraca > Decapoda > Cambaridae > Procambarus > Procambarus virginalis. The sequence continues at coordinate 3,998 of WNGS01087569.1, forward strand.
TCATGAGACTGGTCTCCTGGGACTGGCCTCCTGGGACTGGCCTCCTGGGACATACTGAATGGGAATATTTGACATTCAGTATCTTCCTCCCTTGGGTAAAAGTGACCATGTCTTTTTGGGAATGAAGTATGCAATGCGTTATAATCTGGAAGAAAATAAGAAGGTTGAAGCAATTGAAAAACCTGACTTTAGGAGAGGACATTATGGCAACCTTAGAAATTTTTTTAGTGAGTATAATTGGACAGACTTGTTGCTAGGCAAGGAAGTGAATGAGGTGTATGTCAAGTTTTGTGAAATATATAATAAAGGCACAAAATTTTTATACCAAAACAGAGATGCAGAACTAGGAAACAGGATTGGTTCAACAGAAATTGCGAGAGGGCCAGAGACCAAAAGACACAAAAATGGAATCAATACAGGAAGAGGCTAAACCCCCAAACATACCAGCGATACAAAGATGCGAGAAACAACTACACGGCAGTGAGGAGAGAGGAAGAAAGAAATTTGGAAAAGGGATTGCAGACACATGTAAAACAGAACTAGGTATATTCTATAAATTCATAAACAACAAATTGCAGGTAAAGGATAATATTCAGAGGTTGAAAATGGGAAATAGATTCATTGAAAATGAAAAGGACCATGGGACTAGTGCAAGTCCCATGGTCCTTTTCAACCATCAATGTGAATAATATGGAAGCGGGAGCTCTCTTTGACCAGACTATCAATTTGGTATAAAACATTGTACTTTGTTTCCTGTCAAAGCAAGGGATCTGTAATCAGCTTCTTGGATGGGAAGGGAGGGTGGGACAGAAATTTGGAAAGGGTGATTTTTCAAGGTGTAGGAAAGCACATTGCTGTCTCTCTTCGAAGAGCGCATAAACATTACTCATTCTGAGTATATTTGTAGTTTTTGCAATCCATTTGGAGGGATTCTGGCCAATCAATAAAGAAGGCATCGAGGGCGTCAATGCAGGGGTTGGGACGGGTTAGCTTAAAAGCACCGTTTTTATACCAATTTATAAATATTAATTATAAATAATCTTAACACCAATTAAAGCATTGATTTCAATGATCCGATCACTTACACATGGGATATTCAGTTTCTTCCACATGTTTAGTAATTTAAGTTGCACGAGTGAACGCGAGGATGATCCTCATGACTTCGTTTAGCATCTTTTCCAGCCCTCCCAGCAATTGTCTCGCTAGGCACTAGAGCAAGGAAAGGTGCAACGTAATTGATCTGTGATCTAATATATAAGAGGTACGTCATTTTTGCTGTTCTTACCTTTTCTGGCACGAGAATGTCGGACTTGGGCATTAATGTAGAATGAGTCAGCTGTCAGCAATAATGTCAATACACCAGGAATTATAAAAAAGTTTCTACTACAAGCAAATTTATTTTAAAGCTGTAAATGACAAAACATCAATAGAGTATAGATAAAGATATCTTCCGGCCGATGGGCTGGAGCGGAGATGATAAGTTAAATGACTGCCAATTGAGGAAAGAATTGCGTACTGCTTTTGAACGCTTGTGCTGCTAGGGGAATATTTGTATTTATTTTATTTGTTGACATTCCTTCTATCTTTAACTATATCTTTCATCTGTTTTATGCCATTTTGTGTTTGATAACGTGGTGAGAAAGAGTTACACGCCAGCAAGTAGTGGATAGGAGCTTTGTTGGCAGATGGTGGGTTTTGCTGCATGAGACGTTGGTTCAGGCTGCACACCAACAGCCTGAACCAACTTGCAGCTTGCATGCCAACAGATTATAAACCAGGCTGCATCCCAACAGATGGTGAGTCAATATGGTTGCCAACAAATAGAGAGAAAATATGGTTGCCAAAAGACAGTGTGGAGGTCAGTCATCATCAGTGATAGTGATCCGGTTCGTCAAGTGGACAGACTGGACGTAGTTGAGGCACTGAACTCAGCCATTTGTGGTGAAACATGTGTTGTTCTGTTGAGATGTAGTATGTTAATTCAAAATATATACAACATAATTAAATAACTTAGTTTTTGCTCACCATTATTAGCCATATACAAATACGTGAATTTGTCTTTTAAGAAAGGTCTAATTCCAAAAAGTTTCTTGAAAAATGTTCCTTAACTGATCATTGACTGTCAAGTTACAGTTTCAAAACAAACACCTAACTGGTATTTTCTAACCAAAAGATGGTGTAATAGAGCTTTCCTCAACACCACAACTCTTCGTGACGACTTTCTCTCTCTCCTATTCTTTCTAATGCGTTCATTAGAATAATGTTCACAATAGGAGCATTATGAACGATCAAGAATTTGCAAGGTACAAAAACGTAATATATCAATAGTGATACTATATGAACTGTGATCCTGGACAGAGAAAGCGATTCACAGGAGGTAAAGTCATTTCAGTGGCTTTACCAAAGTGGAGAACGAGAGAAAACCACGTTCAGGACGCGTGGGCTCCAGGACTTTCTCTCACGTTTGTGTCGTGTTAAAAGTTTAGACGGTGGGAGACAGCAAAGGTTGAGGTGGTCAGGTGTTAAATATTTGTAAAGTGTTGCCACATGACGTACCTTAGCTGTGGTGATGCAGGTGCTCCCAGTCGCTGCTTTGCTGCAATCTGGAAATATTACATATGTTAGTAACAGTTTGCCTTATCTCTGCTTACGTAAATAAACAGAGGTTGTATGACACTGGATTAAACAGTTCAAATTCTTAGTAATCCTATTATTGCTTTTAATGTTTGAAATTATATTAATAATTAGCATTATTATAGTGTCACTTAAGTGTCACTTAAGACAGAGCCAGTTTTGTGTCACGTAAGGTGAAGCAGAAGGCACTTGTGCGTCAGTCAAGCTGAGGAAGATGGTAAGGTGTGAAATATACTTACTGGTGCCTAGGCACCTCTTCATGACACCAATTGTCAGTTTCAGGGATTTGACACACTTCATACAGGTTGTGCTGTTGCCACAAACCTTATCTGTAACCCATGGTAAAATAACATAAATATCACCAAATGTTTAACAGTGTGTTAATTCCACGTGCTTTTGTTTGTGTTTGTATTTCTCATTGTGTATCATGCTGTTGATAATCATATATTGCACCTGTTTCCTTCATAATTATTTTTCCCGCGTCCTGACAACTACATTTGCAACAATAAGGCTTGCTATTCACAACAGAGCTGCCCTAATGCCGGATTATATTTTCTCCAAATTTTCCATGGATATACAAGTTTCGCCTCGTAGATCGATATTTTGTAACTAACCCTCAGTGGATATCAGAGTTCGTCCTCACATTCCTTTAAAACCTCGGATTATATCTCTCTTTATTTCATTTCATTGTTGATATATCCAACGATCAGTTTTCTGACATCCTCATGATCTTATTTATATAGATCCAAATTCTTGCTCTCTCTCTTCTCTGACTGAATACACAGATCTCGTTATAAAGATTAGTAATCCTGAATGTAAATTGTAATGAAGCTCAACGGCGAATATCATAGGTTCTAATAACGTGCCAAGTGTGGCTTTAGATCTTCGTCTAGTTTTAAGGAGTTTCGAAACTCTCCCTCTCAACAATAATTACATTTTCTAAATATTGACTAATACTGCTATTAAGACAACAAGACCTACTTTCCTTACCGTTGCTGTTGATAATGAGACTAAATTTTGTGTTAGTGCAGCAAACGCCACAGCAATTAACATTTACACAACCGGTGCTACTTCTGTTATCACTGCTGTTGGTACAGGTAACTTCACAACCGCTACTAATGCTGTTCTTGTTAGTACAGCTAACATAATTACAACATCATTACCATTATTAATAACATTATTATTAACATAGTTACATCAATCATTAACATTTCCACTACCAATGTTGCAGCTGTTACTACTACTTCAGCTGCTCGTTAGTACAGCTAACAAAACAATAATTAACACTGTCTTTACGATTGCTGCTGCTGTTACGACTAATGCAGCAGCTGTTAGTACAAATAACATTAACAATTAATACATACAAAGGCACTCGCTATCTTCGCGTTCACGACTGCTATATCCATGTTCACCACTGTGGCGTTGAGCCAATGCCAGCATCACTACAGCCGTCATGAAGACAACCATTAACACCTTCATTTTGGTGGTTGATGGACGACGGATTCACGACTCTGTGGGAGATAAGAAGATTTCCTTCCTGGGACTGGTCTCATGGGACTGGTCTCCCTGGACTGGTCTCCAGACATGCTTCATTTGTGACATTTAGTTGTCTGACCAAAGTGTTTAGTTGTTTACCCTAACTATAATTGACTACAATCTTTACAAGAGAAGTGTAAACACACACCTGTAACAGTTGTCAGGCATATCTTAAGAAATCTTTGCTTAACAGTTTCTCTGACCTTTCTAATGTATATACAAAGCTTCTTATTTAATATGCTTTAAATTCTATGTCTACCTACCTACATTGTAATAAGAAACTGATGAATACCTTGATCACATAATATAAGAACGTCAATAAAATTGAAGGGTGAATCAGTTTTTAATATTATTTTTATTAAATTAAGGGACTTAAGTTAATAAATTGAATGGATTAATAATAAATTATTAATTCATTCTAAATTATTAATTGATCCTGTAATTAAATAAAATTAAATAGATTAAACATGATTTCATTGTTGAAGGTTCTGACATGTTCCCACGTTTTACAACTTGAACTTGACTCCATTTACCTTAACTCTGTATCTTCTAAGGAAACCATTTCCTAATTGAATCTAAGACATCCTATCCAAAATTATGTGTCTCTCTCTTCTTAACAACTCTTTCCTGAGGTAGAATACCACAAGCTTTGCAAAATCTACATGTATAATGACATATGTATACAATACCCTAACCCCGAACGGGCAATGGAAGTGCAAATACTCTGTGAGAGACAGCCAGGACAAGGCTGTAGTAAACATTCAAAGTTACGACTTTTAATCTATTTTACATTTAAGCAACTCATTAGAAATGCACTGGTTGAAAATTTGTGTATAAGGTGCAGGTTGGTATTATAGTATCTTATAACCTTTGATTCGTAAGGAAATCATATTTTTTCAACAATGATATATGCTTCATCAGCGACACTTGAAGCTCAAAATATATGCTCTGTCCTACACATTCACGCAAGTCACAGAATACAACACCGTTTTTCTACACATTCGCTACCTCTACTAAGCCCCCAGCTCAATGTTGCACTCACCAGTAGGTCAGAAGTGTGGCTTTGTCCGTTGGTTCACACCTTGTTGCTGACAGATCTGAAACGAGGGCTTATATATCCCTGTCACTCCTTCCCTCCCCTCCACCTCCTTCCTCTTTCACCCTATAATCATCTGGGTGAGCGGTCCACTTTTAACCAGGGTGACAATTTCTATATCTCGCATTTAAGCATATTTCCACACTATTCTATACGACCTGCTGTGTCAGTTTCAGAAAGCTATGAATATGTCAGTCTCTCTTTTAGTGGGTACTGTTGTGAGTTGTTATAGTATTGACTCGTTATTGAGATATTGTGTAATATATGTTGTGGAGTTTTGTGGTGATTGAGACTCAGTGTCATCATTATTATTTCAAAACCCTTAATATTGTGTTTTTTGTACGTGTGGTAGGATTTTTGTTTCAAGGACATACATGGTCGTTGTCGGGGTTTCACGGTGTACTCGTTAGGGGAGGGTTAAAGCAACAGTAGACTGGATCTCCTTCCAGGTGGTTGCTCCAACAATAACCCTTACTCACCGTCGTTCGGCGGGTCTTCCCTCAATCCCTTAGGCTCCACTGCTGGCCTCGAAGAGTATCCCAGTCGATCTCACAACCGGCCTTTAGATTATAAGATGAGTGGGAGCACAGATCGTTCCCTCAATCTGTGGCCCTCCCGACACCGAACTCTTACACAGCCTTCAAGGTCGCCAACTGGTTTTTTTATGTCCAGTAACACTGCAGTGGTTAGGTGTAATTGTGGCAAGAGACAAATCCAGTAATATAGTATCAGGCAGGTCACTCTACTTTACATCCTCACACGGTCACAAGATAAATGGAGGGGATGATATCAAACACCAAAGAGTTTTGGTATCTTACTTAAAAGACAACGAGAAATATATATGCATCAATGTATCAGAATTAATATATGACAATCGCTCCATTCATAGCATAATATTCTAGAGCGCACCATATGGCAACATCGGCACGTGTCACCTGTCAGAATGCCAGCTGACCGGGCCCTCGCGATCGTGGGAACAGACTAGTACTTGTTTTCTAATTGTCACGATCCCCGTTTATTTAACTTTTCCAAAACACTATTCAACGTTCACATGGCTTACTTATGATTTCACTGGCCTCACGATCAACATCTATTCACAATACTCTCACAGTGACTTTTCACTGTACCAAAAGATTACTCTATTCTTAATAATATTTACTGTGAATGCACTCACTTGATCACTGAACTTTTCTTTATATTTATACTTCCTCTCCAGAGATATCACTGGCAATCACTTCACGTATATGATATTATTCAGTACACAATCATGTCATATATAAATCAGTAATCAAACTTCAGGCATATATATCAATAGATCATAGAGATCAACACACAGGCATTTATATCGATAGATTATGGAGATCAACACACGGCATTTATATTGATAGATTATAGAGATCAATCCACAGGCATTTATATCAATAGATTATAGAGATCAATCCACAGGCATTTATATCAATAGATTATAGAGATCAATACACCAATATCTGGTTACTACCAATATATATAATAATAATAATAATCACAGATCAATAATAATAGTCACAGTAAATTCTCTGATGAATCTTGGTGCTTGCACACACCCACACATAGATATATATGTAAATTGATACTGTGAGCGCTCTGGGCAGCCTCACCACATACTGTGCTCTCTGTGACTTAAACTCAGGTGAGACTTGCTCACGACATACAAAATATCCTGACAAGAATATATATAGCTAACTAAAGGGGAAATGGGAGGGAACTGTAAACACCTACTTCACCTATCCTAGGATGACAGTTGGGTTGTAGCTCCTGGTCCAGGCTCTCGCCTCGTTCATCCAGAAACACAAGCCCACCCTTAGGATGTCGCGTCTCGCCGCTTCTGTACACAGCAGGTCCGTGCTTCTTCCCTACAGTACGTCGCAGGGTTGAAGTCGGTCTCCTGGCCGTCAACTTTCCTCCCAACTACGGCAGCCAGCCTACGTCTCGGCGGTCGTCGTACGTTTCCCAATTAGTCCTTGTCACTGTACTCCCAGAGTAACTGCCTCTCACCACTACGAAGTCACTGAAGTTATCAGCCGTCCCGGACGACACACGCACAGCACCCGACTTCAGAGCACTTGAAGCTCACAACACTGTCAATTCCCTCGTCGTCTAGATATATCGCTAGGTATTTGGGAAGACTTCTCGACGTGCTTGCATCCAACTGTTGACTCGTAGGGTTCCACGAAGGTGGGGTTACTGTCAAACTTGACAGGATCGTCGATCACACGTTCAACCTGGTTGACAAGGCTGTCAACCCGGTTCACTCACGGTGGGTGGCCCGGCCACTAAGCTGTCTCTTATACTGGTGAACTGCCAACGACGACACACGTCGATGCCCGGCCCACTTCTTGCAACGCACCTGTCCCTGAGCACTTGTTGCTCAATATTTGTCAATTCCTTATCTGAGCCACATCTGGGTTGCAGGAAGACCTCACAGAGTGCGTGCCAACAACTGGAGACGCTTAAATCCACCGGAGTTCGGTAAATCCGTCACTCTGACAGGATGACCGATCGCGCGTCCTACCTCTCGGACGTGTCGTGAAAGACTGATATCGCCTGGCGCCAACACGGCTGGACCCCCCTGCCTATGTGACGTCACTTTTCCCAAAGTTGGTTTTCATTGGCTCCCAGTGCCATGTCGCTGACGGTGACCAATCTGGCGCCACTGACGTCACACAGTTTTGGCGGGAGAACAGACTTGCCAGCGCCATATTGGCTCCCTAAAGGGCCTATCCCACAGGCCAAAATTCATATTTCGCAAATTTCTCGGCTCTTCGAGAATACTGTTCTCTCCCACACATGTTCAATTGTTGCCTGCAATGTAGAGAACGCTCGGGATAGTGGACATGACTCTTACAGCAGGCGTGGGAGAATTAGAAGGGGGGGAACACCGTCC
>WNGS01087572.1:0-10402 GCA_020271785.1 Procambarus virginalis
TTTTCGTCTGTAAATCTAACATAGATAGGCCTATCGGCAGTAGACGAGGACTATTTAATCTAGAAGTACCGAGCTTTAACACCCACGAACAAATCCACAAGAACCGTGACGAGGATTCGAACCTACGTCCGAGATGATCCCAGACGCTGCCTTAATCGACTTGAGCTACGACATGGTCAAAAAGAGTTGAAACTGTGATTTATTATTGTGATACCCCGTTGGCGAGGTCGTGGGGCGATGATCCCCCCCGGAACCGCTTGAAGGTAGATACAAGGTTGGCGAGGGAAGGTTGTGAATGTGGGCAAAGAGGTGATGGGGGGAGGAGGGGGGATTCAGGGCGAGATGCAGCATCCAGATGAGCGAGGTGGCTGAGGACAGTAGGTGCGAGGTGCTGGTTGTGAGAGGTCGGGGTAGGTAGGTAGCCAGCTAGCCAGCCTGGTGTAGCTTGTGTTTGTGATCGCCATGGACGCCGCGCTGGCCTGGCTCCCAGACCTTACCATGGCCATTGGATCGGTACACAAGACTCGGCCTCAGACACACATGTGAGTTAATACGCCTTCGTTATTTTTTGTTTTCTGCGCGTTATTTGTGTATGGAGAGCGCGTTTAGTGTTGCTCTTCCAGCCATAACTATTAACAGAGGTTGTTTGTTGTTTTTAGATTCAGCTACTTGGAAAAAACAAAGTTCCAAAGTAGCACGGGCTATGGTGAGCCCGTAGTGGACTTACCTGGCACAGGAGCGGGGCAAGTAGCACGGGCTATGGCGAGCCCGTAGTGGACTTACCTGGCACAGGAGCGGGGCTGTAACTGCCCGTAACAGAGGGGTGGGTGCCTCAGTTATATTGGTGCACTGGTCTAGTGCAAGCGCCGGCCAGAACGTGGACTTAATTGGTTACATAACCACCAATAATGCAGAATACTGATCTCCTAACTATGACTAACTCTCCTACGAGATGGGGAGATGTTGCTTAACTATATGAGCTAGCTATTTTGTCACAGCCAAAACTGTGTAACCCTGCAACCCGTCCTCGCAAATTCGTATAGTCATATTGACTTATTAAATACGTGCATAGGTGATATACTAAACATAATAGTTTACCTTGAAAAGCTTCATAGAAAACACCGACCTTACCTAACCTTGTTAGTATGTTAAGATAAGCATCTTATTGCTTCGTAATTACAATTATTACTTAACCTATACCTATAATAGGTTAAGTAACAATTGTAATTACGAAGCTATAAGATGCTTATTTTAACATACTAACAAGGTTAGGTAAGGTCGGTGTTTTCTATGAAGCTTTTCAAGGTAAACTATTATGTTTAGTATGTCACCTATGCACGTATTTAATAAGTCAATATTGACTATACGAATTTGCGAGGACGGGTTGCACCCTTCATATAATCTATGGTAGCTGCATCAATGCAAATTTGCCTACGTAAGTTAATACAAAACGTTATGGAAAACAAGTACTGTAATAGTTATGTTTTTTTGTAAATTACTCTGAATTAAGTCATTTCACGTGATCTTACTTTTGAGTATAATTAAAGTCGTAAGGAATTAAAAAAATTCACATTGATATTTGTATATATTATTGTCTACTCGAGTAATTCTAAACGACACAACACATGCTGGATGTTTATGTCTGTTAGTAAAGGAATAATAATATAATACAGAGCTGGATCACGTACGTGTGTGTTATTAATAGCAGGCGCTGGTTATTTCGCTGACAGAGAGACGGAAAGCATTTGTCAACATTAGTGATGTGGACGTTTACGCGTGTTGCGACACGCGACCTCTCAGTGGCTGGCTGGCCCCCGTGTGAGTGTGGGGAAGCAGGTACACTAGTCCATGTCTGGAACACTGGCGGGATACACGGTACTCTACCTGGTACTGGCGAGGGGTACTCTACCGGTACTGGCGATGAGTACCCTACCTGGTAATGTGGAGGACCATCAACGGTGTCAGAAAGACCTCATACACTCCAGTAGTGAATTTGCTCCATGGCATATATATTAGCCAAGTGGTAACGCTAACAATGACAATACCAGTAATGAGAGTCGCAGTTTTTATTATTTAAGCATTATTATTGTCGACCAGTTTGACGCTGGGAGGGCGATTGGCTAACAGTTGCGTTAGTGAGCGGGAAGTGAACAGAGAGCGTTTTTGCAGGTCTTGGGCACGCGGGGTGTTGCCCAGCAGGCGGCGACTACTTGGAGACGGACCCGCAGGAGTCCTGAAGATGTAAGGTCAAGCCTGAGGCACAGTGAGGCTTTGCTAAAGTCAAAGAACGTTACAATCTTCTCCACTGGGTCTATAAATTGCTTGAAGTATCTTAGCAAATAAACAACACACTTTGTTAAAGCACGAGCGGACCTTGGTAAAGCTATGTTGTAAAGCCTTGACTTATCCAGTCCCTTCCTCGACATTAAAGAACTTTTCATACCGGAAAGAGAGAATCTACTGGAAAGGATCACCAACGCGACCTTAGACTAAGGCATCCAGAACCTTCACAAAGCGCTGGAGGGACTACAGCCAAAAGGTTAGACAAGCAATACCGACTTCATGTCACCCCCACTCCTCCTTGACCTCCATAAGGACCCCGAAGAATGGGATCCACAGGCTTCAGACTACGCCCAATAGAATGCGGGAAGAATTACACAGTGGAAAAGCCAACAAAATAGGAATGACTCCTAAAATAGCCAAGCTGTTTACTAGTAGAAACGGGGAGGAATTAAGGCGAAAGGCTACCAACACCAGCTCGCTTGGAAAAGGCTCAACACTAGCTTCCTGCAGCGGCAGAGTCAGAAGACCGGCCTCCTATACCGTCTTCAGCAGGCTCTCCATGCCCTGGAGACAAGGTACTAACAGCTAACCCACCTCCACATGCCCTGGAGACAAGGTACTAACAGCTAACCCACCTCCACATGCCCTGGAGACAAGGTACTAACAGCTAACCCACCTCCACATGCCCTGGAGACAAGGTACTAACAGCTAACCCACCTCCACATGCCCTGGAGACAAGGTACTAAGCTAACCCACCTCCACATGCCCTGGAGACAAGGTACTAACAGCTAACCCACCTCCACATGCCCTGGAGACAAGGTACTAACAACTAACCCACCTCCACATGCCCTGGAGACAAGGTACTAAAACTAACCCACCTCCACATGCCCTGGAGACAGGTACTAACAACTAACCTACCTCCACATGCCCTGGAGACAAGGTACTAACAGCTAACCCACCTCCACATGCCCTGGAGACAAGGTCTAACAGCTAACCCACCTCCACATGCCCTGGAGACAAGGTACTAACAACTAACCTACCTCCACATGCCCTGGAGACAAGGTACTAACAGCTAACCCACCTCCACATGCCCTGGAGACAAGGTACTAACATCTAACCCACCTCCCACATGCCCTGGGCAAGGTACTAACACTACCTACCTCCACATGCCTGGAGACAAGGTACTAACAACTAACCTACCTCCACATGCCCTGGAGACAAGTACCTAACAACTAACCCACCTCCACATGCCCCTGGAGACAAGGTACTAACAACTACCTACCTCCACATGCCCTGGAGACAGGTACAACAACTACCCACCTCCACATGCCCTGGAGAAAGGTACTAACAACAACCCCCTCCCATCCCTGGAGACAAGCTCTAACAACTACCACCTCCACACGCCCATAACAGGGCACCACGGGCGTATATACAACCCATATTTGCGGACTCTTATCCTCAGGCCAGTAGTACCTTAGTGTATTTTCCACTGTTAATCCTACATCCCCCCCCCCTCACCTTGCTAAACCTCTCGTCGGGCATAAAAGCATCCGTACTAATGTCAACCTTCAGTTTTTTCCTGGTGCTAGAGACCTCGCTTGGATTATACTGCCCATTTTGTTTTTCTTGTTTTTGTCATCGAAAGCCTAGGCCTACTGCAGAATGGACACTTTCTCACTAAAACCTAAACCAACAAATATTGGGAAAGGATAGGGTCCATTAAAAACTCAGACAGGTCTTAACTGATAATGACGAAGAGATGATATTATTTTTAATAAATATTTGATCTGTATTTATTAAGAAGAACTTAACATTATGCCTTCAGTTGAATAAGACTATGTTGGTGGGGAGAGGACAGGTTGACTAGTCTAGCAGTTTCCAGGGAGGATGTTATTAAACAAGGAGTGAAACTCAAGTTAAACAAATCCCCAGGGCGGACCAAGTGTGTGCCAGTTTTGATACAGTGCCACATGGAAGATTGATTAAAAGATAGAGGCTCACGATATTGGGGGAGGGGTGCTATATTAAGTTGGATTCCGGCATGGGTATACAAAGGAAACAGTTAGCGTAAATGGAGTAAGTCAGAGTAGGAAAATGTTGTAAGTGGTGGGCCTTAAGGCTGTGTCCTGGGACCTCTGTTATTCATAATATATACAAATGATATAGGTTCAGGTTTGGGCAGCAATATTGGCAAATTTGCCGACGATACGAAAATCGGGAGGGAAATAAATACAGAAAAAGACTCATTTTCACTTCAAGACGATCTAAATAGGTCTTTGAAGTGGTCAAAAGATTAGCAGATTGAGTTTAATGTTGACAAATGTAAGGTTTGAGGCTAGATAATGATGATAGTTACTTTACAAGATTGCATAGATAGTTACAAGAGCTAGATGGTGTTGAGATTGCGAAGTCCGATTTCAAAAGATATCCGGGATTTATGATCAGTAAGAATTTAAAACCAAAAAATCAATGCGTAAATGTTCTGAATAAGGCAAATAGGACACTGGGATTTATTTCTCGAAGCGTTAGTAATAAATCACCTGGTGTTATTATTCAGCTACATCTTGCTCTTGCTAAGCCCCATTTAGATTATGTATTTCAGGTTTGGTCGCCGTACTATAAGATGGATATAAATTCACTAGAACGCGTCCAGCGTAGATTGACAAAATTAATCCCGCAAAATAAACACCTGTCATACGAAGAAATATTGACAATGCTAAATTTACATTCTCTAGAAAGACGAAGAATTAGTGGTGACTCGATAGAGAGTGTACAAGTGGATGAATGGTCAAAACAATGGGGATATTTAATTAGGGATTACAGGGTAAATATGTATGCTAAGGGGTACCTACCTCTCCCCATGCCTAGTAGTTGGGAGGAACGGGTGCCCTGAGTCTATATAAAAACCCTACATCCCTTCCCCGAAGTGGCAAGGGGATGCAGGGAATTATATAAAAATATCAACACAAACTAGAACAAGCTTGAGTTGCATACAAGAATTGAGTCGCATCAGGATGCGACTCAAGCTGTATGCAACGAGATGTAATGAACACATTTGCAAGTTTAAAACTGTGAATGCAGGCACAGCAGCCGTTGAACCGTGGGAGTGTTGATGCACAGACTGACAGGTCATCGTGGCCTCCGTACAAACCCCCGGGACCAAGACGGTATACCGTTAACTGGAATTATGGCCTCGCGCTCACACTATTTACTTTGGCAGTGTCGGTGCTGGTCTGTTGGTGACTTAGAAGGTGGGAAGGGTGAGATCTGTCTCTGTTATGCTCCGCCTGTTTTTAGTCTCATACCCGGCACGATAATTCATGTTCCGTGTCGTAACTTTAATTGAAGTTGTTGGTGGAAGAACAGAGGTGGAAGTGGACTGTCACTATTATTGATTACATGTTAACCTCGTGTATTAGCGATGAATTATAATAATAATGAGTATTTCTTATTTTTCATTTTCAAATGACCTCGCAAAAAATCAGTGGGTGCCTCTCTTAGGTCTGTCAAGGAATTGAGTAAATAAAGCATATAACTTGTTTGAATATATCTTCACGGTTGTCATTTTATGACAAAGGATGAATATGTACAGGGTGTCACCAAATATATATTCACATGTTAAGACAGCTGTTAACGAAAACATATGTAATTCAGAGGAAACGATAGTTTGTTTCACACGGGTCATAAACACATGTTCAAGGTTGTTCACCGTTAACAGTGTGTCTAGGCATTGTTAACGGACAAGTGTGACAAAAGTTTGACCAAACCACACACTAGAAGGTGAAGGGACGACGACGTTTCGGTCCGTCCTGGACCATTCTCAAGTCGTTTGACGGACCGAAACGTCGTCGTTCCTTCACCTTCTAGTGTGTGGTCTGGTCAAACTACTTCAGCCACGTTATTGTGACTCATCGCCTGCAAGTGTGACAAAGTTTCTCTGCTTATGTCACCTTTCTCCTCCATCTTCCCTCTTGTCTTACATTGACGCCTTCTTCCTCTCTTGCTGTCTTAGGATTTGAGGAGGGACACACCCGAGCGTCATCAGTTTCATGTCATCACAGGTGTGGGTTTTGAGGTACATGTTTCTGCCACACTGTAGTCACATCTTTTTTAATCTTTCATAAATCTTTCTGTGGGAATATTTGCACTAGACCGCTCGGTTTTTATCAATTCATAATTCATTGTGTCGGGGGGACAGGAAGCCAGAGTGTATTCATATACGTTTTGGCTTTTATAGAGGTTCCCGCTCCCCTCCCCAAGGCCGAATTACTGCCCCCGCCCAGGGTGGAACCCCACAACAAGCTGACTAACTCCTGAGTACCTACTCACTGCTAGGTAAACAGAGGCATTAGGCGAAAGGAAATGTGCCCAACCATTTCTGTTCAGCCCGGGATTCGAACCCGGAATTCTCGATTGTGCGTCGAGAACGAATCCGACTGTACTAGCGGGACACTGTCTAAGGTCTTAGAATGTTCGGGGTTTCTTACTGTAACTCAGGGCAACGTTCGGAGTACTGGACTCTTTGGCCTTTCCACGGGTTTGGTAATTAGCATAAAGTTAAGCTTTGACTGTAGGTAGTAATATCTTTGTGTACTTCATAGGTGGCGGGTGCAATGAATGACTCTGGTAGGCGATGAGTCACAATAGCGTGGTTGAAGTATGTTGACCAGACCACACACTAGACGGTGAAGGGACGACGACGTTTCGGTCCGTCCTGGACCATTCTCAAGCACAATCGACTTGAGAATGGTTCAGGACGGACCGAAACGTCGTCGTCCATTCACCTTCTAGTGTGTGGTCTGGTCAACAATGACTGGTATGTTGAGGTACACAGCACCGGTAACAGTAGTAGAGAAAGTGACGATATAGAAGGAATATTTGTCTTACCAAACATTCCCTCTATGGCGTCACTTCCCCTACTAACACCACAAAGAAAAATGGGGGTGTTTTCTAATTTTGGTTTATTAAGACATTTGGGTATATCCTGCATTTGTGGAGCTAATTTTCGTTAAGGACACCACGCTACACCGTAAGTCTTGGCAAATTCACTGCCTTGTCCACATTAATAACCTGGAAACACAAACCGAAACTGTCTCTATTTTCCGCTTGTTACAACTTGTAATAAAGTTGCTACATCTTGGCTTAACGTGTTTATGACGTATTAGAACGTTGTTACAACTTGCTATATTGGTTTTTATAACTGGTTAGGAGGTGTTAAATCTTGTTCGAACGTTGTACCAACGTCGTAGTTTCGGTGTGTGTTTGGCGGGAAGGCACTTTGTGAGAAGGTAAAAGGCATCATGGAAGTCCAAGTCCCCCCTATTGTTTCTTCCATTCTCTTTAGATTGTTGACCGTTTCGTCAAGGACTGCAGCACTGGCATTGTGGCTCAGATGTGCTCTTAATGTCTTGATCTTCAGGTGACCAGTACATTCATTTATGACAGTTCACAGTACCATAGGTACATTCTCACCCGCTTTGGCACGACTTGCTCAACTCGACTCATCGATCAAGACGAGTCTTCAGTTGTAGCCATCACGTGCCGGGAACGACACAATAACGTAGCTGAAACAAATAACCTAACGTCATGCCTTCATAAGAGGCCAGAACGGTACGAACAGTAATTTTCATTTCGTATGTTTGGGTTATTCAGTTATTGGCTCTACCATATACATGTTGACCAGACCATACACTAGAAAGTGAAGGGACGACGACGTTTCGGTCCGTCCTGACCATTCTCAAGTCGATTGTGTCTACCATATACATTTTCAGCAAATTGCGCCTCACTAATTTGGGTCACGTTCTCGATATATATTTATAGAAGTGTGTCCACGTTATTTTGAGACACTCGGATTGGTGGTTACGTTACATTCTGGAAGGTTGTTATTTAAAGTGTGACTTACCCTGAAATACCCTTTTTTTATATTGCTTTGGAGGCTAGATTGGGTAACTTCATTTCCTAAGTGTGGTAATGCAAAGGTTAATCTGTTGTGTGCTGATCTAGCTGTGTTGGCGAAGGTTGAGATGTAGCTTTTGATATCCCCTCCCTCCCCCTTTTAACAATGGTACTGCTTGATACTTGCTTGGTGGGGTTCTGGGAGTTCTTCTACTCCTCAAGCCCGGCCTGAGGCCAGGCTTGACTTGTGAGAGTTTGGTTCACCAGGCTGTTGCTTGGAGCGGCCCGCAGGCCCACATACCCACCACAGCCTGGTTGGTCCGGCACTCCTTGGAGAAAATGATCTAGTTTTCTCTTGAAGATGTCCACGGTTGTTCCGGTAATATTTCTTATACTCGCTGGGAGGAGGTTGAACAACCGCGGACCTCTGATACTTATACGTGTTCTGTGATTGTGCCTGTGGCACCCCTGCTCTTCACTGGTTCTATTCTGCATTTTCTTCCATATCGTTCATTCCTGTACGTTGCTATTTTACTGTGTTAATTTGGGGCCTGGTACTGTTGTGGTATGCAGACGAGGAGTCACAATAACGTGGGTGAAAAATGTTGACCAAACGACACACTAGAAAGTGAAGGTATGACGACGTTTCGGACCATCTCAAGTCGATAGTGTTGTGGTGTGTTTCCCCATGACATTAGTTTTGTCATATTAACATTTAGTTTCATGTAGCCGATGAAGGCAGCTTGAACTGCTTCTCTATAGTGCTCCACTACCTAATGGAGAGCTAGCTCTTGACACAAACTATGTAACTCTTCATTTAGTCTGTGTAAAGACCAGGTGTGTTGTTATTGTGGTTATAGATTCAGCTACTCAGAACAAGTTCCCAGTAGCACGGGCTATGGTGAGCCCGTAGCTTACCTGGCCCCACAGCGGGGCAAGTAGCACAGGCTATGGTGAGCCGTGTAGTGGACTTACCTGGCACAGGAGCGGGGCAAGTAGCACAGGCTATGGTGAGCCGGTGGTGGACTTGCCTGGCACAGGAGCGGTGTTGTGTTGGACCAGGTGTAATGGTGTTTGATTGTAATCCCGCACAACTGCACCCTCCTGCCCTTCACCACACCTCCCTGCTCGTCACCACACCTCCCTGCTCGTCACCACACCTCCCTGCTCGTCACCACACCTCCCTGCCCTTCACCACACCTCCCTGCCCTTCACCACACCTCCCTGCCCTTCACCACACCTCCCTGCTCGTCACCAACCTCCCTGCCCTTCACCACTTCCCTGCTCGTCACCACACCTCCCTGCCCTTCACCACACCTCCCTGCCCTTCACCACACCTCCCTGCCCTTCACCACACCTCCCTGCCCTACACCACACCTCCCTGCCCTTCACCACACCTCCCTGCTCGTCACCACACCTCCCTGCTCGTCACCACACCTCCCTGCCCTTCACTACATCTCCCTGCTCGTCACCACACCTCCCTGCCCTTCACCACACCTCCCTGCCCTTCACTACATCTCCCTGCTCGTCACCACACCTCCCTGCCCTTCACCACAACCTCCCTGCCCTCACCACATCTCCCTGCTCGTCACCACACCTCCCTGCCCTTCACCACACCTCCCTGCTCGTCACCACACCTCCCTGCCCTTCACCACACCTCCCTGCCCTTCACTACATCTCCTGCCCTTCACCACACTACACAACTCTGCACGACCTAACAGTGTACTGTGGCCATCAGCTATGTACAACAAAAAATGTATATTCTATTCTAAATTTCAAGTTTATCTTGATTGCAAGTAGGAAGTGTAACACCCAGGCAAAAGGGCGCCGCATAAGAACGAAGACTTTATTTCTTATACATTGTAAGACAAGTTCCTTAGCATAAATTATGAGGGGTCGGTGCTCCCTGGGGGGTATTAGAATTTGTTTAGCCTAACCTTAAGTGGCGTGGCCAGATCTCAGTATAAAGTTCAGTTTTATAATGTTACTTGAGTCATCTGGTTCGTTTTATCTATTTCTATATCCCCTTCTATACAATAGATTTGACCAGAGTTGCACAGCAAGCCATTCTATGCAGAGAGTTGCAAATAACCTAAATGGGAATGTTGACCAATTCACACACTAGAAAAATGAAGGGACGACGACGTTTCGGTCTGCCCTGGACCATTCTCAGGTCGATCGTCCTAAATGGGAATAAAACGCCGAATCAGTACATGTGAAATGG
>WNGS01087575.1:8418-20062 GCA_020271785.1 Procambarus virginalis
TTCCTCTTTGATTGCCAGAGTTGACCTCTGTTGGCTTCTGTTCTTCTCTGATGGTCACTGTTCCTCTCTGCTGGTCACAATTCCTCTCTGATGACCAGTGTTCCTCTCTAATGGCCATTCTTTCTCTCTGAAGACCTCGTTTCTCTCTGATGACCACTGTTTCTCTCTGATGACCACTGTTCCACTCTGATGACCACTGTTCCTCTTTGAAGGTCACTGTTCCCCTCCCATAGCCACTGGTCCTCTCTGATGGCCCGAGGTAACCTCTGATGGCCACTGTTCCTGTCAGATGACCACTGTTCCTCTATGATGGCCACTGTTCCTCTCTGATGACCACTATTTCTTTCTGATGGCCACGGTTCCTCTCTGAAGGCCACTGCTCATCTCTAATAGTCACTGTTCCTTTCGATGGCCAGAGTTAACCTCTGATGGCCACTGTTCCTCTCTGATAACCACTGTTGCTCGCAGATGAACACTGTTCCTCTATGACGGCCACTGTTCCTCTCTGATGACCACTGTTCCTCTTTGATGACCAGTGTTCCTCTCTGAAGGCCAGTGTTCCTCTCTGATGACCACTGTTCTTCTCCGATAGCAACTGTTCTTCTCTGATGGCCACTGTTCTCTCTGATGGCCAGAGCTCACCTCTGATGGCAACTGTTCCTCTCTGATGGCCAACAGCTTTTCTCTGATGGCCTGATGGCTACTGTTCTTCTCTGATGGCAGAGTTCACCTCTGATGGCAACTGTTCCTCTCTGATGGCCAACAGCTTTTCTCTGATGGCCCGAGTTCACCTCCAATGACCACTGTTCTTCTCTGATGGCCAGAGTTCACCCTATTGCATTGCAAGTGTTCTCTCTAATTGCTAACAGCTTTTCTCTGATGGCCAGAGTTCACTTCTGATGGCTACTATTCTTCTCTGATTGCCAGAATTCACTTCTGATGACTACTGTTTTTCTCCGATGGCCAGAGTTCACTTCTGATGGTACTGTTCCTCTATGATGCCCACTGTTCCTCCCTGATGATCTCTGTTCTTCTCTGATGACCACTGTTCCTCTCTGATGGCCACGGTTCCTCTCTGATGACCACTGTTCCTCTCTGAGGACCACTGTTCCTCTCTGATGGCACACGGTTCCTCTGTGATGACCACATGTTCTCTCTGATTACCACTGTTCCTCTCTGATGGCCACGGTTCCTCTCTGATGACCACTGTTCCTCTCTGAAGGCCACGGTTCCTCTCTGATGACCACTGTTCCTCTCTGAAGACTACTGTTCCTCTCTAATGATCACTGTTCCTCACTGATGACCACTGTTCATTTCTGATGGCCACTGTTACTCTCTGTGTGACCAATGTTCCAATCTGATGGCCATTGTTCCCCTCTGATGGGCCATAGTTATCCTCTGATGGCCACTATTCCTTTCCGATGACTACCGTTCCTATCGATGACCACTGTTCCACTCTGATGGCCACAGTTCACCTCTTATGACCATTGTTCCTCTCTGAGGGCCAGAGTTTACCTCTGTTAGCCACTGTTCCTCTCTGATGGCCACTGTTCCTCCTGATGGCCACGTAGTTCACCTCTGATGACCATTGTTCCTCTCTGATAGCCGGAGTTCACCTCTGATGGTCACTGTTCCTCTCTGATGGCCAGAGTTGACCTCTGATGGTTACTGTTCCTCTCTGATGACCACTGTTCTTCTCCCATAGCAAACTGTTCTTCTCTGATGACCTGTATTCTTCTCTGATGGCCAGAGCTCCCCTCTGATGGAAACTGTTCCTCTCTGATGGCCAACAGCTTTTCTCTGATGGCCTGAGTTCACCTCTGATGGCTACGTTCCTCTCTGATAGCCATAGTTCACCTCTGATGGCAACTGTTCCTCTCTGATGGCCAACAGCGTTTCTCTGATGGCCAGAGTTCACCTCTGATTGCCAATGTTTCTCTCTGATTGCCAACAGCGTTTCTCTGATGGCCAGAGTTCACTTCTGATGGCTACTGTTCTTCTCTGATTGCCAGAATTCCCTTCTGATGAATACTGTTTTTCTCTGATGGCCAGAGTTAACTTCTGATGGTCACTGTTCCTCTCTGATGGCCACTGTTCTCTTCTGATTTCCTCTGTTCCTCTCCGATGGACACCGTTCCTCTTTTATGGCCACTTTTTCCCTCTCTGATGACTTCTGTTCATCTTTGATGACCACTATTCTTCTCTGATGGCACTGTTCGTCTCTGATGACCACTGTTCCTCTCTTATGGCCACTGTTCCCTTCTTATGCTCACTGTTCCTCTCTGATGATAACTTTTCCTCTCTGATGACCACTGTTTCTCTCTGATGGCCACTGTTAGTCTCCGATAGCCACTGTTTCTCTCTGATGGCCACTGTTCCTCTCTGATGACTGCTGTTCCTCTCTGATGATCACTGTTCCTCTCTGATGATCACTGTTCCTCTAAGATTGCATTGTTCTTCTCTGATAGCCACTGTTTTCTCTGACGTCCACTGTTCCTCTCTGATGGCCAATATTTCTCTATGATGACCACAGTTCCTCTCTGAGGGCCACTGTTCCTCTTTGATGGCCAATTTTCTCATGATGACCACTGTTCCTCTCTGATGGCCACTGTTCTACTCTGATAGCTACTGTTCCTCTCTGATGGCCACTGTTCCTCTCTGATCACCACTGTTCCTCTCTGATGGCCACTGTTCCTCTCTGATCACCACTGCTTCTCTCTGATGGCCTTTGTTCCCCTCTGATGGCCACTGTTCCTCTTTGATGGCTTGAGTTCACCCCTGTTGATAACTGTTCCTCTCTGATGACCACTGTTCCTCTCTGTTGATCTCTGTTTCTTTCTGATGGCCACTGTTCCATTCTGATGGCCGCTGTTCCTCTCTGATGACCACTGTTCCTCTCTGATGACCACTGTTCCTCTCTGATGACCACTGTTCCTCTCTGAAGGCCACTGTTCTCCTCCGATAACCACTGTTCCTCTCTGATTGCCAGAGGTAACCTCTGATGGCCTCTGTTCCTCTGTGATAACCACTGTTCCTCTCAGATGACCACTGTTCCTCTCTGATGACCACTGTTCCTCTCTGATGGCCACTGATTCTCTCTCATGGCCAGAGGTAACCTCTGAAGGCCACTGTTCTCCTCCGATAATCACTGTTCCTCTTTGATGGCCAGAGTTAACCTCTGATGGCCACTGTTCCTCTCTGATGACCACTGTTCCTCTCTGATGACCAGTGTTCCTCGCTGATGGCCACTGTTCCTCTCTGATGACCACGTTTTCTTCTCTCTGATGGCCTCTGTTGCTCTCTGATGTCCACTGTTCCTCTCTGATGACCACTGTTCCTCTCTGTTGACCACTGTTCCTCTCTGAATGCCACTGTTCCTCTCCGATAGCTACTGTTCCTATCTGATGGCCAGAGTTAACCTTTGATGGCCACTGTTCCTCTTTGATGGGCACCGTTCCTCTCAGATTACCACTGCTTCTCTCTAATTGCCACTGTTCCCCTCTGATGACCACTGTTCCTCTATGATGGCCACTGTTCCTCTCTTATGACCTCTCTTTCTCTCTGATGTCCACTTTTCCTCTCTGATGACCATTGTCCCTCTCTAATGACCACTGTTCCTCTCTGATAGCCAGAGTTAACCTTTGATGGCCACTGATCCTCTCTGATGGCCACTGTTGCTCTCTGCTGTCCACTGTTCCTCTCTGAAGGCTACTGTTCCCCTCCGACAGTCACTGTTCTTCTCTGATGGCCAGAGTTAACTTCTGATGGCCTCTGTTTTTCTATAATGACCATTGTTCCTCTCTGATAACCACTGTACCTCTCTGACGATCATTGTTCCTCTCTAAAGGCCACTGTTCTCCTCCGATAGCCACTGTTCCTCTCTGATGGCCACAGGTAACCTCTGACGGCCTATGTTCCCCTCTGATGACCACTGTTCTTCTCAGATGACCACTGTTCCTCTCCGATGACCACTGTTCCTCAATGATGGCCACTGTTCCTCTCTGATGACCACTGTTTCTATGATGGCCACTGTTCCTCTCTGAAGGCCGCTACTCATCTCTGATAGTCACTGTTCCTCTTTGATGGCCAGAGTTAACCTCTGATGGCCATCGCTGTTTCTCTCTGATGACCACTTTTCTTCTCTGATGGCCACGGTTCCTCTCTGATGGCCACGGTTCCTCTCTGATAACCACTGTTCCTCTCTGATGGCCACAGTTGCTCTCTGATGGCCTCTGTTCCTCTCTGATTGCCAATGTTCTTCTCCGATTGCCAGAGTTAACGTTTGATGGCCACGAATCCTCTCTGATGATCACTAATCCTATCTGATGTCCAGAGTTAACTTCTGATGGCCACAGTTTGTTTCTGATGACCACTATTCATCTCTCATGGCCACTGTTCCTCTCTGATGGGCACTGTTTCTCTAAGATGGCCACTGTTCCCTTCTGATGACCACTGCCCCTCTCTGATGTCCACTGTTCCTCTCTGATGGCCACTGTTCCTCTCTGATGTCCACTGTTCCTCTCTGATGGCCACTGTTCCTCTCTGATGACCACTGTTTCTCTCTGAAGGCCTCTGTTGCTCTCTGATGTCCACTATTCCTCTCTGACGACCACTGTTCCTCTCTGATGACCACTGTTCCTCTCTGATGACCACTGTTCCTCTCTGATGACCACTGTTCCTTTCTGATGGCCACAGTTCCTTTCTGGGAGAGCCAGAGTTCACCTCTGATGACCACTGTTCCTCTCTGATGGCCACTGTTCCTCTCTGATGGCCATTGTTCTTCTATGATGACCACTGTTCTTCTCTGATGGCCACTGTTCCTCTCTGATTACCTCTTTTTCTCTCTGATGGCCACTGTTCCTCTCTGATAGGCACTGTTCCTCTCCGATAACCACTGTTCTTCTCTGATGGCAACTATTCTCTCTGATAGCCACTGTTCCTCTCTGATGACCACTGTTCCTCTCTGTTAGTCACTGTTCCTCTCTGATGACCACTGTTCCTCTCTGATGACCACTGTTCCTCTCTGTTAGTCACTGTTCCTCTCTGATGACCACTGTTCCTCTCTGACGACCACTGTTCTTCTCTGATGGCCACTGTTCCTCTCTGATGACCTCTGTTTCTCTCTTATGGCCACTGTTCCACTCAGACAACCACTGTTCCTCTTTGATGACCACTGCTCCACTCTGAAGGCCACTGTTCCCTTCCGATAGCTACTGTTCCTCTTTGATGGCCAGACCTAACATCTGATGGCCTCTGTTCCTCTCTGATGACCACTGTTCTTCTCAGATGACCACTGTTTCTCTCTGATGGCCACTGTTGCTCTTTAAAGTCCACTGTTCATCTCTGAGAGCCACTCCTCCTCTTTGATGGCCAGAGTTATCCTCTGATGGCCACTGATTCTCTGTGATGACCACTGTTCCTTTCTGATGGCCACTGTTCCTTTCTGGGAGAGCCAGAGTTAACCTCTGATGGCCATTGTTACTCTTTGATTTCAACAGTTTCCCTCTGATGGATAGAGCTCATCTCTGATAACCACTGTTCCTCTCTGATGGCTACTGTTCCTCTCTGATGGCCACTGTTCCTCTTGGAGGGGCACTGTTTCTCTCTGATGACCACTGTTCCTCTCTGATGGCCATTGTTCTTCTATGATGACCACTGTTCCTCTCTGATTGTCACTTTTCCTCTTTGAAGGCCACTGTTCCTCTCTAATGACCAGAGAGGAAGAGTGCTCCTCTCTGAAGACCACTGTTCCTCTCCGATAGCCACTGGTCCTCTTTAATGCCCAGAGTTACTCTCTGATGGCCAGAGTTACTCTCTGATTGCCACTGTTTCTCTCTGATAGCCACTGGTCCTTTCTGATGGCCAGAGTTACTCTCTGATGGCCACTGTTTCTCTCTGATGGCAAATGTTCCTCTCTGAAGGCCACTGTTCCTCTCCGATGACCACTGTTCCTCACTGAAGACCTCTGTTCGTATCTGATGACCACTGTTTTTCTCTGATGGCCACTGTTCCACTCTGATGGCCACTGTTCCTCTCTGATGACCACTGTTCTTCTCTGATGGCAACTGTTTCCCTCTGATAGCCACTGTTCCTCTCTGATGACCCCTGTTCCTCTCTGATAGTCACTGTTCCCCTCTGATGGCCATTGTTCCTCTCTGATGACCACTGTTTCCTCTCTTTGATTGTCTCTGTTGCTCTCCGATGGCCACTGTTCCTATCTGATGACCAATGTTCCTCTCTGATGACCACTGTTCCA
Organism: Procambarus virginalis; assembly: GCA_020271785.1. Classification (NCBI taxonomy): domain Eukaryota; kingdom Metazoa; phylum Arthropoda; class Malacostraca; order Decapoda; family Cambaridae; genus Procambarus; species Procambarus virginalis. The sequence goes on from WNGS01087575.1 coordinate 14,675, forward strand.
CTCTGAAGGCTACTGTTCCTTTCCAACAACCACTGTTCCTCTCTGATGGCCATAGTTAACTTCTGATGGCCTTTGTTCCTCTCTGATAGTCACTGTTCCCCTCTGATGACCACTGGTCCTCACTGATGACCACTGTTCCTCTCTGATGACCACTGTTCCTCTGTGATGACCACTGTTCCTCTCTGATGACCAGTGTTCCTCTCTGAAGGCCACTGTTCTTCTCCGATAGCAACTGTTATTCTCTGATGGCCACTGTTCTTCTCTGATGGCCAGAGTTCACTTCTGATGGCTACTGTTCTTCTCTGATGGCCAGAGTTCTCCTCTGATGGCCACTGTTCCAATCTGATGCCCACTGTTTCTCCCTCATAATCTCTGTTCTTCTCTGATGACCACTGTTCCTCTCTGATGGCCACTGTTCCTCTCTGATGACCACTGTTCCTCTCTGAGGATCTCTGATGATCACTGTTCCTCACTGATGACCACTGTTCATTTCTGATGGCCACTCTTCCTCTCTTGTGACCAATGTTCCAATCTGATGGCCATTGTTCCCCTCTGATGGCCATAGTTAACCTCTGATGGCCACTATTCCTTTCCGATGACCACTGTTCCTCTGTGATGACCACTGTTCCTCTCTGATGACCAGTGTTCCTCTCTGAAGGCCACTGTTCTTCTCCGATAGCAACTGTTCCACTCTGATGGCCACAGTCCACCTCTTATGACCATTGTTCCTTTCTGAGGGCCAGAATTTACCTCTGATAGCCACTGTTCCTCTCTCAAGGCCACTGCTATGATAGTCACTGTTCCTCTTTGATGGCCAGAGTTAACCTCTGATGGCCACTATTTCTCTCTGATAGCCACTGTTCCTCTCTGATGACCACTGTTCTTCTCTGATGACCACTGTTCCTCTCTGATAACCACTGTTCCTCTCTGATAACCACTGTTCCTCTCTGATTGCCACTGTTCCTCTCTGATGTCCACTCTTCCTTTCTGATGACCACAGTTCCGCTCTGATGACCAATGTTCCTCTCTGATGGCCAGGGATAAACTCTGGTGGCCACTGTTCCTCTCTGATGGCCAGAGTTAAACTCTGATGGCCACTGTTCCTCTCTGATGGCCACTGTTCTCTTCTGATGGCCGCTGTTCCTTTCTGATTGCTTGAGTTCACCCCTGATGATGACTGTTCCTCTTGATGGCCACTGTTCCTCTCTGACGACCACTGTTTAAATCTGAGAGCCACTGTTCCTCTCTGGTGGCCACTGTTCCTCTCTTATGGCCACTTTTCTTCTCTGATGACCATTGTTCCTCTCTGATGACCTGTATTTCTCTCTGATGACCTGTATTTCTCTCTGATGACCTGTATTTCTCTCTGATGACCACTGTTCATCTCTGATGACCTCTGTTTCTCTCTGATGACCACTGTTCCTCTCTGATGGCCACTGTTCCCCGGTGATGGGCACAGTTCCTCTCTGATGACCAAGTTCCTCTATGATGGCCACTGTCCCCCCCCCCGATGTCCACTGTTTCTTCTCTCTAATGGCCATTGTTGCTCTCTGATGGCCACTGTTCCTCTCAGATGACCACTGTTCTGTCTGATGACCACTGTTTCTTTTCTCTGATGGCCTCTGTTGCTCTCTGATGTCCACTGTTCCTCTCTGATGACCGCTGTTCCTCTCTGTTGACCACTGTTCCTCTCTGATGGCCACTGTTCCTCTCTGAAGGCAAGAGTTAACCTCTGATGGCCACTGTTCCTCTCTGATGACCACTGTTCCTCTCTGATGGCCACTGTTCCTCTCTGATAGGCACTGTTCCTATCTGATGAACGCTTTTCTTATCTGATTGCCACTGTTTCTCTCTCATGGCCACTGTTCCTCTGTTATGACCACTGTTCCTCTCTGATAGCCACTGTTTCTTCTCTGATGACCACTCTTTTTCTCTCTGATGGCCTCTGTTGCTCTATGATGTACACGGTTCCTCTCTGATGACCACTGTTCCTCTCTGATTGCCAGTGTTAACCTTTGATGACCACTGTTCATCTCTGAAGCACTGTTAATCTCCGATAACCACTGTTCCTCTCTGATGGCCACTGTTCCCCTCTTGTGGGCACAGTTCCTCTCTGATGATAACTGTTCCTTTCTGATGACCACTGTTCCTCTCTGATGGCCACTGTTCCTCTCCGATGACCACTGTTCCTCAATGATGGCTACTGTTCCTCTCTGATAATTACTATTTGTATCTGATGGCCTCTGTTCCTCTCTGAAGGCCACTACTCATCTCTGATAGTCACTTTTCCTCTCTGATAGCCAGAGTTAACCTCTGATGGTCACTGTTCCACTATGATGACCACTGATCCTATCTGATGGCCACTGTTCCCCTCTGATGGGCACAGTTCCTCTCTGATGATAACTGTTCCTTCTGATGACCACTGTTTCTCTCTGTTGGCTACTGATCCTCTCTGATGACCACTTTTTCTTCTCTCTGATGGCCTTTGTTGCTCTCTGATGGCCTCTGATCTTCTCTGATGACCACTATTCCTCGCTGATGACCACTGTTCTTCTCTGATCACCACTGTTCCTCTATGATGGCCACTGTTCCTCCCCGATAGCCACTCTTCCTCTCTGATGGCTAGAGTTAAGTACTGATGGCCACTGTTCTTCTCTGATGACCACTGTTTCTCTCTGATGGCCACTGTTCCTCTCTGATGGCCACTGTACATTTCTGATATCCACTGTTCCAAACATTACAGTAACTCTGATTAGAGTGTACCCATATTAATTATTTGTGTACTCATTATTTTTGTGTGTGGTTTTGAGTGTTGCTGTATGATCACCATTACATCTAATGGTGATAATGATGGGCTAGCCGGACGAAAGTTAATGGTGACATGCAAGCACCACTCAAAATCTTTAGCTACATACTGTTAGGTAGGGACATTTAACCTCAAAGTGAGGTAGAGTTTAATTTAGCCAGAATTCAGGCTATACTCAATATTAATTATCAACTAATGAACAAGTATCCCAGCTTCATTAGTAATATTCAATCAAGTCCTATGAAATTTGGACTTAAAGCTAACATGGCTACTCCTGAACAATTTAGGAGAACCTATATTGGGCTCAAAGGTCATTTAACTAGACTAATTAATAAGTCTGATGGCTTGTCTAAAGCAACTCCCATTGATTACTATCTACTAGAAACATCAGTGAGAGTAGCTAATATTAAATTTGATTTAGTTAAATCAGCAAGCCAGTCTTATCTTAACTCACTGAATACCACTGAAACTGATCTTGAGGAACTAGATCAAGTTATAGCAAATATTTCCCAGTATGAAGATGAGACTCAAGATGAACTTGATGGACTATCCAATATAGTAAACCATCAATCCAATACAAATACAACTATGTCTCAATCCAGTAATCAATTACCTGAGGTTCGTCTACCTACTTTAGACTTACCTACATTTGCAGGGCTGGATGAAGAAAATTGCGACACATTTTGGACTTCATTTGAAGTTCATATTCATAACAGGTCTTATCTTGACACAGTTTCTAAATTTTCATACCTGATTAGTCTTCTCAAAGGGGAAGCTAAAAAGGTCATAAATAACCTAGCTCTCACTGAGAGTAATTATGAGGAAGCTATAAAACTGCTGAAGTTGAATTATTGCAACAAAGAGTTAAGTATAGCTAACCTTTATTACCAGTTGCTAAATCTGAATGCACCAAGTAACAGACCAGACTCACTTCAAAGCTTCAGCCTAGAAGTAGAGTCTCTAGTGAAGGCCTTAGGTACTAAAGTTGATGTACCAGCCTCAGAATGGTCAATCAAGTTACTTTTGCAGAGGAAATTGCCTCAAAATATCTTAGCAGAAATCTGTTCACATTATAAAACCGAGTTTCTCACTCTCGAGCAAATATTCGAGGGACTGAGAATAACAGTTAACAGGTTGAAGACTCATGATAAGATTAAACCTGAGTCTAAATCACCTAACATTAACAACTCAGTCAAACACAAATTGACTTTGAATAAATCCAATAAATTCAAGCCTAAGACTACTCCATCCACTGGAAAAGGGAGTGGTAGTGTAGGTATTTATTCTGTATCTCCCTCTGACACTGCAACTGATGTGTCTACTAAAAGGACAAATTCAGTCAGAGAGAGAAGGTGTCTGTTCTGTGATCAAGAACATTTCACCTACAAATGCACTGTTTATCCTAACTTTAATACCAGGATTAAACAACTTCAAGAATTACACAGATGCACTAAGTGCATGGGTTCTCATGATCCCAGTAAATGTGTTGTGCAGCTACGGTTATGCAGTAGATGCAACAAAGGTGTACATCATTATGCCTTATGTAGACAAATTTCTACCCAATCTGTGACACCTGGGGAGAATTCTATGAATTCTACCACAGTACAATATTGCAAGGTACATCAAGAAATAAGTGTACTTGCTACTGAGTCAGGCAATAATACCACTCTGCCTACAGCTCAACTCAAACTAATAGACAGGAAATCTAGAGTTAACACTAGAGGTCTCTTTGATCAGGGATCACAGAAAACCTTCATCACGCAACAATTAGTCGAGCAGTTAAATTAAAACCTGCCAAAAGTGTGAGACTGAATATTTCTGGGTTCTTGACTAATAGTGGACCTCGTGAATACCAAGTAGTCAAGGTGTTAGTGAGACTTGGATCTTCCACTAGTCCAATACAAGCGGTAGTAGTAGATAAACTTCCTTCAGACCTGCAGGTCACAGGACTAGCTCGCACTGCGAGATATCTCAGACGAAACCGCATGAGGCTAGCAGATCACAAAATAAATTCTGACTGCCTCACAGATGTTGGTATACTTATAGGCGCTGACCATTATTATAAATTTATAACTGGATGCACCAGACAACACGGAATGAATTTGTTGTCATCTGCTGGAGGCAAGTTGCTTACTGGACCGGTGCTTTTCCAACAAAACCCAGCGTCAACCAACAAACAAGCTAACAATGCAATAGTGGCGTGACTAGGCTTGGAACAGTCACCCTCTACACTACAGAGAAATATCAGAAAATAATGAATCTGATCCACCTGTACATCGTCTGTGGGATTTAGACACTTTAGGTATTGTCCCTGAACAACCAAGTCCTGATGATATGTGGACTTACCAGCAATATCTGGATACAGTTGTCTATAAAGACAAACATACTGGGTGAGACTGCCATGGAAGTTGAATCATCCACAACTTCCAGTTAATTATTTCATGGCAGCCTCTCAATTACAGTCACAATTAATGCGGCTGAAAAAACAGCCAGATAAATTAAATATGTATCATCAGTTAATTCAGCAACAACTGAATAGTAAATTTATTGAAGTTGTTGATAATGATGACCGAAATAAGGTC